>CM039723.1:69486673-70031287 GCA_022539455.1 Dendrobium nobile
ATTTTTGTTAGTTGACATAAGAGATATGGACAAAAAATAATTTTGTATGTAGCTTTCTTTAAGGAGTATATTAATACTCGTGTAAAGAAGTTATCATCAAAATGAACTGTTTTGACTTGATTGATGAACTCAAATTATTTTATGAGAAATAATACTATTCAACTCATAGCACAAATAAACTTTTGATGTGTAGGTACATTTAATTCATTGCAACATTACTATGCTTTATGTAACTCATCAACTCACATTAAACAATATTTGCATTTTTAATACCTTAAATATAAACACCCGAAAAGAAGTAGACATACTTAAAATGTCCTACACCATCCAGTTAAAAAATAAAGTAAAATGATATTCTAGGATTAGATGGAGGCATTTAAAGAATATTAACAAAAATATTTTTTGAGATTAAGATTATAGATCTTAAGATTTTGTCTATACATGAGGATGCTAATGTTATGTGGGAAAAAGTGGCTAGTGATATTAAGAATATTGCAAAAGATGTACTTTGAGTATCAAAGGAAAAAGCTCCTAATGGTAAAAATAGTTGGTGGTGGAATCCAAAGGTGCAAGAAATGATTAAAAATAAGAATATTTGTTATAAAAATTGGTTTAATTCTAAAAATTCTGATAATTGAAAAAGTTATAAAGAGGCTCGTAAGTAATCTAAGAAAGTAATATGAGATCCAAAAACCTAGCTTTTAGTGATTTATACAATAGATTAGATACTAAGGAGGGAGAAAGATGTATGTATAAATTAGCCAAACAAAAAGATAGGAGTAGTAAGGATTTAGTTCAAGAGAGGTGTATTAAGGATGAAGATCAAAAAATATTTTTCTTAGAATATGATATTCAACAAAGATGGATGAGATATTTTGCTAAACTTTTTAATGAAGATTGTGAAAATAAGATTGACTGTAGTGACCTTAGTACGCTAAATGAAAATAAAGATTTCTATTTTTATCGGTGTATTAGTAAAATCAAAGTTAGAGAGGCTTTAAAGAAAATGAGGGGTGGAAAAGCTGTTGGACCTGATGATATTCCAATAGAGGTGTGGAAATGCTTAGGAGATGAAGGAATTTCTTGGCTTACTAAACTTTTTAAAACTATTTTAAAGACTAAAAAGATGTGAGATGAGTGGATAATGAGTGTGTCAATTCTTATTTTTAAGAAAAAATGTGATGCACAAGATTGCGCGAATTATAGAGGAAATAAGTTAATGTGTCATACTTTAAAACTATGCCAGCGAGTTATGGAGCATAGGTTGCGCCGTGATACTAATGTTTCTCAAAATTAATTTGGATTCGTCCGGGTATATCGACTATGGAAGCCATATATTTATTAAGAGGTTTGATGGAGAAATATAGAGAAAATAATGAGGATCTATATATGATATTTATTGATTTAGAAAAAGCATATGATAAAGTTCCAAGAGAAATGCTATGGAGAGTTCTTAATAAGAAAGGAGTTAATAACACTTATATTCAAATAATTAAAGATATGTATGCAGGAGCTAGTACTTGTGTTCAAACACAAGGTGGTTTGACCAAGTATTTCCCTATTTCAGTTGGGTTACCTCAAGGATCAACCTTAAGCCCATATCTTTTTGCTTTAGTCATGGATGTTCTCACTAGACATTTGCAAGAGGATGTACCTTGGTGTATGCTTTTTGCTGATGATATTCTTCTTGTTGATAAGACTAGAGAGGGAGTTGAAGTTAAACTTGAATTATGGAGGTCAACCTTAGATTCTAAAGGTTTTCACTTAAGTATATCTAAAACATAATATATGGAGTGTAATTTTAATAGTAATAGACCTAATGAGGGGATTGTGACTTTGGGCGATCAAGTCATTAATAAGAGCACACGTTTTAGATATCTTGGACCTATTGTTCAGAGTGATGGTGAAATAGATGGAGATATTATCAGCATAATTCAAGTTGGATGGTTGAAGTGGAGGAATGCATTAGGCTTGTTGTGTGATAGAAAAGTACCCCTCAAACTTAAGGTAAAATTCTATAGGATGGTGGTGAGGCCTGCAATGCTTTATAGTGCCGAATGTTGGCCATTAAAAGAGAAGCATAATACTAAGTTAAATGTGGCAGAGATGAGGATGCACGGGTGGATGAGTCGCTTTACCCTTAGAGATAGGATACGAAATGAGCATATACGTGAAAAGGTTGGAGTGGCTCCAGTAGAAGATAAGATTAGAGAGAGTCGCATTAGATGGTTTGATCACATAATACGGCGGCCTTCCGATGACCCAGTTAGGAGAGTAGAGGTATTAGATTTGACTTATGTTAATAAAGGTAGAGGCAGACCTAAAAAGACTTGGTTAGAAAATATTAGGAATGACCTTTCTTTATTATATTTAAATGAGAATTTAACTTTTAATAGAACACAATGGAGGAAAATGATTCATGTAGCCAACCCACGTAGCGGGATAAAGGCTTGATGTTGTTGTTGTTGTTGTATTAAGTTTAAAAAAATAATTGGTCTTCGATTTTCTTGTGTAGCATAACTAGATAAGTTTATAACTTTACTATCGAAGGTTCAAGTACTAGACCATTGTTGAACACATGTTCCAGCTATGTTTTAATCATAGTTAAACATGGCTATAACCTTATTTGAATCATGATCGAACAAGGTTTTTATGTGTGCATGAACCATAATCGAACATTATAAAAAGGTTCAAAACTATCTCTTTGATATGCTATCTAGCTCTACATTAGAGCTCCATTTAAATGATCTATGTTGCTGGCTAGAATATACGCGACGGTAGAGTGAGTAAATTTCTCGTCTTAATAATGCACAGATATCCAGCACACAAACAGAAAAAGAGAAGTAAAACACACAATCTTTTTTACGTGCAAAGCCCAAAGAGGGAAAAACCACGGGGCCTCGCCCAGGTGAAAAGATTCCACTAAATTTGAGTGAATTATAAATATTGACCTGTCCCTTGACTTAGGAGCGGTCAAATTACAGCAGTTTGGAGAGCTAGGCCAAGGTCTGGACTATCAGTCGGAAGTTCGACAACGTTCAGGCAGAAGTTCAGCTAATGAGGAAAGATCCGACAAAGGTCAGGTGAAAGTCCGACGGCGCTCAGCTGCTAGGTGGAAGTCTTGAGGCGGTCGGTGGTGATTCAATGAAGGTCGGGTTGAAGTCCGGAGGTGATCGGCGGCCGGGTGGAAGTCCGGCGATGGTCAGCTGCCAGGTGGTGGTCCCACGATGGTTGGGCTGAAGTCCGAGGGCAGTCGGCGACCGGGCGGTGCTCCGACAGAGGTCGGGCTGAAGTCCGACGGAGGTCGGGCTGAAGTCCGACGGCGGTTGGTGGCAAGGCGGTGGTGTTGGAGCTCTTGAAGCTTCAGAGCTCTCTCCAATATCTAGCAAAAGGTCCTCCTTCATGTAGAGAGTGGGGGTTTATTTATAGATTTTTTTGAGTGGCACACCCCGTAAATATAAAGAAGATCAGGGGTAGGTTTGGAGTGCTCCATCGGATGGCCCGTATTGATTCCACCGATCATAGAGCATTTATTGGAAATTTGATTGTCTTAATGATATCAGGATTTGATGATATTTGGCTCTTTAGATTCGTCTCGTCGAGCCGTTCGATTTGACGATCAACATTTAACATTTGGAAACTGTTTGGTAATGCAAACTGTAGCTTGAACCTTCCAAAAGCACTTCGAGTTTTTGATTTGGACCCATTTGAGCTTGGATTGTGTCGAATTTGGTGTCATTGAGTTCATATTTTTGAGATGATCAATTCGACTATAAGTTTGCTGAAATCGGAGTTCAGATGATCCCAAATTTAATTTTGGAAGTTTCTAACTTGATTTTGCCTCGAGATTTGTGCTAGATCAAGATTAGTTTTTATGACATATCAGTTGCCCCCTATTTTTAGACATCGATTATTGCGAAGTTCAAAAATACTTGTGTAATGTCAAAATCACTTTTGCGAGATAAAAGTACGTATATGTATACATATATACAAATATATACATATATGATTACCAACTTAACTAATTAGTTAATTAATATTAATACTAAATTATCAATCCAAAACGATATAATTATATTCAAATCAATTTTTTACAATTATACCAAATTGCTTTATCAAAGTTTTGTACAACTCATGACGTTTGGACGTTATAATATCCAGCCTCTTGGCTTTGATTAAAGCTCAAATTTATTGGCAACTGTCCGGCAAGAGTTTAAATACTAGTGGCGGCAATCCAAGCCGTGTACTCTTATGCAGGCTCCAGTTTACTCTTATTGGAGGAAAAACTGTCCGAAAAGAGTTTAAATACCAATGACGGCGATCCAAGCTCGGTACTCTTACGCAGGCTCCAGTTTACTCTTATTGGGGGGAAAACTGTCCAGCAAGAGTTTAAATACCAGTGGCGGAGATCCAAGCCAGGTACTCTTACGTAGGCTCCAGTTTACTTTGAGTGGGGAAAAATAGTCCGGCAAGAGTTTAAATACCAGTGGCGGCGATCTAAGCCCTGTATTCTTATGCAGGCTCCAATTAACTCCCAGTGGGGGAAAAATTATCCAGCAAGAGTTTAAATATCGGAAGCAAAGATCAAGGCCTAGTGGCTATAGTTTTCTCATATTGGGAGGCAAATGTCGTCAGCCATATGAGAGAGTGCTCTAAATAGTACCCAAAAAGGTGGTTTTGGCTCGTTCGATAGGAGACGAGTTTCAAAGAACCAAGATGATCTTCACGTATATTCTTTCTCCCTCCTCTCTTTCTTATTTTTGTTGTATTAATCTTTAAGTATTTTTTCTTTATTTATGTATGCCCCTCCAGACAGTAGGCCTCTAAATATGCCAGATGTTGCTCCTTCTACTGATAAATTGGTTGAGCCAATACGAGCTCCTTAAACTATGGAGGTCGATGAGAGTAGGAGATCGACATTAATTGATGACGTTTCATCATCAATTACTTCGGATGGCTTGATTACTATTCACAAGAAATATCATCTGCCTAATGACTTAGTGATGGCTGCTCCTGAAAAGTCTGATCGAGCACGATATCCTCCAAGTGGGTTTACCACCATGTACGAGATGACGCTGTGGGCGACGACCGGGCAGTAGTCCGACAAAAGTCCCGCGAAGGGCAGAAGTCCAGCGATGGGAGGAAGTTCAGTATATGGCAGAAGTCTAATAAGAGTACATCGACAGGCAGTTTAGCATATATTAATAGAATCTGTCAAAGATATACGACCTATCCAAGGTTGTAAGTCAGAGCCCTTGCTCGATGACGTTAACCCATATAGAAGAGGTCGAGAGAATCCACCGAGGATGTAAGACCTATCCGAGGTTGTATGTTAGAGACCTGCTCGATGATGTTAACCTATGTGAAAGAGATCGAGAGAATCCATGGATGATGCATGACCTATCCAAGGTTATATGTCAGAGCATTGCTCAATGACGTTAACCTATATGGAAGAGGTTGAGAAAATCCATCAATGATGTATGACTTATCCGAGGATGTGTGTCAGAGTGTTGTTCGATGAAGTTAACCTATGTGGAAGAGGTCGAATCGAATCTCTCTAGGATTGATCATATAGTAATTGAGATGCAATAAAGATTGTGTATTTCTCAAATCATGGCTAAAGAGATTAGATTCATCTTTAATTTTCATTGTCATTTTAATCCTTTTTAAAGAAGGAGACAATATCAAAATGAAGCAAATAACACATTATTGTACTATGTAAGACAATATCACAACTCCGTAAAATGACTTAGGGATATAAGAGTTACACCACATAAAATATATACGGGACAACATAATGTTTAATCTGGAAGAAAAATACTAGGGATGTTAGAGTGACACTCTATTTAATATAAAAGAGCTGCATGATGACACAAAAGCCCCAACTATGCGATCAGTTAGTCTCGCCAACCATTTGAATATTATTCAATGGTTGGCTTTGTTGTTGTTGATTCCCCCCCCCCCCCCCCCAGTGGGACAAGCCTCATCTCGAGCAGAAGAATTTTGAATGAACTTTCCAAGTTAGCCTTGTTGAATAAGTCTCTAAATTTCATTCTTGAGCGGCCTACATGCTTCAGTTTTATGTCCAGGACTACGGTGGAAGTGACAGTATTGCTCCTGATTTCCTATGTTTGGCTTTAAAGGATTTGGCCACTTAACTTTCTCTTCATCTCGGATGGCCATTAAGACATTTGATCAAGATGTATTAAGGGACGTATACTCCTTTTTTGGTTGAGGCTCCCGCCGAGATTTGTGAAGGTCGAGGGGGAAGTTATTACTCCCTTGCTTCTTCCATTGTGATGATGAATCATCCATCCCTAGTACATTTTTATGCTTCCCAGTTGTTTGCTCAAATTGCTTCTTATGAGCATTGATGGCTTCATCTGCTGAGATTTGGGCCTCCACACAATGAATTAGGTCAGCATATGAATGTATTGTATCTCGCATGAGTGCTGAATAAAAAAGACCGGGATGAAGCCCCCCAAGGAAAACTCCTCTTAGCAACTCAGGATCTACCCCTGCAATTTGTCGAGCCTCGATAGAGAACCATTGGAAGTATTCTTTGAGTGAATCTCCTTCATTTTGGCGGATCCCAGAGAGATGGGAAGAGTCCTTAACAATTCTTTGATTAATGATAAATTATTCGATAAATAATTTGGCTAACTTGATGAATGAAGGAATAGTTCTAGCCGGAAGTGAGTAGAACCACGTACGAGCATGTCCTTTGAGGGTAGCAGGAAATACTTGGCAGAGGAGTGCATATGAGGCTCGTTGAATATGCATAATAATTCTATAGTGATCGATATACTCGTAAGGGTCAGATGACCCATCATAAGAGTCAATGCTCGGCAATTTGAAGCCCGTCAGAATGGAGTGTTGAAGGATGGATTTAGTTAGGGGGGATGACTCCTGAAAGTCTCGATGATGAAGAGGTTGTCTTCCACCTCTTAAAGGAAACTCTTCTCGGACTAATCGTTGCAATTCATCACGTAGGGCATTGTACGGGATTCCATCAACTTGAGGTTGAGCTAAGTCCTCAATGATGGCTGGAGGAACACGGGTTAGTCGACCCATATGAGAAGGATGGGTCGAGCTAGCTGTGTCAATGAGGTCGAGGTCTGGTTGTGGCCGAGGGTGACCCCTTGACTGAGGGAGAGGAATCTTTGCATGAATATATTCAGGTCGAACATCCTCAGCTAGTGGTGGATCTTGAGGGAAATGGATCTCCTCTTGTGGTGCTAGCGCTGGTCGCCGAGTGCCTCGAAGAAGTTGAAGGATCACATTCTGAGACTCCTCCATTTTCTGAATGCGATCTTCGAGGGATGGCACTGTTGATCCTTCTCCAACAGGATTTCTTCCACCATGGAAGAGAGAAGCAGATACCTGATGTCCCTAATTCATGGAATGATTTCTAGATTGATGTGAGTTGGAGTGAGAGACTTCATTGTTACGGTTGCTACGCCTGTTGGCCATTAAGGAAGGAATTCACTTGTGCTTATAAAGATGGGATTGTCTTTCCCACAGACGGCGTCAAATAATTGCGAGCAAGAATATACATGGCGGTAGAGTGAGTAAATTTCTCATCTTAGTAATGCACAGATATCCAGCACACAAACAGAAAAAGAGAAGTAAAACACCCAATCTTTTTTACATGGAAAGCCTAAAGAGGGAAAAACCACGGGGCCTCGCCCAGGTGAAAAGATTCCACAAAATTTGAGTGAATTACAAATATTGACTTGTCCCTTGACTTATGAGCTGTCAAATTATAGTAGTTTGGAGAGCTAGAATAAGGTCTGAACTATCAGTCGGAAGTCCGACAGCGTCAGGCCAGAAGTTCAGCTGACGAGGAAAGATCCAACAAAGGTCGGGTGAAAGTCCGACGGCGCTCGGCTGCTAGGTGGAAGTCTGGAGGCTGTCGATGGTGATCTAATAAAGGTCGGGCTGAAGTCCGGAGGTGATCGGCGGCCGGGTGGAAGTCCGGCGACGGTTGGCTTCCAGGCGGTGGTCCGACGATGGTTGGACTGAAGTTCGGGGGTGGTCGGCGACCAGGCGGTGGTCTGACGGAGGTCGGGCTGAAGTCCGACGGCGGTCGGTGGCCGAGCGGTGGTGCTGGAGCTCTTGAAGCTTCAGAGCTCTCTCCAATCTCAAGCAAAATGTCATCCTTCTTGTAGAGAGTGGGGGTCTATTTATAGATTTTCATGAGTGGCACACCCCGTAAATATAGAGAAGATCAGGGATAGGTTTGGAGTGCTCCATCGGATGGCCCGTATTGATTCCCCAATTGTATAGCATTTATTGGACATTTGACTGTCTTAATGATATCATAATTTGATTATCTTTAGCTCGTTGGATTTGTCTCATCGAGCCGCTCGATTTGACGATAAGCATTTCACATTTGGAAACTGTTTGGTAATGCAAATTGTAGCTTGAACCTTCCAAAAGTGCTTCAAGTTTTTGATTTGGACCCATTTGAGCTTGGATTGTGTCGAATTTGGTGTCGTAGGGTTCGTATTTTTGAGATGATCAATTCGACTATAAGTTTGCTAAAATCGGAGTTCGGATGATCCCAATTTTAATTTTGAAAATTTCCAACTTGATTTTGCCTCGAGATATGTGCTAGATCAAGACTATTTTTTGGTGACATATCAATCTCATTTACCTTGGATCATGATAGAAACATTAGCAAAATTCATACACATATTTGCTGGACTCATTATTAAATTATTATTTTTAGTTAACTTTATAGTCTTTTACAATTATCCATGCTAAGTGAAGAAATCTCATGAAGCAACTCACCTTAGTCTGTTCGTTGGGAGCCTAGGCTACCAACTAAGAGGTCTTGGATTCAAGTCTTTGTATGCGATGTGTGTGCGAGTATGCCTTAATTGGCCTAAATGTCCCACCAAAAAAAAAAAAAAAAAAATCTCAGGTGTCGTGAATCTTCATATCTCCATATGCAGAAAGTTAAAAAAATCAGAAACCCAGTAATTTGCCTTCTCTTAGAAGCCAAGAAAGCTGTTAACTACACCAGCTTCTTACAGAAGCAAGCAGCTTGAAAAACGCTCCAGCGTGAACCTGAAGCCAGAAACAAGGCCACGCTTCCGCGTGCTCCAGAAGCCAAATCGTGAATCAACACTCTGGCATACAGTTGAAGATACAGGAAATTAATCTTGTAAAGCTGAAGTATGGATGGACAGAATGCCATTCTTCATATAAAGAAAAAGAAGTAATATGGGCTTAGCATAAATAGCTAATCATCTATCATTAGAGATGCAATAAAAGTAATTAGTGAACACAAAAATTTTCCATTTGAGAAAATATTTTCTATGTAAAAGAAATGGGCAGTCAAAGACAAATGAGTGAGAGGGTCATCAATGCAGGATTGGTTAAAGGAAATGCCTCTCATAACCAAAGAAATTCAGCCCACCAATCAAAGTTTTCCAAACAAATATTCTTCAAGCAATCTTTTGACTCAATATTAAGGCTTCGTTTGATATAGTTTTCTTTCTACTTTCTAAAGAGCCTTTTTAGTACAAAAATTTCTTGAATTAAAAATTCTGTACTTGAAAGCTGTTTTAGAAAGCAGTAAAAATAGTTGTCCTAAACAAAAGTAGCTTTCTAATATAAAAATTAATTTTTTTTACTAGAAAGTTGTTTTACGAAATATTTGATTTTCAGCCCACCAATCAAAATTTTTCAAACAACTATTCTTCAAGCAAACTATTGACTCAATATTAAATATTTGAGAGAAAAGATTTATAAGAGAAGCTATCATTCTCCAATGAGCCACAACATTAAGAAGTAAAAGAAACCACAATGTTAAGTATTTGGTGTAGGCAATTATTATAATCCTGGCTAATCCAATGGGGAAAATTGCAGATGGCATTATTGATAAAATGATCTACTCTAGTATTAGGATCATAATTACAAACCAAGTAAAAATAGAGTTTCCAAATAGCTCTGAAATAATTTCCATTGAGCCAATGCTCATGGAGGAAGAGGATCCTAATTTGTGTTAACCATTAAAGAAAACCAATGAAGATTTTTTCTAGCCTCTTTACAAAAAGATTTTCAATGTATGTGGCTTTACTTTTTTGGCTTATTCCAAAGAGAATCATAATAGTTACAAAAATGAAGAGGAAAGATAGGTGTTGGAATTGTAAAGCCTCTATATTAATTATTCTTTGCTCATAAAATGTGAGAAAGAAGGCCCAAACTGCCATTGGAAATAGGTTTTGTAGTCATATTTCAAGATATAGTTGCAAAAAATTACTAATGAAACTAGTAATTTTCTTCTTCACACCTTAAGGCCAAGTGATTGAGTGGAACTAGTAATGAAGATAGTTCTACAAAGAAGATCAATCTATCAAGTTGAAATCTATCAGCAAAAGAAATAAGACTTTGCTTATAACCACTCGACTGAGGTTTCGTTTGAGACGGCTTTCTTATTGTTTTCTAAATCAGCTTTTTAGTACACAAATTTTTAGCTCAAAATTTGTACTGAAAACCTGTTTTGAAAAGCAAAAAGAAAGCCGTCGCAAACGAAGCCAGTGTTAAGTCTTTTCATGATTTTGGAGCAGTCATTGCCTTTAAGTTTCATATTGGAGATGGAAATATTAATCCATTAGAAGGTTAAGATAAAAATTCAAAATAGTGTATACTTGTTCCTTGATATGCATGTCAACAGCTTTGGAGAAGCAAATGGAAGAGTACTTAGCACTGTTAATAGAAAGACTAGTGGACTACATAAAGGCATCCAAAATATAGAGTAAAGTGTGCACACTATTTAGATCCACTTTATTTAAAACTAGAAGGTTATCAACAAAAATTAGGTGAGAGATGAAAATTTTTTTTATTAATATCTTCAAAGTTGAGGCTTTCAGAATACATATCCATTAGTCTAGAGTAGCTATCCATGATAAAAGTAAAGAGAAATACAGAAAAAAGTACATTCCTGATGAAAATTGATAGAAGAGCGAGGGAAACCAACAATAAGATGAAGATAATCTTCTATAGAAAGGGAATAACTCGTGGGAATGTGATGAGAGAAAAAAAAAACTAAGATTATTACCATCTTCTGTGAGGATGGAAGAGAAATAAGAGATGACCTTATTAGTATTTCATATATCTTGAGAGTATAAGTAATGGGTGCTCTAACTTAGCTCTTTGAAATAGTTAGGATTCCCATGGCACCTTACTTTTTATAAGGGAATTTTAAATCATATTCCCCTTTAGAGAGCTAAGATCATTTAACATATTGTTGAATTTATATATTTTTTTCCTATTGCGGCCATAATAAGAGCCTTCTAAATATGAAGGGTATCATGAAGAAGAGAGGCATTAAGAGGTTGTCTTTCCAAGTCATGATAAATCCTATTATGCTCAACCTTGATGTTAGTAATCAAGTTTGATATGTAAGAGAAAAACATTCTTGTTGGTTGCTTTATGGGAAGCTTAATGATGTGCAACTAGCTTGTTATAGAAGGCAAAGAGGGGATCACCTCTTATAGGAATGTTCCATCTTTTATAATTAACATCCATGAAGTTAATATAATGACTATGATAATTGTTTAACATGAACTATTGGTTAAGGGTATGAGTGTAAGTGAGTAAGGTCGACTTGTGAGCCGGTTCGGGCTCGGCTTGATAAATGGCTTATGAGCCAAGCTCAATGAGTTAACTAATCAAGTTTGAGTCAGTCCTAACTCGACTCGTTTAAAAAATATTAATATAAAATATAGTTAAAATATATTAGGATTCAGGATTTTAAGTATAAATTTATTGAAAATGTTTGAAAATTATATTTGATTTTTTATATTAAGTGATTCTTTATTATTATTTAAATTTCTCATTCTTTTAACCATTTTATTATAATAATTATTTAAATATTATCATTTTCTCTCTTTCATAATAAATGAGCAAGCTCACGAGCTGGCTTGAACTCGTTGAATAAAACTCGAGTTCGAGCTTGAACTCGATTAATTAATCAAGCTCAAGCTCAAGCATGGGGTGACTCGAGTTGGGTTCAACTCGTTTGCACCTCTAGTTAAGGGTGTATCAAATTTCAAGAAAATAAGGATTGAGGATTTGCTTGAAGATAACAAATCAAGGACCTCAAAAGATGGAAAATTTATTATGTTTGGTCACCGAAGGACATCCAGAAACGAATGAAAATGCACCACGTCATTTTTTTACTGTGCACCGAGTGACGTGGCACGTTTTGATTCGCTTCTACACCGTTCGATAACCGCACAGAATAATTTTTCCAAAAAAAATATATAGGAGAGAGTGATTCAACCACTAAATATTAATAGAATAGTATCAAATAAGCACCTTATGGGATTATTCAACATAAATAACCTTTGTAGCACTATTGTTAAGACTTGGGTGGGTGTAGGTTTGGACATCTTTAAATTGACCACTCGAATCTTTTTCTTTTTGGCTTATAGTGAGAGAAGCTACACTTAGTACTCTCTAATGAGTTACTATTCTCTTTATAAATAATAACATTTTGCAATTTCTTCATTTGGATTTCTTAGAATTTGAGAATTACTTATGACAATCACATATTCTTCAAAAATTAAAAGACTAAATACATCTCTATTTATACTAATATAAGAATCATGTTTAAATATATATCATAACATCAACTTTAAATAAGATTATCTCCCTTTCAATGATTCAGTTAATATGTACTGATGGAGAGTCATTCTTCCCAAAAAATTTGCTTTCTCTTAACTAAAGAAATAAAACTTAGGCTTTGTTTGGGACGGATTCCTTACTGCTTCTTAAAGTAACTTTTAAGTACAAAAATTTTAAGTTTTGTTCTAAAAAGATGCTTTAAGAATAAAGTCATCCCAAACGTAGCTCAAGTATAAGAGAAAAATTTTAAAATTACTCAGCTACTAATACCATCAAATTTATAAGAGAAATTTTTATCATTTATCTTTCAATATAATACTGAAGTTAGTAATATAAGTATGAATATAATCATATAAGTTATGATATCATAAGAGGCTTAATAGTCATACTTGCTACCACATTCCAACTTTATTCCCCTTTATGGAGGTGCAAACTCTTCTCACTTAGTCCCATAATGCTTGAAAATTAAAAATGATTTTGTTTATTAACAATGTAGAGTAAATATTATTTGTTGAGCTTTACTCCCTCGTAGCGTAATTTGTAATAGATACTATGTGGGATTTTTAGGGGTGTCAATTTGGGTCAGTGGGTCGGGTTCTGGTCGAACTCGAATTGACCCGGCTTTAAACGGGTCAACCTGAACTCGACCCGTTTTTGTAAACGGGTCGGCATTTTTCAACCCGGACCCGACCCGCTCGGGTTGCCGGGTTGACACGACCCAACCCGGACTTTTGAAATACTCCTGGCGGCGCAGCAGTAGCGGCGGAGCAGCGGTAGACGGCGGCGGCAGCATGCGTCGCTGCCTCGCAGGCGGAGCAGCGGTAGCACGAGTCGCAGCCTCGCAGGCGGAGCATCGGCAACACAAGTCGGTAAGCACGCGCGCTGGACGGGTTTGCCTCTTCGGGTTCGCCGTTCGGGACGCACGCGGGACGGGTTCGCTTCGGCTTCTCCATTCGCCGCTTCGGGTTTTTCGGTTTAGGACGTGCGCGGGACAGGTTCGACACTTCGCCGCTTCGGGTTCGCTACTTCGCCGCTTCGGGTTTGCCACTTCGCCTCTGGGCGAGACTCGACCGACGACTGTCCGGCTCTTCAGGACGCGCGCCAGGAGTCGACGCGATTTAACAGGCTGACTGCTGACGCTTCGGGCAGAGCACTTGATGCTTCGGGCAGGGCAGGCAGCAGACCGGGCTGAGGATTTCTGGGTCAATATCAGGTCATTTTCGGGTTGTCGGGTCAACCCAAACCTGACCCGTTTCTTAAACTAGTCGACCCGAACCCGGATTTTTCCAGATCAGGTTCGGGTCGGGTTAAAAATTGACAGCCCTAGGGATTTTGCTAGCCCTTATTAACTGTTCTGGGCTAGTCAAATATACAAATGAGATAATATCTTTAAAAATAATTAAATTTTCATTTTAATATTTTAAAAAAATGGTCAAATATACCAAAGAAAAATTTTCTATTTTTTTTGGTAAAAAACTTTTATTTATTGTAAATAATATTATTAAAATGGCTATCTTAATAAAGAAAAAAAAAATCACTATGGGTTCCGCCCGTGATCTCCAGCATGTTACACATCTAAGAGAACAAGGAATTTTTCTCTTGAAAGGTAAAAATGTTAGGTTTCAAAACTACATCAAAGGAAAAAATATGCTTGTTGCAGACTAGAGTATACGAGGCGATAGAGTTTAAAAAACTTTCGTCTCAGCGTTGTACAAATATCTAGCACACAAATAGAGGAGAAATAACAACATCAGGATTTTTACGTGGAAAACCCTGAAAGGGGAAAAACCAGGGGGCCACGCCCAGTTGAATGAGTTTCACTAGTGTTTGCTTGAAATACAAAAGGCTGACTCGTCCTTAAAATTTACAACGATCAGATTACAATGAATCTCTTCAGGATTGGAAATCAGTTACAATGTCGAGCAGAGTTCTGGCGTCACTTGGAGATTGAGTGGAATTTTGATGTCCTTCGGTGGTCGGATAGAATTATGGCGTCGTTCGGAAGTTGAGCAGAATTCCGGTGTCGAGTAGAACTCCGGCATCGTTCGGAAGCCCGGCAGAATTCCGGCGTCGGGCAGAACTCTGACGGTGGTCGAGGAAGAGTTCTTCCTTCCTATCATTCTCTTATTCTTCTCTTATTCTTCTCTTCTTGTTGCTTCTTTTTTGCTTGGGTCCCCTCTCAAGAGAAATGAGGGGTCTATTTATAGATTTTCTGGAGTGGCATGACCCGTAAATAGATGAGAGATCAGGGGCAAATATGGAGTGGTTCGGATGAACGACTGATATTGAATCCTTCGATTGTGAAATGTTTATCAGACATTTGAAAGTCTTAATGACTTCGAAATTCGGTGATCTTGGGCTCGTTGGATTCGTCTTGTCGAGTCGCTCGATTCGACCATAAGCTCGTCAAGTTAGGAGACCGTTTTGTAACTCAAATTATGGTACAAACTTTCAAACAGTGCTTCAGGTCCTCGATTTGGACTTATTTTGGCTCGAATTGAGTTGAATTTGGTGTCGTTGGGTTCGTATTTCCGAGACGCTCAGTTTGACTATAATTTTACTGAAATCGGAGTTCATGCTGTCCCGGATTTAATTTTTGAAGTATTCGGCTTGATTTTGCCTCGAGATTCGTGCCCAATCAAGATAATTTTTTGAGGATATATCACTGCTGAAAAAAATTGTAGTTCGCATAAAATTAAATGCTAGTAGTACAATGAAATTTCTAATTAAGATTTTATTTGGTTAACTTTTTTACTGATTTTTACTGTAGCTTTTTAGGCTTCATTTGTGAAAGATTTTTTATAACTTTCTAAAGCAGCTTTATCTTAGACAATTTTTTTGCTGCTTTCTAAAATAGTTTTTAGTACAAACTTTTTTTGAATTAGAAATATTTGTCGTAAAAAATTTGTTTTGAAAAACAGTAAGAAAACTGTCACAGACGAAGCTACGAGGTTTTATTGGAAAATTACTTTCCCGACGACAACTTCACTTTTACAAAAAGCTGCAATCGTTCCAAATAGACCCTAAGTATAATAGTTGTGTGCAAAAAATTAGCTATATGCAAGATAAGTACAACTTTTTTAGAATAATTATTTAAGTTGCTTCCCAAAGAAGTTTTTAATGAAATGTAACAAATCTTCATTTTAATAAACATATAAATTAATTTAAATTATTATAAATTAATTAAGTTTACAATATAATATTCCACTAATATGAAATTCTTAATATCCTTTTCCAACATTCGGTAAACTAACAATAACTTTTAATAAGCTCTCAAAACATTTTAGACACAACTCCTAACTTTTCACCATATATTTATTGGTTTTTATTCAATAACACAATCACACAACATAGTACAACATATTAAGGACATCATAATATAACAATGAGCATGACTCGAGCAATATGATCCCATTGTAGGCTAAGCATCACAATAGAATTTCAAGGCATCATTGTGTCTCTCTCCTTCATCAGAGAAGCGAAAATTCACATAATCATAGTACTTGAATGACTTGAAAAGTAGAGGATGTTCCTCATCAACTAATTCCTTCGGGGGATTTATCACGTCATTAGAGAAACTTGGAATTGTACTAAAAACTACAGAATAACGTTCTTTTGATCTATCCATTTTCACCCGATGACGTGGAGCTTGAAATCTTCCATTGGTCCATGCCTAAGGTATTAAGAAAATAAAAGGAAGAAATAAAAAAAAGTTATCTTCAAAGTGTAAAGTATTCAATTAATGAGTAAAAATAAAAATAATCTATGATAAATGGTTATAGCAACTTACCATGAAAGCTTCGCCAATTAAGACGGTAAATGAGTTCTTAATTGGATTTGTGGAAATCCATTCACCATTAGAAGTTTCTATTTCAAGCCCTCCAATATTGTGTTGACTAATGATGCTTATATAATTGGGATCTTTATGAGAAGGCAAAACCACTTTGGTTCCCAATTCTGATAAATCATTATAATAATTTGTTAATCTCATTGAATAATCTATTGATTCTATATGTGAACTATCGTGATCCCCTAAGCCCTGTATCTCCAAAACCATTTTATGGATCATTTGTAAGAGCTCCTTCATTTGAATTGTATAGTTCCAAACCATGTTACTAACCATAAAATAAGAGATAATGATAAGAAGTGAGTACAAATAATTTCATTCAAACTAATTAATTAAAATTTCTTATGATGCAACTAAATATGTATTAAAACTTAATAAAAATAAAAGAGATACCAAAAGAATAGGTTTCCTTGAGGCCAAATCATATTGGAAAAATCTTGGACATGATTGAAGGAGCTTAGTTGAGATACTTTGAGGCTTATAAAAGGAAAGCCTTTTTTAAAAAAAAAGAAACCATGAGAGGGAACTTCTGAGGCACTAATTAGCTTTTCAATGTCTGGTACTGCGAAGAGATCTGGAACAGCTTGTCCAAAAAGCCCACCTCGGAGCTCCGATCCAACCTCATCATAAACAACCTCAAAAGCCCCAAAATGTTTTAGAGCATCGTCTATATCTGCTCGAGCCTTAGCCCATGTCTTCTGATTGAGACATGTTAAATCTAGCCCACTTAAATCCACCTTTGGAAGCTCAAGCTCTCTCATATTCTCGTTTCTTTGCTTTCAAAGAACGCTCTCATTAAAAGGATATTAAAAGGTGTTGATGATTCCATGAGGAAGATGCCGGCAATATAAAGATGCTGATTATTTTAAGGCTTCAATTTTGGACAACTTTCTTATTATTTTATGAACCAATTTTTTAATACAAAAATTTCAAATTAAAAAAAATTATACTAAAAAATCTATCTCAAATGAAACCTAAGTTAGTAATATCATATTGACTTTTAAAATGTTATCCTAACATCTATTAAATTTATTAATATCATATGGACTTCAAGACAACATGTATCCTACATGTTCGAACTTTTCAAGTGTCTTTAGCTTTATCGCCTAATAAGGGAAGCGATAATTTTTATGATGTTAAAACTAATTAATGCTCATTATTAAGTAATTCTTTTGTGCTGTAATTACATCATTATTTAAAGTTGTTATAATTGACTAGAGATTTGTGAAAGTTTTCTAAGTATGCAATTATGATAAATTTAACAATTTTTTAATTTTCCAAATATTTTTTAATTTAAAGTGTTACTGAATTTACTTTTTTTTGTGCCATTCAATAAAAATAATATATATTGAATGATTATAGAAGTGTGAATCATATATCATATATAATACCTTAAGAAGATATTAAAAAAATGTAAAAGACATCAACTATTGAAGATGATTTTCATGATCATTTAAAGGTGCTTTAAAAATGTTGACAATGATGGGCGTCATCATTTATTGTTGGCAATGATAGGCATTGATATTATTGGTGATAGTGGGCATCAAGGATGTTGGTAATAATGAATGTCATCATTTATGTCAATGATAAGTGTAAAGCTTATTTTTAGAGAGGCATCATTATATATTATCGCTTATAATAAGCATCAACATTGGTGTCAACAAGGAGAGTCAGCCTTGTTGGGGATACTGAGTATACAAATTATTGATGACAATGTGCTCAGCTGTCATAGCCACAAAATGTAATTCACTCAAATTCCTGTAAATTTAAAATTTTGGCTGAGAGTGTCGCGGCGCAAAACTCTTGATTTTACAATGATTTGAGCGAGCGTGGGGTAATGAGCGTCGCAACACTGTATTAAAGAAATTGTTTTTTGTAATGAAATGTCAAAATCCATTTTATAAATGCCGCACCCCCTATTGGTCGCACCCCCTGTTGGCAATGATGGGCGTCATCATTTATTGTTGGCAATGATAGGCATTGATATTATTGGTGATAGTGGGCATCAATGATGTTGGTAAAAATGGGCATCATCATTTATGTCAATGATAGGCGCCAAGCTTATTTTTAGAGAGGCATCATTATTATTGCTTATAATAAGCATCAAAATTGGTGTCAACAGCAAGAGTCGGTCTTGTTGGGGATACTGAGTATAAAAATTATTGATGACATTGAGCTTCAACTGTCATAGCCACAAAATTTAAATTCACTCAAATTCCTGTAAATCTAAAATTTTGGCTAAGAGTGTTGAGGCGTTAAACTCTCTATTTTACAGTGATTTGAGCGAGCACAAAGACACTTGGGTAATGATCATCGCAACACTATATTAGAGAAATTATTTTTTGTAATGAAATGTCAAAATCCATTTTTATAAAACCCTAACCACCTCAATCCCTCCCCTAGTCCTTTAGTCAAGTGAGAGAAGAAAGAGAAGAGGAAAGAAAGGGGGAGAGAGAAAGTAGGGGTTTAGCCGATATTTTCCATCATTTCAATTATAAAAAGTATTTTGATCATGGTAGGTAACCTTAACCATACTTCTATTTTCACTAATTTTGAGCTTCATCTAATTATTCTCTCTTAAATTTGATAAAAATATAATATCATCCATTTTAGTGAACTTCAATTATATAACTTTCCATATATAATAGATATCACCACCATGAATATTTTGACAGGTTCTTATTGAAATTTCATCAGTTAGTTTTACATAAATAACATTTTATTTGAAATTAGTGGAATAATACTAAGTATAAAATGATCAAGAGTCAGTATACTACAATTAGATATGAAATACATAATAAGCATAAATTTACTACTCATTTAGTCTAATTTGTATTTTGGTATAATACATGCATACTGTATATTAGATATATAGATTTATATGTTATGATCATTATATAAGGTGTGAACATGATGTCTGTTATTTTAATATACATTATATAAAATATGTGTAGAAGTAATATAGGCTGGTTGAAAATGATGGACTTATTCATATT
The DNA here is from genome assembly GCA_022539455.1 of Dendrobium nobile. Classification (NCBI taxonomy): domain Eukaryota; kingdom Viridiplantae; phylum Streptophyta; class Magnoliopsida; order Asparagales; family Orchidaceae; genus Dendrobium; species Dendrobium nobile. Next base: position 69,506,159 of record CM039723.1, read on the forward strand.
AGATGTAGATATGCTACGTGCTTTCCTTTAAATAAGATTTATGGTATAATCATATATAATATGAAATGAGATGTATAAGAAGATTGATTGATATGATATGCCAATAAGCAATAAGAGGTGACATCTTACATGAAAGCCACCCAACTTGTGTTAAATGATATCAGACTGATTCTTGTTTACATGACTGATATGATTGAGATTTACTCTTATTTAATATTAAGGGCCTATATGACTTAATACATAAAAAATACCACAAGCAATCATATGCCATACCTTGCTTATAATATGATTTGCATACATGTTAGGATTGTATATTAATATAATAGGGCATGATATGATTACTGCATACACGATATGACATGATACAAGCATAGTTGATACAAGTGTATAATAAGACTAATACATGGATATAAGATGCATGTGAAATGAGTAATAAACATGATACAATACACTTGACATAAAATATGATATATATGCATTGATACAATACGACATGCACAAAACAGATGTAGAACAATTGCTTGTTATGATAGGTTTATTGATATACATGAGATGACATATATAGAAATAAAGTATAAATTATAAATATTTATAGATTATTGAGTTTACCTTCTACATTATATTTGATATGGGTATATAAATGACAACATATATTAATCTTTTATATGGTTACTAATCACGAATTCTAAGTTATATTATTTGTATTGATTCTCTTTACTCATGTGAAATGACCCTATTCATATTGACTATTTATTGTTGATGCCGGAGCTGAGCTATTTCATTGTATTAACTTCAGGCTAGTTTTTTTCCATAGGGGTGTAGTATGGCTGTATAGGAATAACACATTCTTTCTCTTAAGTATAGCCTTTTTATGGTTCTTCCTTTTGGCTATAAATACATAACCAACTCTTGTAATTAGCAAATTTAGAAGATGAATAATATTAGATTAATTTTACTCTTTTTGGGTTTCTGTAACCAGAAGGATTTCAGATGGTGATCCCTCTCCCAAGAAGGAGTTTTTGGAGATTTGCTCGACCACAATCGCCAGATTGTGGATGAGGAGTTGTCGACCCATCCTGGCCAACGTCGTTATCAGATCCGGCAAGATGCTAGAGATAGTTTTATTGTTTAATTCCTCTAGATGGTGGTATTCGTATATGTTCGAGTCCTGTTGAGTTTTATTCTTTCACTCTGGGTGCATGGGCCAACAAGAAGAATACTTCTTGTTATATGTTGGAGGTTCATCTATGGTGAAACTTCTCAGTTGAGGCATTAATTTTCTGCCTTAGCTTTTTGTATCTTGAGAATTCTTAGGTGGTGAAGCTCGGGTGAAGGCAGCTGAGAACCCTAGCGGAGAAGCTCTGAAGGAACGACCAAGAGGTCATCGAATTGTCGATGTTGTCTCCGTGTCACCCCCCCTCCCCTTACGTCGGCGTCATTTGTCCTAGATTGGCGTCATCAAGAATAATAATTGCTGCCTCCTATATTGGTCCTGCTCATGTCTTTGGGTTTTTCACATCCGTCCAAAAATCCACAAGCTCATCGTAAAGATCAATAAGAATCGGACAGACCCTCTTGACTGGTGGAGTTCTCGGGAATCATTGGCTTCTAATTCTTGGAAGCCTTCTACACCCTCTTGACTGAGTAAAATAGTGTCAAGAGGACAGGAAGGGCGACACTTCAGGGTAGCAGATTAGGGACAAAATGATGGAATCCTAGAACCCACATTCATCCCCCTTTAAAATTCACATAATAACATATACAATAAAAGAATTTCATAGAATGAATAATACAAAAGCTTCTAATTGGCTTTCGGACATTGATCTTGGCAGAATACAAAAGCTTCTAAAAGCAGGTGGCCTTTGTATTAGAAGAAATGACAAGGAAGCAAAGAGAACCAGCAGAATTTCTCCGCTCATATTGTTCACCCAAAGAAAAATAGAGCACGTTGCCTTCTCAATGGATATTGCAGGGACCATTGCAAGAAGTGGAAATAAAAAATCTGCTACAAGAAATTGCCCAACTCAAACTACGTTTGTTAAGGATGAAACGAAGGAAAGACTTGAGCCATCTTGCCTGGGACTTTGATGGCATCCGACCACAGGAAAAATATGTTCCGTTGGCAGATTATAGGTTCTCCATTTAGGCCGAATCCCTACAAATTGATGACAGAGAGGATATGTTGGACAATCAGAGTCCTTCATACGATGACATTATTGAAGGGTCACCTCATCAGTCTTCCAACCCACCCACGATCGAGTTTAGATTCAAAGAATTTGTAGATCTGTTTTCAAAATCATCATCTTTGCCTCTCTATGATGAGCATCTGTACGACGTGTATGATGACAACATATTTAGAGGAGTTCTTGATCTTTGTCAACTCATATATGATGATGATGCAAGCAAGTTAGATGCCTCTCATGAGCCTTAAGTGACACTCCATCATCTGGACGTTCCTCAGGAGCTTCAAGATGAGTATGGAAGATGGTTAAGCCCAAAAATCATTAATGATTTCAAAGAACTAGCTGATGTATGCTTTAAAGAATTCGGTGATAAGGTTTCCTATTGGACCACCATGAATGAGCCCTACATTAACTCCTTCGCCTCCTTTGATTATGGTTTAGTTGTACAGAAAAAAATATTCTTACTGGTTTAGCAAACAAAACCCGCCTCTTTCTTGTGGCCAACGGACATCTTCCTATGAGCTTGAAGTTCCCCCAGTAGTATGATGCCGGAGCTGGGATGTTTGATCTTATTAACTTCATTCTAGTTTTATTCCATAGGGGTGTAGTATGGCTATATAGGAATAATGTTCTTTCTCTTAAGTGTAGTCTTTATATGTTGCTTCCTTTGGCTATAAATACATAACCAACTCTTGTAATTGGCAGATTTAGAAGATGAATAATAATTGAGTAGTTTTACTTTTTTTGGGTTTCTTTATCCTGAAGGATTTCAGGTGGTGATCCCTCTCCCAAGGAGTTCTTGGAGATTTGCTCGGCCACAGTCACCGGATCGTCGACTAGGAGTTGTCGACCTATCCTGGCCGGCATCACTTGTTATCATAGTTACGTGTTTATACTGATATAAATTGAATGATTGCAGACATAATATTTCTATTTTCTTGCATTGATTGTAATTGTAAGTTCCGATAACCTACTAAGCTGTTAAGTCACTTTGTGGTTTTATATATTTTTTAGGAAGGGGTCATGATACACTAAAGTGAGGCTATTAATGATTTTTAGGTTTAGTTTTATTGTTTTTGCATTTTGATTTTATTCTTTTGTAATTGGGAGTGTTATTGATACATTGATTTTATAGATTAAACTCCTCATTATTATACATGAATTTTGGAAAGTAAATATCAATGTTAATTAATGTGATGCATATGATTTATATGTACTTTCTCTAGACTTTTTATACTAGTGAATTATTAAAGGCTCTTCTATATTTAATAGAAGATAAAATAGAAAATTCTTTCACATTTAGATCTTGAGGCATCACATCAATATCAATAATAATGATGGCCATCAATCTGGGTGATGATGATGGATGTCACATCTTGACAGTCAGAGATTTGAGACTCTCAGTTCTCAGGATTCTTTCATATAGAACCCTTCTTGGGGCATTCTACCATGATTCTTAATATGTTAATGTATACCATATTTAAATGTTCTAGTGGGTTCATCGTAGACATTTAGATTATAATATAGGGCACTCCATCGGGCAATTGGAGTTGATTCCCCTTGATTATAAAATATTTTTGAGACATCTTAATGCTTTATTGATATAAAAATTGGTGATCTTACGCTCATCAAGTTGAACTCAGCTGGCAACTTAATTTGATTATAAGCACCAAGATTTGAAGAATGTTTGGTCCCTCAAATGATCATGTGATGTTTCCAAGCATACTTTTGAGTAATTATTTTTGTTCAATTTAGAATCGAGACATAACATTCTATCTCATCTTGGTGCTTGTTTCAACTATGAACATTGAAAATTTGGAGTTCACTTGATCCCTCAAATGATGTTATGAAGTATGAAAACACACTCATGGCCACTTGATTTTGGTTTACTTGGAGTCAAAATTGGAGCATTCTTGGTATATATCTTTTTGTTTATTTCATTAAGTCCTTCATTTTGGCTATAAGTTTGTCAAAAATGGTGTTATAATGGCCTCAAAGTTGATTTTGAAAGTTTTTTTTAAGAATACTTGGATGCTTTGAGACTTGAAAATTGTGTCAATGTTGATGTTTGTTCATATGAAATTTTTTGGTGATATATCACTATAAATTAAAATATATAATTTTAAAATTATATAATAAAAAAACAAGAACATAAGCATTAATCATTTGATCATACATATTTAAGCTAGGATCAACTTTTTAATATTAATAATTAGCCTTGATCAAATGCTAACTATTATTAAAGATAGGATGAACTTTTTAATCATTTGATCACATACTTTTTTTATTAATTAGGATAAAATTTGGAGTATTTTTAACATAGTAAAATGCCAGAAGCTTTTATTTATTGAAGAGAAGCATTTTTCAGTGAATAAAAAATATTTGAATATTTAAATTTATTCATTATATTCAACTATATATATATTAAGCATGTTCTAAAACATTTTAAAGTCAAATTGATGAACATATCATATATTTTTAAATGATAATTTAAGGAGTAAGTAAAATATTATTTAATAAACATATTTACTTTTTAATTCAAAATTTAGCTTTCAATTTCAGTTCAATTAAATTCATCTCATTTTGTAGTTACAAAATCATATATAATTTTTGAATATTATATTTGAAATTAATGAAATATTGTATGGTTTTATATTTTTAAATTATAACTTAAATACTTAATTACTTATTTGATATATAATTTAATTTCCTTAGCCAATTTCAACTCAATATTTTACTCATTAAAATAACTATATAATAGTGTTATCTATTGAAAACATTATAAAATGATATATATATAAACTTATGTGTCACATGTAGGTAACATTGATCATAGCTTAGGGATGATAATGATTATAGTGGTGATGGTCATGGTGGAAAACGTAATAGAGGTAGGGGGCCTATAATACTCTTTGTTCATTACACATCGCCGACTGCCCGCTGCTACTTGACAAAGGGCACCACCACCAACAATCATCTTGGAACTTTATACTACATTCATTTACTTCAATATATATATCAACTCCATTTACTTTTCGCTCATCCAAAAAACTCCAAAGTATTCTTTTTATACTGCATTCTTTTTTTAGCCAACCCTTAAATTAGAAGAAATACAAAATAAAATTTAAAATTATTTCGAATTCACCATCTATTTCAATTTTGATGTATTTGAAAATTATTAGATTTACCTGATTTTTAAATACACTGTAAATTTCCTGCAATTGCCATTACTAGCTTTTGTCATCAGCAGCCGCTTGCAAGCATCATCGTTGCTTGTCGCCACCCCCACAACCACTATAACCCACCACCTGAAGCCAGCTGTCATGGTTGCTAGTCTTTTGTCGACCACCGCCTGCCATCATTATTTGGATGTACATTGCATTCATTTGTGTTAAAAAAATTCATTTGCACTTACCTTACACTAAACACTTACACTTTTCCTTTTCATTGAATCTTGGGATATATTTATGGATTTACATACAAATCCCATAATGTTATCAGATTATCATTTAAAATTAGTAAAAGATTAATTATATTATATATAAATATCTTTAAAGTCGTTGACTTATTATCTTATAATCATCTTTTATTGCATCTAAAGCTCTTGTTTAGTTATAAAGTTTAATTAAGAATTTTCTTTTTAAATATAGATGATTACAATGAATATAGTGGAAGCGAAAAACAAATTATAGTTTCGAAAATATTTTTGTTTAGAATAAAGTATATGTTAAAAAACAAGTTACTACTAAAAAACGTGATATTTTGCAACACTTGTTATAGGCGGTTTGATAACTGTTGTCAAGACTGGGTATTAGCAGTGGTTTTAAACGCAATGCTTGATCATTTCGATTTTGCGTTTTTTAAAAACAAATTTATGGACCTTTGTAGCGGTTATAACCACCACAATTGCGTAGATCACTTCTTTTTATTATCTGTAGCGGTTACAATCGCTAAAATTTTGTAATTTGCAGCGGTTATAACTGCTGCTACATTTAGCATTTCTACAAAACTACCCCGCCGGTCCATAAATCGCTACGAAAAGTCCTTGCAACACATTACAATTACAGTGGTCGTGCAACGGTCCCAAAACCGTTGCAAAGAAAAAAGCAACAGTTAAAACCGCAGGTATGTGCTGAAATTTGTGCTGCAATAGCCCTATTTTTTAGTAGTATTGGTCTAAACTTTAGAGGGTTTGGCCCGAATACTGGTCCATTGGTTCGACCCGGCTTGTTTTATACCTAATGCACGAGCCACGGTTCCATGAAGCACTAAAATGTAAATATATGATCGTGAGTGAGACGAAGAGGCTGTTTGGCAAAAGTCGGATTTAACTTTTGTAGGGTTTAGTGAATCCTGTAAATCCAAGATTCGGTAAATCCTAGGTATGTTAAATTCCGAAAACCATTTAGCAAAATAGTTATTAAATTTTGTTAAATCTTATAGAACTGTTTAGTAATGTAATACAGGATTTAAGTCAGTTGGTTCATTTAAAAATTAAAGTTTAATGTGTTATGAAGTTAATTGCATGTTAAGTACAAGTTACTTATTAAATTTAATTTTAATTATAATCAACAAGTTATAATGATAAATAATTTAATTAGAAATTAACTTAATTATTAAATAAATTAATTTCTTTTTATAATATTATTTATTAAATTATTTATTTAGGCGTTAAGTTAATAAGTATTTGATATTTAATTATATTAATAATTATCTTATTAGCTTATTAATTTTTCTAAAATAATTAATTATTTGATTAATGCTACTATTAATGATTTACTTAATTTTAAAGTATTATTTAATTAGTTTTAATTATTAATTATGTCATTAAACATTTAAATATTCTAACTAATACTAATTAAATATTTAATTATTATTTATAATGTTATATAATTTTTTTTTCTATTTGAAATTATATTAATTAAATATTCTTTTAATTTTAAATTACTAATTAGTTAATAAATCTAGGGTTTGATTTTCGCCGCCATTTCTTCTTGCCTGCTTCGGCCTCTTGTGCTTTGCTTGAGCCAATGCTTGAAGCTTGAAGTGGCGGGTTGAAAGAGTCGCTAAATAAGCTTCTTTTAGGCGACGTCGGATCGGAAGTAACGAAGAGAGCTGGCTCACTGCGAAGGTAACCATCTTTGTCCCTTTCGCACGCTTCTTCGGCCAAATCCAGTAAATCCACCGAACTACAGGATTTAGTAAATCCGGGATTTAGGTAAAAAAGAGGGAAATAGAGGATTTATCCCACCGTGAGATTTACGGGGCGCTCAAATCCCGTTCGGCAGGATTTATCTAAATCCTGCTCAGATCCTGCATAAATCCTATTGCCAAACAGCCCCAAAAAGAGAGGAAGTCGGCTGTAGAAGCAGGCCAGGAACCGTGTGAGGAAGAGACTGAGGAGGCAGAGCGAGACGAGGTAGACAACCTCCTAGACGGCTGCTCGAGAATATTCGGCGAAGTATTGATACCCTTTCCTCTCATTGGTTCTTTTTTTCCTCCATACTGCTACCATTCCTTTTCAAGTTTGCAATGAGAAGGCCTTCATCTTTCAAGAATAGTACACCGGGATATTTCTAGGAGCTTTTTGGGCCGTGGAGAATGCAGGCTATCTTCTTTTCCATCTTCTTCTTTGTCCAATAATTGGGTTAGTTAAAACCTTACACTGATGTTGTTGATTTCTTTGATCATGTCCAGCTATTTTGAAATTGACGGGGTAAACTATAGATGATATATCTGATATAATATGGGCATTTATTTAAATATTTATTTTTAGATTGGAGTTTCAGATAGAAAACCCTGATTTTAGAAATTGATAACGTTCTGTTGATTGACTTGATTTAGAAATGGCATCCCTATTATTTATACTTTCAAGTGAACTCAGGATTTATTTAGGGATTTCTACGTGAACCTAATAATTTTATAGATTCCAAGTTTTAAGTGATTGGAGCTTAGATGATGGGTCAATTTCTTGGAAGTCTTATAGTTATATTATGCATTATTATTTAAATAGCTTAAGTTATATTAATTTGAAAAAGGTAAATTTATATACATAGCACTCAAAACTATGCCACTTACATATTTAACATTTAAACTTCACTATTTACTCACATGCACCAAAATTTCAAATAGGAAAAATAATGCCTTCTCACTCAATCTGTTAAAATCCCATCATTCTTCTATCTTTCACATGCCATTGGTCTTGCCGCTAGAAACCTATGGATGGTGGTGGCCTTCCATTGTCAACGAGAAAGGGCTGAGGGGAATGAAGTAGGAGATGTAAAAAAATAATGGAGAACTAGGAAACATCTGAGGGTGTTACACCTTCCTTGTCTCCCTTCACAAGTTCACTAGCAACCATGGGAATTGTCGCAAGCCCTTCTCCGTGTTGTATGTGAGATTATTTGGATGAGTCATCACGTGTTTCTCTTTGTCATCGAGGCCCCATAAGGTAAGTTAACTAAGTGTTATTGATGCAGGACTACGCACATGAAGTGATTATGAAATCATTTAGACATTGCACAACTCGTGATTAGAATAATAATAGAATAAAAGTTATAACAATTCTAAAACGAAGAATCAAAACAAGTAAGGAGTTATTTGTTTAGGCTAAATCACATGCTACGAGTTTTGAAACTTTCAAGACAAATAAGAAAAAAATACAACTCTAAGCAGTAGTTTTCAAAATAATCTCTAATCTAACAATAAGAATTAGGATGCATTGAAAGTGCGCTCGAATCCTACGATTACTAGGTTTAAGCAAGAGCAGTTGGAAGAGTCTGTCGTGACTGCAATTAAACCAACAAGAATTTAGACTAAAAGGAATAAGATGTTCGGGAGAGAAGAAACCTTCGTGAATGGTTAGTGGAGATCCTCCATTCAATGCCTTCAAAATGTTCGTCGATAGCCTCTACCAAGTATATCAATGTACGCTCAAAGTAATCCTCGATGGTGAAATCAACTCTTGGGTTCACGTCGAAGAACGTAGATTGTAGAATATCTACGTAGCCATCTTCATCCCAAGTTATGTCGTAATCAGTGTCTGGATCCGCCATTCATTGGAACTAATGGTTGAAATCTCACCCCGGTAGCGAATGCTCTTGAAGATTATCAAGGACAAAGAGACAAGAAGCTTTCTTCAATATGTGATGAAGAAATAACCTCAAATTTCCTTCCCAAAATCTGAGAGAAATCTCAGATTTTTTTAGTTTAGGAAATAGAGGTAGAGGAAGGAGAAATAATGCTAAGAATTCGGGAGAGAGAGGGGGGGGGGGACGGGTATGGAGAGAGAGAAGGGTGAGGGAGGCGGCAATGCAGAGGGAAAAAAGGGAGGATTTAATTCAATTTCCAAAAGTGAAATTACCACTTTGGAAACAAATTAATCCAAGCAGGATGAGGGGAATTCGGTCAAGAGGAAATTAAGGGTTTTTGAATTATTTCCTAAGTATGGTAATGAGATTAGGAAATAATTGGAGAGAGAATTAATGGGTGAGAGCATGGGGGCCGGCGATATGCATGGGTGATGGGAGGGAATTTTGGAGAGTTAATAAAGCTTCCTAATTTAAATTCATAAGGTTGGAAAGTTTGGACTTAGTCCACTCTTAATTTAAATTTAAATAGGAGCTCATTAATGGACTTTCCTAAAATAGAATTAGTATATTAGGAAATATTTTGAATTTCAAATATTTTAAATTTGAATTCACATATATTCCAAAATATATTAAACCAAAATAGGAAACAAATAAAAGAGGGGGGATAAGTGAGGTGGTCGGCGGCAAGGAAGGGCAAAACCAACGGCTTGAATTTCAAGGCCGGCGGCCAAGGGCTTAGGGAGAGGCTTGTGGCCGTGGGGATTGAGGGGAAGGAGGGGAAATCGGGTGGGGGATGTTACCGTGGATTGAGAGTGGAAGAAGGATTGGAACCAAGAGCCACCGGAGGTGGTGACTGTTGGGTACGACGGGTGGCCTCTCCTAGGCTCCACCAAGATCTCTAACTCTCTCTCTCTCTCAAACTCTCAATTGCTCCACGAAGACAAGTGCAGGAAAAATATTGCATAATCATTCATTAATCAAAATAGAACAAAGTGGGGCTTTAAATAGTCTCATATAAATGACTCAAAACAAAAGACGCAAATGCCCTTTGGGCTTACATACGACAACTCCCATAAGAGGGGTACAATGGGAAATAATAAAACACACATAAGCAAATAACAAAATAACAAAATACCTGAATAATCAAATACACTAATGACTCAAAAATATAAAGACTCGATCGTGGCCGTAGATCGGCGGCCACATCTCTGATAAACTTTCCATGATGATCTGATGTCCCCATCAGTTATATTTCATAAATGATGAATTTTAAATTTTAAATATGTAAATGTGTAAGTTTTGAGTGCTATGTGTGTAAGCCCCCTTGTTATATATTATCATGGCAACAAGGTGTATGTGGCTTGAGGGGCAATGCTAAGTTCTTTATAAGTTGTTCTGGAGAAGATTGTTAGTCCAAGATCATGGGTGACATAAGTTGTCTCAATTTTTGGCTAGGCAGAGTCAAGTTTTGAAATTGTTTAATCAGGTATTTATGTGTTTTGTTTTTGTGAGGCAAAGCTTAAATTTTGAAGCATTTTGAGCATAGGCCTCAGAATTAAACTATGGAATTAATGAAAAATATAGAGCAATAAATAACATGCTAACATCAAAATAAGATAAGAAAAAGTTAAACTAAATCCATTAAAAGTCATACAAGGCTATACACAACACTAATAAAAAAGTTACTCTTGTTTCCAATTTAATATAAGCAAATTGTTTGAAATCATAATTTAAGAATGTCTTTATTAGATTCATTATTGTGATTAATTGCTTTCTCTCCTCCCTCATCCTCAATTGTGTTTGCATCTTTCAAATTTCTTTCCCATCTTTAATCTCAATCATCTTAGGCACACTCACCCCCATTCCCATTGAGTTGCATGCCTTACTAGGAAAACAGGAAGCATATACCTCATTGCCTTTTTTTAATTACACTAATGTGCTCCTCTGATCATGCAATTTTAAACTATGGGTAGGTTTGGGGTTTTGTTGATAAGACTAGAGAGGGAGTTGAAGGAAAACATGAATTATGGTGGTCAATTTTAAAGTCTAAAGGTTTTCATTTGAGTAGATCTAAAATCGAATACATGAAGTGTAATTTTAGTAGTAATAGATCTGTTGGGGGGATCACGATTTTGGGCGATCAAGTCATTAAAAAGAGTACACGTTTTAGATATCTTGGGTCTATTGTTCAAATTGATGGTGAAATAGATGAGGATGCTATTAGTAGAATTCAAGTTAATGGTTAAAGCGGAGGAATGCATCAGGCTGTTACATGATGAAAATGTCCTCAAAATTAAGGAAAAAAATTATAAGATGATGAAACCTGCAATGATTTATGGCACATAATGTTGGTCATTAAAAGAGAAGCATAAAATTAAGTGTTGTAGAGATGAGGATGCTTAGGTGGATGGGTGGTTTTACTCTTGAGATATAGAAGGCGAAATGAGTATATACATGAAATGGTTGGAGTAGCTCTAATAGTAAATAAGATTAGATAAAGTCGTCTTAGATGATTTGATCACATAAAATGTTGACTTTTCGATGACCCGGTTAGGAGAGTAAATATATTAGATTTGACTTATATTAAGAAAGGTAGAGGTAGACCTAAAAATTTGGTTAGAAAGTATTATAAATTATATTTTTTTATTAGATTTGAATGAAAATTTGATTCCTAACAGGACACAATGAAGAAAACGATTCATGTTTTCGATCCACATAGTAGGATAAAGGCTTGATGATGATGTTTTTGTTGTTAGGTTCAAGGTGATACTCAACTTTTGAGGTGGAGAAGTTGTCCCTCCATGAGAACATGTACCTCCCCTCCTTGTGACGGAATAAAGTCATGAATACTCTGAGAGGGTGCTCCAAAACCTCCTTTCTTTGTCCGTCGAGCATGGCGTTCTTTATCGCCTCCTCCTCAGTTCTCCTCTTGGCGTACTTTTCATCAATGACTATCCCTTGAGCAAGAGGGGAAGTATTTCATCTAGCTGTCATTGACAAGCCTGACTCCCCTTTGGAAGCCGGTTTCTTGAAGCTGCTCAATTTATAGGAGCAATAGGTGCCGAGCACATTGGTGGTCGCAAGACAGAGACAACAGCCATGATAATTTTGGGGAAGTAAAATCACACAATGAACACAAACAAGAAAAAGAAAGCACAAAAAAGAAAGAACATCAGGATTTAATGTGAAAAGGTATGAAATAGTAAAAAAATCATGGAGACACAGTACACTAAGGAATTTACATTGAAAATTTGGGAGAGATTGTACAAATCTCTTTGCATTAACTCTCTTATTATTTCTCTTCATTCTTGCATCGTTCTCTTATAGAATTTATGAAGAGACACATAAAACCACCCAAAGGGATGCAACCCTTATGGTTAAATGCAAAAACTAGAAAAATTGCCCTATTTAACTTGCAACATTGGGGTTTGGAGTGCGAAGACGCTCCACTATCTATCTTTGAGCCAACATGCAGCGCCATGACACTGTTGCCTACAGCGCCGCAGCGCTTTGCCATTTATTTCTATCCAGAGATTGTAGCACCATAGTGCTTGAGTATACAAAGATGTAGTGCTGTGTGGTGGTATGAGAATTTTTTTTTTTTCGAAGGCAAGGCCCTCGAACCCAAGCAAGGGGAGGTCCCCGTACAATCCTTGATGAGCTTGACCGATGGAATTGAGTTTTGAGTCAACAGTGCAACCTGATTGATTGACACAGTCATATTCCACATAGAACTATCAATCTCTCACTTGAAAATTGATTTCAATCAATCATTCTCCCGATCTATAGCACTTTTCATAATACCTATAGTGTGATTTACCCTTGCCTTCAGCTTTCATGAAGACCAATCGAAGCTTCACATAGCTTCAATTTATCAACAATTACCATCTTTGTCAGTATGTTTGCAGGATTTGTGTCAAAGATAACTGATCATCTTCTAGAAGCGATTTGAAATTATACCAAAGTTGGATGTGCTTTGCCTCGGCATGGAATGTTGTATTCTTGGCTAGATTAGAGCACTCATGTTGTTATTATGCAACTTCTCATTCCTTTGTCCTTTGCCAAGTTCTGCCATAAAATTTTGCAACCATATCATATTCTTGCTAGCCTCAGTGATAGCAATATACTCAGCTTTTGTAGTTGAGAGTGCAACTATCTTTTATAACTTGGAAATCTAACTTACCATTGCGTTTCATAAAGTGAAGATATAACTTATTGTGCTCCTCATACCATCAAAATTTCCAACAATATCATAATCTATATATCTGATATGCCTAGATTGGCCCAGCCGGCCCAGCCCTTGGGCCGACTTTCACTTGCTGGGCCGCAGGATTTAATTCCCGCCCCCTTAGGGGTGGGGTCCATGGCTTAAGGAAGAGAGAGGGGGGTTGTTTAGTCTTTTTGGTTATTTTTATGTTTGCTTTAATTAGGTGTTTGTATTAGGGTTGGGGCATCTTTTTGGTGGCTAAGTTTCAGAGTGCTTTGGTGTTCTTGGGCTCTAATAGCGTCTAGAGAGTTTTGGAGAGATTGATCCTCATCTCAAATAGAGGATCATTTTATCTTGCTGTTTTCTTTCATTTTCTAGCAATTAAGAGTGTTTTCCTTGTGTTTTCATCCATAAAACCCTAAATTATGCTCGATCAAACCGTTGAAATTTTGATTTCAGCGATCAATTCCTATTTTTAATATTGTTTCCTATCAAATTGGTATCAGAGCAATTTTAAGAACTATTTTTGTGATGTTTTTATGAGATTTAGTGGCTGATTTTTATCCGAAGAAGCGCTGGTTTGCTATTTTTGGGGTCAAGATTCATATTTTTGAGTTCTACAAAAATCCGGGTATTGATGGCGGCCAAGAAAGTATATGCATTGAAAGAACGCCTTGAAGGGGAGACAAGCCTAATGAAAGCAATGGTGGGGGATCGAATATCGTCCATGGAAGACAATGTTTTTGATCTTCATGAGATGATGAAAAAGGCATTGGAAAACCAAAATCAAACGACTGCAGCGGAGGCAAGAGGTCCAGTAGGGAGAAATATGAATTCTGAAATTTGTAGGAGAGAAAACGATGGGGAAATCATAGAGGAGAGAGATGAAAGGTATAGAGAGAGGCCTGGTTATGGGGGGCATGAATCTCGGGGTGCTGATTGGGAAAGAAAAGAGTGGGATTATGATAGGAGGTGTACTGATTTATTGGAGGAGGGAGTAGCCACCTAGGGTATTCTTTAAAAGGTGAAAAGGCTCTTGTACCAGGGGAGATTTGTGATTCCTAGGACATCAATTCATATTCCACACCTACTCGAGGAGTTCCATGGGAGCACTATTGGGGGTCATTCAGGAGTGCAGAAGACATACATGAGATTAGCCTCCGAGTTGTACTCAAAGGGGATGCACAAGGATGTGAAGGTGTTTGTAGCCAGATGTGAAATCTGTTAGAGGAACAAGTACATGGCCATGTCTTTAGGAGGATTGCTGCAGCCTTTAGCTCTTCCATGTCGGTTGTGGGAGGAGGTATTTATGGATTTCATAGATGGATTATCCCGATCAGAAGGGTTCACAGTAATTTTTATGGTAGTGGATAGACTGAGCAAGTATGCTTATTTCATTCCCCTACAATACCCCTACATAGCAATAAAAGTGGCATCAACTTTCATTTGGGAGGTGGTCATACTACATGGGATATTAGAGTCTATAGTATCCGATAGGGATAAGGTGTTCCTCAGTCACTTTTGGATGAAGCTATTCAGACTACAGGGGATAGTACTGAAGAGGAGCACTGCTTACCACTCGCAGACAGATGGACAAATGGAGGTGGTTGATAGGAGCTTGGAGTCATACTTACGATGCTTTGTATCGGAGACCCCCTAGATGTGGGCCAAGTGGTTTGCATGGACAGAGTACTGGTACAATACTTCATATCATTCTGCTTCTCAAATGACCCTATTCAAAGTGTTGTACGGAAGGCATCCACCTCACCTGGTTCGTTTTGGGTATAGTAGCACCACAGTTTCTTCAGTAGAGGAATACTTGGAGGAGAGGGACAGGGTGTTCGAACAATTGAAAAGGCATCTGTTGAGGGCGCAATAGATTATGAAGAAACATGCAGATGTGCACATGAAGGATATTCAGTTTAAAGAAGGGGTAGGGTTTTCCTGAAGTTTTGACCTTACAGATTGATGACAGTCGCTAACAGGAGGAGCAAGAAGCTAGCTCCAATATTTAAAATTGTGCAATATGAGTCTCGCCTTGAGGCCCGCCTCAGCGCAATTCCAGTTAAACATGACTCGAGGCTACCCTTCGAGCTTTTTTATGAGGCTTGCGCCTCAGCTTGGTTGAGGCCTGTCTTGATGTACGCCTATCCTTATTGGCAAGAGGCAAATGCCTCACCCGATTTATATATTTTTTATTAAAACTTACCTAAATCCTAAATTAAAGCCTCGAACAAATCATGTTTTCATGCACTCCCAAGCTGCAACAACTTCCTTTCAACCTTCTCAACCTCCAGCCCACCGCCTTTGCCATAGCCACCAACATTGTAGCCATCGTTGGGAATCACATGAAAGCCGCATACCACCATCACCACCTCCTCTAACAATTTTGGAGTATTATTCTGATTTTTATGTTAATGATAAACATTTATGAGTGAGAAAGATAATTAAAATAAATGAAGAAGAAAGATATTGAGAGATATTGAACTCCATAGGATGAGGTAGGGTAGAGACCGATTTGTTATGACAATAACTCAAATAAATACCCCTTCAGTGATGACAGTGCAGATGATTTCTTAGTTGTTGCTAATTATGTCAGTTTTTTAGGAAGTAAACGTGGATGAGTGGAAAACTGAGAAAGAAGAAATTTGGAATTGAACTTAATGTTATAAGATACTTTTATGTAATTTCTATATTTCATGTTATTTTGCTCATGTAATATTTGAATTTCAATTTTATTTCATGCAGTTTATCACTTGCCACTTTACGTGTTATGCAATTTTTTTTTCAATATGTATATCAATATATTACTTCATGATTCAATAGAAAGTTAATATGTCATTCTTTAACATATTATTTGTGTATTATATAAAAAATCGCTTTTAATATTTATTTTCACTGCACGCAATTTTTTGATTTTGAAGCTTACACCTCAAAGCACCTTGAGGCTTACGCCTCGCTTCACGAAAGAAAAATGCCTCAATACTGAATTGCACAATTTTAAATCTCGGCTAGCACCAAGATATTTTGGCCCTTATGAGATAGTAGAGAAAATTAGGATAGTGGCGTATCGCTTGAGGTTGCCCTCCATCGCCATCATACATCTAGTGTTTCATGTATCACTACTAGCGACTCATTATATCCACATCTCCTCTCTACACATAACACCACCTACTGACTGTCTATGGTTCTCCACTTGACATGTGATTTTATTCCAAAATGATGTGCCTTTGTAGTTCTTCAACTCGCTAATGCCTTGGGAAGATGCCCATTCATTGTGCTTTCATACTGAGAGGTGAGGTCCACATGCCTTATACCTCCAAGATGATGGCCCATGCCATTGTCTAACATGCTAACGCCACTATATCCTCCTAGATGCCCATAAATACATCTGTTCTCCTTCATGAATGAGACTTTTTGGAAGGTTTTTGCTTGTCCGCCTAAGCATGTTGAAATATGAACTCCTCATGTGTGCAAGCAAGAAAGGAGTCCTCTACCATTCTCACTCTGTCTTTTTGTAATTAGTGCTAACTGGCAAACACCTACTCTGTACCTTGTACATTTTACATCTCTTATACTAAATTCCTCCCCCTCACACACCGTGGACTTAAGCTATAATACATAATCATATACATTTTGGTTGTCATATATTATTATCCTTTCGTATCCCTATTTCTCCTCCTATGTTATTATCCTTTCCTCCCCCTTGCTCACTTCCTCTTCCAAGTCCTTACCACCATAACTCTAATGCCTCAATGAGCTCACAAGCTCTTGACAACATCTGGTCTAGCATCACGACCCTAATGAGTTCTGCCTTCGTGTTCCCCTAGTCATGGATCTTTTTCTTCGTCCCTCTAGCTTGCAATCCATCTCCTCTCCATTGGGCAAACTGACACTCTTCCCCTTTCACGTCTTTTCTCCTAGCCATCTTTCCTCCAATTGGACAAATTGTCACCCGTGCTCTCCTCCAGTTGCAGATGCCCACCTCTATTTGACCCACCGGGCTCTCTCTCTTCTCCCAATCCAAGAAACATCTTAGGTGGAAAGCTTGACTCTCATTGCTTGCTTATCTTCTTCACTCGTCATGTGGGCAGTGAACTATTTCCCTCTATTTATACTTATAAAAGCCTTTTTAAATTTATATGCATTATGATTTTATCACTATATTTAAACTTTACAAATCTCCTATACTCGTCATAATTAATAGCTAATTTTTTGCTCATATTCTCATAAATGTTATGCATCCATTGTATGCTTGATTGCACAAAAACATTAGGCCTAATCCCTTAAATAAATAACCATGTTTAAGCATGTTATCATTGCAAGTCTTTTGTTTTTGAGCTCAGTAAAAGTATGGTAATGTGTAGTGTGTGGCTTATGATGAACGAGCTTGATTTGTTAAATTGAATCTTGCAGGATTGAAAATTAAGAGAAATAAAGTCATATGAAAATTCTAACTATTTCAAAGTAAACTTTTTTAGCTATATTTATATTTAATCAGAAATTTATTTTTTTATATATCCTGTTCATTTATTTAAAAAATGTTTAAAATGATTAATGTGACTACATTAATCAATTACTTGTAAACTTTATATGGGACAAACATGATGGACCTGGCCTGGTACATGCAACACTCACATACTCTTTTGCTCATTGTAAAATCTCATTTCTGTTTTTCATCAAATCAGGAAATTACTAGCGACTTCAAGTAGGACCATTCTGGTGACTATCCAAATAGCAAAATTTTACTATTCTTTGTGATACACATAAAAAACCTAAAACCTTTTTTTGTGGGATATTTTGATGTTAGGTTTTTGTTTTTCATCATTATTTTATATAGTTAGTATTTTTTGGATTTAATATAAGCAATTTGCCTTCAATGTTTTTATATTCTACGGGAGACCTTGTTTGATTTGAGCTCCACAATATGATAATTGGTCTTCATAATAGGTTTCAATTAAAAATTCTTAATATTTTGCAAGGAAAAATTGACTTTATATGCCTTGTAATAGTCAAAATTAAAAATATATTTATGTTATTTTTTGTTAGTTTTGTGTGGAATCTAATTGTGTTGGTCAATCAGATTGTACTATTGCCTCAGACCTTAGTTCAATTTTTTGTGCTCTCTTGAGAGGGGGGGGGGGGGGGGGGGGGTCCTCTTGGTTTGAGCTGTGTAACCAAGTGCCATGATGCTGCAGAGTTTGCTCGGAGAAATAACATATAGCGAAGCCCTGCAGGTTTGAGCGCCTTAGCGCTTCAAACCGATACCGCAGCGCTTCGAGGTGGATTGAACAATTTTCTTTCTCATTTTTTTGAAGAGTGGTGTCCCTTGGTGTTGTTAACTTGCCTTTCTCTTGTGTTTAAAGTGTGAGAACGGTATAAAGAGAGAAGAGAAGCAAGGAGAGAGCGAGAGAAAAGAGAGATCTGTACATATTTCTCTCAATTTTAATAGTGTATTCATGGTGTGGTGTGGCTCCGTGCATGATTTCGGATTTTTCACGTTAAATCCTGGTGTCTTTTACTTTACGCTGTATTGCTTTTAATTTCTTATTTATTTCATTGCAGTGTTTTATTTCCATCTCCAACATTTTTCTCTTAGAGAAATATGCCTGAAATTTTTTTCTGACCAAAGTATACTCGCTTTTGATTGCAAACTACTTATTTAAAGCCTTATTCAAACATGAATCAAACATAGTTTGAATCCTGTTTGAATAGGGGTTTGAACCTTGTTCGATTCATATTCAATATGGTTATAACATGGTTCTAATAAGGTTACAACATGGTTCTAATAAGATTAGAACATGATGAATGGACGCAACAGAGTGCAATTCAAGAAATATAAAAAGTAACCATAACACAATAGAGCGCCGTTAAAGGTTATAATAAATTATCATAACACAATAACACATTAGAGTGCAATTCAAGAGATAACACAACATCTAAGACATAAAGAGTGCAATTCAAGAGATATAACCAAACATCCATAACACAACACATGCGAAGTTGACATAAATGGTCCATGTAGAAATTATATATGATCAACTTTAACTTCAATAGATATTGCAGTTGCGCTTCTTTGATACTCGACATTATCATTAAAAAGACTAAATATAGAATCACAATGGAACTAAATTCATTAAAATATAATATTTTCTATAAACTAGCATAACTTACACATTGAAAGAAAAATGAATGGACAAGCTCTTGAAGATCATTAGGATTTAAATTATTCTTCCCAAATAAGACATGATAGTGAGTTAATTTGCTCGGGATCGCAAACTTTTTGTTGTCCTAAAATGATTGCTGCACCCTTTGAGATAATGTATGTTCAATTTATAAATGTGGGTTCGGACCACTATACAGAAAGCTGGAGGAATAATCAAAATTAGTAAAAAGTTACTTAATAAAATAGGAAAAGGAAACAAGAACAAGCGGCGAAATTCAAAGAAAATATCAAAAAAATTACCTTTGTATTAATTTTTATCAACAGATTTATCAAATACTGATTAGTGCAAAATTTGACAATATTAATTATAGTGTTGTTGAATTTAATGTTGAATACAAAAAGGGCATTAGTTAGTTGCCAAAAAAAATTTCTCTATCACCCTCACCTTTATATATGGCATGAGTAGTGTAATGCCTCTCTACAAGTATGATTAGAACATACATTTGCTAGCACAACACAACAACACAAATGAGTCAATTTCAAAATAAATAGTGAGGGACAAATAATATTTGAATAATGTTCGAACCAAGTTTGAATAATATTTGAATCTTGCTCGAATTTCATTCGAACCTAATTATAAGTATGTTTGATCATGATCGAACGTTACAAGAACCATGTTTGAATTGGATTCCAACTTTGATGGAATCTTGTTCGAACCATGTTTGCTTGCTCGAACCTTCTTTAAACATTATTTAAGCCTTTACGATACTTGTTTGGACCATTTTTGACCTTGTTTGAATCTTGTTCAAACCTTCTTCGAATATTATTCGAACCTTGGTCAAAATATGTATAAGGTTCAAATCAGGTTCGATCATGTTTCAAATAAAGTTCAAACAATGTTCGTTCAATTGAGGCAAACAATGTGATATATGATGTAGTTTTAAGTTTATCTTTTATAATGTGAATGTTGTTTTTAAATCTAAATAACCAAATCTATAATCACTAATTTTGAACCGCTAGCCGAGTGGAAATGGAGGCAAAAATTTTACTTTGGAACTTTGTTGCAAACCAATCAAATGCGAGCAATGATCATCACAGAAGAGGAAGGGTCGAGCACTTCTTGCTCTAAATTTCATGTAATTACTTTTTCGAGGGTCCCTTTGAATTCTATCTTTATAAATCAAATAGCGGGTTTTTTTTTGGTTTGAAATGAACTTCTAGGTATATTTCTCTTATTTTTTTAATTTTCGCTTGGGGCATATAAAGTCAAAATTTCTTTTTGGATATGATGCTAAATATAATAGAGGGACAGCCTATATGGTTAAAAAAATAATTTGCTAGCTGTAGTCTTCATTTCTCTTTTGGTTGCCTATTTATTACCTTGTGGTGAAGGTGTCTACTGAAAGGTTTTTTGATAGTTGTACCTAAAAAAAATTGAGCTACTGCTGGTTGGAAATATTCTTCTAGAAATTAGCGGCATTCTACTACATAGTGTCCATTCACGCCCAAACATCTCTTGATAACTGTTCTTTGAAGATGGAATAGTTAATCAAGTATACTTATATCTTCCAAGCATTAATATGCTGCGATTGGCATGTTGATGGTTGTAAATTTGCTTTTTAGTCCCACTGATTTGATTGAAAAATGGCAATTTCAGTTACGCATCTTTCTGGAATTCGTTAATTTGTTTCCCTTTAAGACAAGCCTTTTTCAATTTAGCATAATCATTAGTTTTAAAAGATTATGTGCTTTCAGTGTAATGAAGTTGTGTCATTGTAAACAAACAAATATTCTGAAATATTGCGATTGGCGAAGTTCCACACCTGTTGAAATAATGAAATCGCTCATGGTTTGCTGAAATATCTTTCAGTTCACTAGCCAGAAGAAGCTTTGTTAGCATTGTGATTGTGTACCTATGAAGTGAATAATCTTCAGTACTGATGTGAAGTCTATTTGGTGACGAGGCGTTGAAACTAATGCATTTTGTTCTTGGTTTAGGTCGAGGATTATCTGATGCACCTTTACTGATATGATGATTAGTCCCATTTTGTTGTCCAAGCGTGCATCTCGTTTATCAATGGTGGTGCCTCGATTGCCATTCACCTCCATGATGTCTATAGTTGAAGTGCATATAGGCCAAATACAAAATCTAACCAGAGTTGGTAGGATTCAATGTTTCACTTCAAGTGGTTACACTCCAACGGAAGATATGAGCAACATGGTTGGAGGTGTCACTGAGGGCAATGGCTGCAAGTTGCAAGTAATTGCTTTTTTTTTTCAAAAATATGTTTTTTTTTTCTTTTGTTTCTGTTAGGTGTTCCTCACTATTTTTCTATTGCAACACTTGTAAGTCGCGCTTCAAATGCCTAATAAAATTACTTGCAACTTTTTTAATTTTTGTCTTGATTTTCCTTTCTCGAACCTTCATTTTTAAACTGAGTCTTGCCAGTTTTTGTATTCAAATTTTCTTCTTTAAGGGACATGCTGTCTTCATTTGTTCTTATTTTATTTTAAGCTTTACCCTTTTTATAAAGTCTTTGTAATTCATCTTGCTCTTTATCTTTCTTTTTATTGTGTTTCAATTATGCGTAGTTCCAATATTTTCTTTAAATCAAGTCTTTTTCATAAATTTTCTCTCCAGATAGCTGAAGCTCCAATATGATCTTGAAATCTTTATCATTTATGCCTTTCTTTCCTTATGGATTGATAAAGATTTGATACTGAAGTTCAACTTTCAAGCTCATAGTGCCAAGTGGTTCTTCTTCTGCTTTATGCACTTTTTCTGGATAATTATGATGCGAAAGTTCTAACATGAAATCCGTGCTACCTATTCATTGTCAGATCTTAGTTATGCATTTGTTTCCTTGGGATAGATACGCTGCTGGAGTTCTGATGCGAAGTCCATGTTAACTATCTTCATTATTATTCTTTAGTCACATGGTAATTTTTGCATTTTGATTCTTTTTCTTTTTCCTCTGCATGCATTTTTTTAATTGGTAACCATGTTGCTAAATTTCCGACATGAGCTTCAGTTTACCCTTTCAATGTCAAATCCAAGTTATTCATTTTTTTTTCTTTGGATAGCACGAAGCTGTTCTAATATGAAATCAATGTTAACTGTCTTCATGATTATTCCTTAATCGCATGATAGTCATGCATTTCCCCCCTTCCAGTTAGACAAGGTTCCCATGTCGTGGTTATTATGCATTATTTTATGCTCTTGGATAGACTTGATATGCAAATTTCAATGTGAAACATTGTGTCTCCTTTTCTTCAAGAAGTTCAAATTGTCCTTGTTTTCATTACTTATGCTGTCATTTAATGAAATATCAAGTTGGAGAATTAATGTAATACATCCTAAGGTCTAGGGTTTTTAATGAGAATATTATATTGAGATGAATGAAAAAAATGTAACGAGCACTCAAAACTTCTTTCGCCGTAAGTTTTTAATTTTACAAATCATGAAAATAAAAAAATGTAGTGTGTTGAAAGAAAAATATAAGTAGAAAAAAGGGGAAATTCGAACAATTTCGTTTGCCTACCTTGCGGCTCCACCTTGATGGTTTGCTCTCAAACGACTCAACTGTTTGCTCCTGTAACTTCCTTAAACGACACAAAACTCCCTCGAGCCCGCTCTTTCCATTCATTCAAACTCTCAACCACATTCCCCTCATCTCTCTGTGCCGCTCACAACAGAGCCATGCATTAGGTACCCATACCCGCACCCACCCATGTACTCATCTATACCCAATGGGTATGGGTACGCCCATGACCTCATTGGTGGGTGCTCAACTTCGTGGGATAAATCGAGTTACATTGCTAATCACTGTATGCCGTATATTACCGCAATCCTCACTATGCAGTACGAAACATTGAGCCATGTTGTGACTACGGTAAATTTTGATATGCAACTTGAATCTTTGCAGTCAGAGGAAAGGGAAACAAGCCTCAAGGCCATCAGTTTGTGGCGGACTGCATTCAAATAGCATGGAAAGTGGGTGGGTGTGGGTGGGTATAACGTCCCGAAAGTCATCATGGGTGGGAGCGGGCGGGTTTGGGTATCCAATGGGTACCCAACCAGGACCCTATGTAGGGCTTTGGGTCAGAAGAGCCAAAGCCCCTTATTTCCTGTAGCCGGACACTGTAAGACCGAATATAGCTGCATATCGGAAGACTGATCCCGAGCCAATGTCCACGTCGCCTGTCCCGTTCATACACATGACCGAACCCTAAGTTGGCATCCTATTCCGATCTCGAGCCAGCCCTTCCGCACGTTGGCTCCCCTCTTCCATGTGCAACTTGCGACAAAGCCCAGCGATTGTCCGCGCCTACACCCCAGCCCCCTGCCACTCTGCTCGTCCGACTGCTCCTACTGCCATTGTACCTTGAGACCAATCCTTATACATGCCGAATCCTTCGATCGAACTCAATGCCCGTGATTGAATTGCGGCACCAACCCGCAATCCCACCTTCAACACACGACACCAAGCCGTGCGACAAAGCGCACTATTCGTTTGCGCTTCTGATTGCACACTCACCAGGTCATCTGCTTACCTCCACCTTCCACACACAATCAACCTATATAAGTTTTCCCGTGCTTTCATTTCCAACAATTTACAAGGGCAATGTTTAATCTATGAGTATTCTGTTCAGTCAAGGCATTCAGTAAGACAAAATAATACTTCAAAAACTGCCTACCCTTGCCTCATGAATACACGACTATTCCAACTAATTGTATTGATTTAAACAATCAAATAAATCATGTATTTTAATTTGAAGACCTGTGCCATCGATCTTTGATTTGGACGAGAGAATTTTAAATTGGAAGACCATTGCCGTGATCTTTGATCTGGGCAGGATAAATTTCAAATCAAAGACCCGTGCCATTTATCTTTGATATGGGCGGGATGAATTTTAAACATGAAGACCTCGCGCCATTGATCTTTGATCTGGGCGGGTAGAAACAACGGTAAGTGCCGCCCCGACCTCCCCGTGAGGATAGGGGACGCTGGGAGGCTGCTGACATTCCTTAGAAGATTGCAGGAAATTCTATTTTGGAGCAATTGGAGAGTGATAATTAATTTGACTAATTAATTAACATTAATTTAAAATTTCTAATCTAATTAATAAATTAAATAGAATTAAAACCTTAATTTAATTAATTCATTTAGCAAATTGAAATTAAATTTAAAATCAAAATAAAGTTAAATTTTAATATAAAACTTAATCCATTTAAAATTTTAATTAAATTATAAATTCAAATAAAGTCTAAATCATCAATTTAACATCAAATTCAAATAACTAATTTAAAATTCAAATAATCAATTTAAAATTCTTTAATCATTTTAAAATTCATTTAACCAAACTTAATTAACTAACTTATTAACCAATCAACCAATTTAAAATCTTTTTAATAAATTGAAATAAAATGCATAATCAACAATGTTCACACTAATAAACCCTAATACAACTCGTACCAACTAAAACTCTCAAATTCTAAAAAAACGTAAACACAAACAAAACTCTCAACACTCAAAACCATAAACTATGTAAACTCTCCAAAACACTAACAAAAATTAAAACTCCCGTCCAAAGTTCTCCAATGCTCCAAGTAAGCTCATACAAATATAAAACTCTAGATATCTACAAGTAAGAAACCAAAACTAATCATTATTGAAACAAAACTAGTACTAACAGAAAAGCAATGAATTGAAAGAAAAGCAAAGTACTGAAAGAAAAGTAGGGCACTATAACAGAAACACTAGTGTCAAGATTGTAAATGTCAAACTAGTAAATAACTACTAATAAACAACTAAAATAATTAAAGTCTAGTGAATAGTAAACAACTGCAAATTAAAATACATGCAGTCAAATCTACCTCAAATAAATGGAACAGCTTAGCCTATAAGGCTAGGTTGTAAGATCCACCTATGGGCCACTTCTAAGTGAAGTTATAAGACCCATACATTAGGGAAACTTCTAAATAAAGTGTAACAACCTTAAAAAAAATAAAATTAACTAACAAGCAGTCCTACTATAGAGCTAAGTTGTAAGACCCATTTACAAGCAACTTCTAAGTGAGTTATAAGAATTGTCAACCAAATTCAAACAAACTGGCAGCTTAGTCTATAGGGCTAGATTATAAGACCCACATATGGGCCACTTCTAAGTGAAGTTATAAGACCCATACGTTAGAAAAACTTCTAAATAAATTGCAACAACTCTAAAAAATCCAAACTAAACTAATGGGCAGCCTTGATATATAGCTAGGTTGTAAGACTCATCTACAGGCTACTTCTAAGAGAATCATAAGACCTGTCAACCAAATTCAAACAAATGAACAACTTAGCTTATAGTGTTAGATTGTAAGCACACCAGTTGATGTAGGCAGGGGGGGTCAAATCTTCTTGAATTTCTTCTTGTCCTTGGGATGCTTGCTGTTCTCTGTTTGGGGCCTTGACTGCTCTCGGTTGGGCCTTGGTTGCTTGATATTGAGCTCAAAAATTCTGGATTTTACTAGTGTTAGCTCATAAATGTTTGAGCTGAAGTTTTAGCTTAATGATTTGAGGATTAAATGCTTATCCTAGCTCATTAATTCAAAAAGATATGCTATTATTTCAAGAATTCATTATGGAGTAGACTTGTGTCTCTTCTCCTCCCTTTGTCTTCTCGGTTTCCCCTTGCTGGTTGGTTTCCTGTGCTGGCTTTTCGGGTCTCTTACTGGCTGGTTTACCATGCCTTGCCTCTGTCTCATGTGCTGATTTTTCGGGTCTCTTGCTGGTTGGTTTCCCGTGGACTGTTGATGTGAAACGTAAATAACATTTGCTTGCCTAGGTGGCAAGATTAATTAAATCTCAAATCAATTTGGGGAGAGAATGGAAATCTGAAATTAAATTTCAGATTAATTGATTTGGGAGGGAAATTAAGTGAAATCTAATTTTGAATTCCCAAATTAAAGAGGAGGATTATTGCTCATTCAATTGGGAGAAAGTTGGGCTGATTTTGTGGAGTTATTAGAGTGATTAGGAGAGAGAGGGGAGGCCATTAAGGGGCCGGCCATATGAGGAGGAGAGAGGGGGTGAGTTTTGAGAAAGTGGGGACCACCAATTTAATTTCAGGATTTAAACAAAATCTGAAATTAAAATTTCAGTTTTAAGTAAAAGGAGGTTCCTAAATTAAAACAATCAATTCGAAATTCAATTTCAATTTATTTTGATTGCTTGAATTAAGGAGGCAATTTAGGAAACATTTAATGGCTAATGAAACTCCCAAATTTCATATTTGAAATTCAAAAGAAGAGGGGGAGAAGGAGGCGGCGGCAAGGTGGGAGGGGACTGGCGGGCGGGAGCTGACCGGCGGCTGCTGGCGGCTGCTGGTGGAGGATTGGCCGGCAAGAGGAGCCTTGCAGGCCGGCGGGTTGGACCTTGTAAGCCGGTGACCTGGACGGTTCCAAGGGGTCGGCGGCAGCAAGGTGAGGGGAGGGGAAGAGGAGAAAATCTGAGGATTTTTGTTGCTTTGATTCCACCACCTTGTTAATCTTCAACACTCAATCTCCACAACAACGAATGGATCAAATAGAACTAAAAAAAAATGAAATACAAGAAACCTAGAACTCACAAAGAGATCTAGTTTCCCCTACGAACTCACTAAGAGATCGAGGAGAGTGAACTCACTAAGAGATCACCATGAACTCACTAAGAGATCAACAAGAACATAAAATTTTCATTCATTCAATCCTCATCCAAATACAAAAGAATGGGCCTCTATATATAGGCCTCAAGAGAAATTAAAAGACACATTCGCCCCTTGGGCTTACATAAAATAAGAGGGTAAAATGGGAAATTGCAAAACTAAATTAAAATACACTTAATAAGCAAAGTGATCTCGGTCGTCGATCTTCAGCTCCTCGGATTGGCATGGACGGTTGGATGTCCGCATCATTCTCCCGGGGTGGAAAAGACTCGACTCCGTCGAGTTCGCATCCCGGGTGAGCAACCATGCTCTGATACCAAACTGATGTGAAACGTAAATAACATTTGCTTGCCTAGGTGGCAAGATTAATTAAATCTCAAATCAATTTGGGGAGAGAATGGAAATCTGAAATTAAATTTCAGATTAATTGATTTGGGAGGGAAATTAAGTGAAATCTAATTTTGAATTCCCAAATTAAAGAGGAGGATTATTGCTCATTCAATTGGGAGAAAGTTGGGCTGATTTTGTGGAGTTATTAGAGTGATTAGGAGAGAGAGGGGAGGCCATTAAGGGGCCGGCCATATGAGGAGGAGAGAGGGGGTGAGTTTTGAGAAAGTGGGGACCACCAATTTAATTTCAGGATTTAAACAAAATCTGAAATTAAAATTTCAGTTTTAAGTAAAAGGAGGTTCCTAAATTAAAACAATCAATTGGATTGAATTTGAATTTCAAATTCGAAATTCAATTTATTTTGATTGCTTGAATTAAGGAGGCAATTTAGGAAACATTTAATGGCTAATGAAACTCCCAAATTTCATATTTGAAATTCAAAAGAAGAGGGGGAGAAGGAGGCGGCGGCAAGGTGGGAGGGGACTGGCGGGCGGGAGCTGGCCGGCGGCTGTTGGCGGCTGCTGGTGGAGGATTGGCCGGCAAGAGGAGCCTTGCAGGCCGGCGGGTTGGACCTTGTAAGCCGGTGGCCTGGACGGTTCCAAGGGGTCGGCGGCAGCAAGGTGAGGGGAGGGGAAGAGGAGAAAATCTGAGGATTTTTGTTGCTTTGATTCCACCACCTTGTTAATCTTCAACACTCAATCTCCACAACAACGAATGGATCAAATAGAACTAAAAAAAAAACGAAATACAAGAAACCTAGAACTCACAAAGAGATCTAGTTTCCCCTACGAACTCACTAAGAGATCGAGGAGAGTGAACTCACTAAGAGATCACCATGAGCTCACTATGAGATCAACAAGAACATAAAATTTTCATTCATTCAATCCTCATCCAAATACAAAAGAATGGGCCTCTATATATAGGCCTCAAGAGAAATTAAAAGACACATTCGCCCCTTGGGCTTACATAAAATAAGAGGGTAAAATGGGAAATTGCAAAACTAAATTAAAATACACTTAATAAGCAAAGTGATCTCGGTCGTCGATCTTCAGCTCCTCGGATTGGCATGGACGGTTGGATGTCCGCATCAACTGTTGTGGGGGATTTCCATGAGTTTTTCCCTGATTTCTGTGCTGTTTTCTTACTGCAGTTTTTGCTGTCTTTTGGTCTTCTAGTTCCCTTATTTATTAGGTTTTAAATGAAGATTTTAGGGGTTGTTTGGCTACCGTTTTCTCCTATAAATACAAGATGTTTTGGGATAAAAAATGTTGATATAATGAGATATTTAGAGCCAAAAATCTGAGAGGTTTTTCTTCTTCGTGGAAAAGCTTGTGAGCTTGTTCCATTCCTCCCTTCTCCTAGGAAAGCTTGCGAGCTTGTCCTCCTATCTTCTTCTCGGCTTCTAATCTATTCTTCTATCCGCAAGTTCCCTTCCACTTGTATCCTTATTCTCAAAGCAACGATTGGCAAGCTCCTTTAGGTGTCTTTAATTTGTGTTTGTGTCAAAGTTTGTAAGTGTCATGAGTTGTAAGTCTTTTATTATAAAAAGTTGTTTTGTTTCTTATTTTGTCAAGTTTTTGAGTATTTTGTGTTATTTATATCTCCTAGGAAGGTCTTTGTATTTTGCTTGCAAAAATTAGGCTTTCTCCTAATTTTTGCTCGCATCAGATTATTTTCTTAGTAGATTTTTATTTTAATCGGCATATTAGTAAAACTGAATTTAGAGAGGCTTTAAATAAAATGAAGTGTGAAAAATTGTTGGACCTGATGATATTCCAATAGAGGTGTGGAAATGCTTAGGAGATGAAGAAATTTCTTGGCTTACTAAACTTTTTAATATTATTTTGAAAACTAAAAAGATGCCAGATGAGTGGAGAATGAGTGTGTTAATTCCTATTTTTAAGAATAAATATAATGCACAGGATTATGCGAATTATAGAGCAATTAAGTTAATGTGTCTTACTTTAAAGCTATGGGAACGAGTTATGGAGCATAGGTTGCACCGTGATACTAATTGTCACACCCCAATTTGGCTCACCCTCTAACATAAACTGGAGTATAACAGAGGAGTGCAACATATCAAACTCCACACTTAATAATAGGAAACATGTAATATACCTTACTGAACATCAAACATAATTAAAACCAATACAGAGCTCTACTAAAACTTTCGAAATTTACTTACATACCAAAAGGTTTATACAGCTAACCTTAAGATCTCCTCTAAGATCTCTTTGTACATCAAAACGTATTTACACGAAAAACGAATGATCACCTCTTTCTCGCCTAGTGCTCTACGGGCTCTTTTCCCTTACCTGCAGTATAACCACTGCTAATGAGCTAGGGCTCAATGAAATATATAAGCAATTTATAAGAAATAATAATGAACCATTAAGAAATACCATAAC
The DNA here is from genome assembly GCA_022539455.1 of Dendrobium nobile. Classification (NCBI taxonomy): domain Eukaryota; kingdom Viridiplantae; phylum Streptophyta; class Magnoliopsida; order Asparagales; family Orchidaceae; genus Dendrobium; species Dendrobium nobile. Next base: position 69,536,296 of record CM039723.1, read on the forward strand.
TATGCTAACATAATTAAAACACACATTGAAATGTCATATTGAGCCTGAAAGTGCCTAGCAGTATTATTTATCTTTCCAAAACTATTCCACATCTTTAAATAAGTTATAGAATGGCTATAAACTTTTGCACCATTTCAACTTTACAATTCAAGGTTAGGTCTAACTTCTCAACTTTTAGAATCGAAGTTGTTCTCTTATTCAAGGTTGAGTCAAATTTCTCAACTTCTAGAATTAAGAGTGTAGGCTTATCTCATCAGGTCTTTCGCCTTTACTTGTGCGGGCCTATCCCCCATATATAACTTATTTTACTTTTCATATAGTCATCCTTTTTAGCCCTAATGACATATGCTTTTCATGACAGAGTTGTGGTTTAGCAGCCCTTTTGTTGCCCTTTAACTGCCATTTAGGTATTCTTTAAGTGCCCTTTTACTGCGCTTTAGGTGCGCTTTAGGTGCGCTTTTGGTGCACTTTGTGTGCGCTTTTGGTGCACTTTGTGTGCGCTTTGTGCCCTTTAGGGTTGCTTTTGGTGCACTTCACTAGTTTATGAATATGTACCCTTTTATGCTTACGAAATTATTCACATTGCTAAAGATTACCCTTTACATAAACAATTTCATACATATACAACCATATTCATACAAAATAACCAAAATCAACTACAATACCTGTTATCATAAACATAATCAAGAAGAAGTGCAATAATAAAACATTTACTAATTCTTATAATCTTGTTTGGGTATTTCACCTCATTGTCAATTGGATCTCCTATAATATTCTGCCTTTCTTTCCTTTTGTAAATAGTCTCAAATGTATGTTTTTTCATTCACCAAAATCTTTCCCTAACATTTGTCAGCAAATATTTAGCCGGCAATATAGCAGCCATAATAATAACAACAATCCTGACTAAATTTCAGCTTTTCTTTCATTTTTTTTCTTCTTGATTTCACACACTATTCCACAAAATATCATATAAGAAACATAAAAATTTGGAAATACAACTAATGTTTCTTTCAGATTTATTACCTGTGCAAATCAGCACTTAAACTGCAGTTTACCCCCCACACTACTGTCCGCCACCTTCAGTTCCCTGTTCTCCCACCACCAACAAGTCCTTGCTTCTCCCCCCTTCCCTGTTTCTCCTAAGAAAAACTGATTCAACAAATGGTTTCAGCTTCCAGCAGCCAGCAGCAACCAACAGTTAACAGTCGGATCCTCCCAGAGCTTCTTAGCCTTCCAGCAGCCGAACCCTATACCTCATCCAATTTGCTTAATTTCTGTTTATCTGACAGTGGAAGGAATGAAAGGAAAAGATATTATCCTAGTGTTTTAAAATGTAATAAAATATCATTATAAAGGTAGTACATTTTTCACTAACATTCCACTAAACTTCCATTATCATTTCAGCCACCTGATCTCCATCCAACGCTTACATGGGTGTCTAAGTGGAATATCTATAGGCTAAGTGGAATATCTACAGTAAAATGCAATAATGACTTTTAATTAATGATTTCTACAGGAATATTATTATCCTATAATAAATTATTTTTATAATACTCAATGAGACTCCAAATTAAAAGTCAAATTAAGTGCTAGAGGGAATTTTTACTTACATAATTGAACATTTTTGGGTATTATAAATCACCCATTCTTATTGAAATTTCGTCCTCGAAATTCAATGCTTTAGCGGTTATGAAACAAGTAAGGGAATTTCAATTTAATGTCTTCTTCTCTCTCCCAGGTTGCATCCTTTTCAGGTCTATTTTTCCGTTTTACTTTAACATAAGGAATCTGACAATTTCTGAGCTGTTTACTATCAAAATCTAGTATTCTTTCGGGTTCTTCCATATAAGTCAGATTCTTCTGTAGCTCAATATCATCATGTGAGATCCATTTATGGGCATATGTAACCCATTTTCTTAGTAGTGACACATGAAAAACGTTATGTATATCTGAAATGTCAGCTGGAAGAGCAAGTCTATAAGCAACTTTTCCAATTCTTTCAACAATTTCAAAAGGTCCAATAAACCTAGGACTCAATTTGCCTCCCTTACCAAATCCAGCTGTACTCTTCATAGGTTTAACCTTCAAGAATACAAAGTCACCTACTTCAAACTCTACTGCTATGTGCTTGGGGTCATAATACTTTTGCTGGCGGTCCTAAGCAGCTTTTAATCTGTCTCTAATTAATCTGATTTTCTCTGTTGCTTCCTCCACCAGTTATGGGCCCATTAACTGTCTTTCTCCTACCTCAATCCATGTTAAGGGAGTTCTGCACCTTCTACCATAAAGTGCTTCATATGGTGCCATTTGTATATTGGATTGGTAACTATTGTTGTAGGCAAATTCTATCAATAGTATGTGATCTTCCCAGCTACCTTTGAAATCCAAAACACATAATCTCAACAGGTCTTCCAATACCTGAATGGTTCTTTCAGATTGACCATCAGTCTGAGGATGAAAAGCTGTACTGAAATGTAGATTTGTACTCAAGCTTTCCTGAATATTCTTCCACAGCCTCGAGGTAAATCGACAATCTCTATCTGAAACAATGACTTTTGGAATACCATGTAATCTGACAATTTCTTTTACATATAGACGTGCTAATTTGTCTACGGAATCAGTTTGCTTAATAGGTAAAAAGTGAGCTAATTTTGTTAGTCTATCTATAATTACCCAAATACTGTCATGTCCCTGTCTGGATCTGGGAAATCCCATCACAAAATCCATTGCAATTTCTTCCCACTTCCACTCAGGTATAGGTAGAGATTGCAGTAACCCACTAGGTCGTTGATGTTTAGCTTTCACCAATTGACACGCTTCACATTTAGCTACATATTTAGCAACATCTTTCTTCATACATGGCCACCAGAATATTACTTTCAAGTCTTTATACATCTTGGTACTGCCCGGATGAATTGTATAGCCAGAATGATGAGCTTCTTGCAAAATTCCTCTTCTCAACTCCTGATCATTGGGTATCCACAATTGGGATTTATGCCTAATGATTCCATCAACACCAATAGAAAGATCAGGTCTTTTCCCTGACTGGACCTGCTCTATCAATTTTGAAGATTCACTACTAAGCTCTTGAGCTTCTTTGATACGATCTGTTAAAATGGGCTTTATGGTCATCTGATACAAATATTCTACATTTTCAAAGTCTCTAATCTCCAATTGCAAATTTTCCATTTCCTTGATCAATTGAACCTCCTGAGTAATCATCCAATTTATCATTCCTGTAGACTTGCGACTCAAAGCATTAGCCATAATATTAGCTTTTCCTGGACAATACTGAATATCCAAATCATAATCTTTGATGAGTTCTAACAATCTTTTTTGTTGTAAGTTTAATTCTTTCTGCGAAAATATATATTTTAAGCTCTGATGATCAGTGAAAATTTCACATCTTACCCCATATAGATAATGTCTTCAAAATTTCAAAGCAAATACCACTGCAGCCAGCTCCAAATTATTTTAAGCTCTGATGATTAGTGAAAATTTCACATCTTACCCCATATAGATAATGTCTCCAAAACTTCAAAGCAAATACCACTGCAGCCAGCTCCAAATCATGAGTGGGATAATTTCTTTCATGGGGCTTCAACTGTCGAGATGCATAAGCAATCACCTTTCTATTCTGCATTAGAACACATCCCAAATCCTTCAAAGATGCATCACTGTAAATCTGAAATCCTTCCGTTCCTGAGGGAAGTGTCAAAACTAGGGCTGTCATCAAATGCTCTTTCAATGCTTGAAAGCTTTTCTCACATTCAGTTGTCCATTCAAATTTTAACTCCTTCCTCATTAGTTTGGACAAAGGCATAGCAATCTGTGAAAATCCTTTGACAAACCTTCTGTAATATCCTGCTAGTCCAAGAAAACTACGAACCTTTGTAACATTCTTTGGTGTTGGCCATTCCATAATTGCTTTTATTTTCTGAGGGTCTACAGAAATTCCTTCACCACTGATAATATGCCCCAAGAAAGAAATACTTCTTAGCCAAAATTCACATTTTGAATATTTTGCATACAATCTGTTTTTCCTCAGTGTCTCCAAAACTATTTCTAAATGTTCAGTATGCTCTTTGTCAGTCTTGGAGTATATCAGAATGTCATCAATGAAAATAATCATAAACTTATCTATGTAGTCCTTGAAAATCCGATTCATCATATCCATAAAGATGGCAGGAGCATTGTCAATCCAAAAGGCATAACTCTAAACTCAAAGTGACCATACCTGGTCCCAAAAGCTGTCTTATTGACATCTGCTTCTCTAACCCTCACTTAATGATATCCTGATCTTAAATCAATTCTGGAAAATACTGCGGCACCGGCCAACTGATCGAACAAGTCATCTATGCGGGATAGTGGATATTTGTTCTTGATTGTCACTTTGTTCAGCTCTCTATAATCAATGCACATTCTCATGGATTCATCTTTCTTTTTAGCAAAAAGTGCAGGTGCACTCCAAGGGGAATGACTAGCCCTGATAAATCCTTTATCCATCTATTCCTGTAACTGAGTTTTTAGCTCCTGTAATTCTTTTGGGGCCATCCTATAAGGAGATTTGTAAATTACTGATGTTCATGGTTGTAATTCTATAGCAAATTCAACTTCTCTTTCAGGTGGTAATCCAGGTAGTTCTTCAGGAAATACATCTGAAAATTCAGAGACAACTGGAACATTCTGTAAAGCTTGAACATCTTTATTTAAGACCTCCATTTTGGCTAAGAATACTAACTCACCCCTCCTTAAATATTTACCCATCTTCAATGCACTCACAAGAGAGGAAGTTGCATTCTTCTCACCGGGGAAATAAAAGGTCTTCACATTTGGTAAATTAAATTTTATTCTTTTCTTCCAACATTCAATAGTAGCGAAATATTTAACTAACCAATTCATTCCCAAGATGATGTCAAACATTTTAATAGGCACTATAATCAATTCTGTTGGAAATTTATAACCCTGAATATCCAAATTTATAAGGCACATCCTATTAGCATGCAAACTATCTCCCGTTGGCATCTTAACACACAAAGTAGGTGTAAAACATGCAGTCTCAACAAATAAATCCGCGCATAATTCTTCAGAAATAAATGAATGAGATGCACCAGAATAAAAAAAACTCTGCCAAACTTATTAGCAATCAAAAGTATACCTGTCACCACCTCCTCTGAATCTTTAGCCTCTTGGGGTGTAATAGCAAACACTCTAGCCTTCACGGGTTGATTGCCTTTAACATCTGATGCTTCTCCTTTAAGCTGAACTGGTGGTCTTCCTTGTACCGTTGGCCTTCCTTGAAATTGAGTTTTTCCTGTCTGATTGCCTTCCAGATATCTCTTATGTTGGGTCTGTTCCTGATACCCCTGATATCCCTGTGGCCTGACGTTGAGTCTTCTTTCTTTAGGGCAATCCACCTTGCGATGACCCGTCTCACCACATCTAAAACATCTTCTGGATCCCATCAAACACTGACCAAAATGTCGCTTCCCACACTGCTCACATAAAGGTTTTTCAAACTGACTCTGCTTTTGTTTATTATCAAACTTTGACTTCTTATTTTTGAATCGATCATCCCTTTCGAATATCTTCCTTTTGCCTATTGATTGTTGCTCCATACTATGCTTAGAAAAATTCAACTCATTTTCAATTCTCCTGGCTCTCTCCACCAAGACTGAGAATTCATTGATATCAAAAGGTGCTAATGTAAGTCGTAGCTGATCCCTCAGGCCTCTCAAAAATTTGCGACATTTCTCCTCCTGGGTGCTGACATAGTGTGGAGCATATCGGGACAAAGATGTGAACTCAGCTTCATATTGCATAACTGTCTTGGAACCCTGAGTCAGATTGAAGAATTTGTGTTGCAGAGCCAGTTTGGCTGAAGGAGGAATAAACCAGTCTCTGAATACCCTTACAAAATCGTCCCAATGTATACTAGTGAGAGGCATATGTTCAAATTTTTCTCTATGTTGTGCTTGCCACCATCTTTCTGCTTCTCCTTCAAGCACAAATGTAGCCAATGGTACCTTTCTGTTTTCAGGACATATCATACAATCTAGAATCTTTCCAATCTTTAACAACCAGTCATCTGCCACTGTTGGATCACTTGCACCTTTAAATGCTGGCGGTTTAAAAGTTTGAAATAATTTTAAATGTCGATCCACTTCACTATCACTTTCAGGTCTGGATCCACCACTAGTAGAAGATTTCTCCATAGATGCCATTTTATCTAACACTTGTGAGATCAAATGCACAATATCTTGAAGCTCCTTAGACTCATTCCTCTCATTCCTTCCTGTTTCTGTATCAGGCCTAGATGACTGACCAGTCATTCTTTCTGGCAACTCTTCAGACATAATTATCTGTATGCATAAAAATAATTCATGTAATATATGCTCATAGTAATAAATATAACCATTTTAAAATTAGTAAATGCGCCTATTATACATTTATGTTTATCCTGAACATGAATGCATGCATAGTTCTATTCACCCTTAATTCAACCTATAGCTCTGTATACAACAGATTCATTATCTTATCCTACTTTATTGTCTAAATCCAATCATGCTTCCATTTGATTTTGATTTAGGCTCTGATACCAATTTCTGTCACACCCCAGTTTGGCTCACCCTCTAACATAAACTGGAGTATAACAGAGAAGTGCAACATATCAAACTCCACACTTAATAATAGGAAACATGTAATATACCTTACTGAACATCAAACATATATAAAACCAATACAGAGCTCTACTAAAACTTTCGAAATTTACTTACATACCAAAAGGTTTATACAGCTAACCTTAAGATCTCCTCTAAGATCTCTTTGTACATCAAAACGTATTTACACGAAAAACGAATGATCACCTCTTACGGGCTCCTTTCCCTTACCTGCAGTATAACCACTGCTAATGAGCTAGGGCTCAATGAAATACATAAGCAATTTATAAGAAATAATAATGAACCATTAAGAAATACCATAACTATGCTAACATAATTAAAACACATATTGAAATGTCATATTGAGCCTGAAAGTGCCTAGCAGTATTATTTATCTTTCCAAAACTATTCCACATCTTTAAATAAGTTATAGAATGGCTATAAGCTTTTTCACCATTTCAACTTTCCAATTCAAGGTTAGGTTTAACTTCCCAACTTTTAGAATGGAAGTTGTTCTCTTATTCAAGGTTGAGTCAAATTTCTCAACTTCTAGAATTAAGAGTGTAGGCTTACCTCATCAGGTTTTTCGCCTTTACTTGTGCCGACCTATCCCCCATATATAACTTATTTCACTTTTCATATAGTCATCCTTTTTAACCCTAATGACATATGCTTTTCATGACAGAGTTGTGGTTTAGCTGCCCTTTTGTTGCCCTTTAACTGCCATTTAGGTATTTTTAAGTGCCCTTTTACTGCCCTTTAAGTGCGCTTTAGGTGTTCTTTGTGACCTTTAGGTGCGCTTTTAGTGCACTTTGTGTGCGCTTTTAGTGCACTTTAGGTGCGCTTTGTGCCCTTTAGGGTTGCTTTTGGTGTACTTCACTAGTTTATGAATATGTACCATTTTATGCTTACGAAATCATTCACATTGCTAAAGATTACCCTTTACATAAACAATTTCATACATATATAACCATATTCATACAAAATAACCAAAATCAACTAGAATACATGTGATCATAAATATAATCAAGAAGAAGTGCAATAATAAAACATTTACTAATTCTTATAATCTTGTTTGGGTATCTCACCTTATCGTCAATTGGTTCTCCTATAATATTCTGCCTTTCTTTCCTTTTGTAAACAGTCTCAAATGTATGTTTCTTCATTTACCAAAATCTTTTCCTAACATTTGTTAGCAAATATTTAGCCGGCAATATAGCAGCCATAATAATAACAACAATCCTGACTAAATTTCAGCTTTTCTTTCATTTTTTTCCTTCTTGATTTCACACACTATTCCACAAAATACCATATAAGAAACATAAAAATCTGGAAATACAACTAATGTTTCTTTCAGATTTATTACCTGTGCAAATCAGCACTTAAATTGCAGTTTACCCCCCACACTACAGTCCGACACCTTCAGTTCCCTACTCTCTCACCACCAACAAGTCCTTCTAGCTTCTCCCCCCTTCCCTGTTTCTCCTAAGAAAAAACTGATTCAACAAATGGTTTCAGCTTCCAGCAGCCAGCAACAACCAACAGTTAACAGTCGGATCCTCCCAACCTAAGCAATTAGAGCTTCTTAGCCTTCCAGCAGCCGAATCCTATACCTCATCCAATTTGCTTAGCTGCTGTTTATCTGACAGTGGAAGGAATGAAAGGAAAAGATATTATCCTAGTATTTTAAAATGTAATAAAATATCATTATAAAGGTAGTACATTTTCCACTAACATTCCACTAAACTTCCATTATCATTTCAGCCACCTGATTTCCATCCAACGCTTGCATGGGTGGCTAAGTGGAATATCTGCAGGCTAAGTGGAATATCTACAGTAAAATGCAATAATGACTTTTAATTAATGATTTCTACAGGCATATTATTATCCTATAATAACTTTTTTTTATAATACTCAATGAGACTCCAAATTAAAAGTCAAATTAAGTGCTAGAGGGAATTTTTACTTACATAATTGAACATTTTTTGGTATTATACTAATGTTTCTCAAAATCAATTTGGATTCATGCCGGGTAGGTGTACTGTGGAAGCCATACATTTATTGAGAGTTTTGATGGAGAAATATAGAGAGAATAAAGATGATCTACATATGATATTTATTAATTTAGAGAAAGCGTATGATAAAGTTTCAAGAGAAGTGCTATGGAGAGTTCTTGAAAAGAAAGGAGTTAACAACACTTATATTCAAATCATTAATGATATGTATGCAGGAGCTATTACATGTGTTCAAACACAAGGTCGTTTGACCAAGTATTTTCCTATTTCGGTTGGATTACATCAAGGATTAGCCTTAAGCCCATATGATGTAGACAAACAAGAGAAAACTAACACAATGAGTAGATCTTAAAATAAACTTTGTTGAAATGAAAACAGACACATAAAACTTTGACAAACACAACTAGAAGGACTAAAAGATTTAAGAGAAATAAAGAAATTTAAAATAACGCTATCCTCAGATAACCGTCAGAGCGGGTTCCTCACATGCATCGAATTTGTAGTAAAATAAGTAAAGTGCATAAAACTAGCAAACCGATGGTCCACCACTGCAAGATTGTCCACTTTCCCCAGCAGATGCTTCAAACCAACCTTGATACGACACCCTAAAGTTGCTTCACTTAGAGAAGAAGGATACAGGTGGAGCGGCACTTGCGGAGAGACGAAGAGGTAGAAGCCGAGAAGAAGGGTGGAAAGAGCCCGCAGGATTTTCGTAGAGGATTAGAAAGAAGGGTGGAAAGAGCCCGCAGGTTTCAATAGCAATATGCTCACAAATATCAACTCCCCTTCCTTCACAACTTCATATTATATTTATAGGCAAGAGAGAGGAATGCCAAGAGCCACATGTCATAAATTTCCATAATAATAAGCATAGAATTCTTCCCCAAAGCTCACGGAAAAACACCCACAACAGGAACCAAGGAGACAGCCACGGGAGACGAGGGAGACCGCACGGACCGAGAGCCACAGCCGCGGGAAACGAAGGAACCACACGGAAAAAGGAGCCAGCCGTGAGTTCCAAAAAGGTAAAGCATCCCAACATTAATTCTTATGTATAGAAGTCATCTCCCAATAATACAAGCCACGGTTTTCCAAGAGGCAAGAAGAAAAGGGGAAGGGGAAGGGACAAGGCCACTCCAAAAGTAAATTTCATAATGATGTACCTTTTTGGATATTAATGAGCTACTAAACTTCAGCTCAAGCAACTTAGAGAACCAGCTCAAACCCAAATGCTCCAAAACAGCCAATCCGTGAACCACCAGCAGCCAGGGACCAATCGAGCTAGCAAACCAAAGGTCTACCAAGCCAAATGCACTACCTACCATGATCATTGGATGCTTTCCATCATTGGATAGCTAAAAAAAACAGAAAAGAAAACAAAACATATAATTGTCCATATAAAAATAAAAGTACAGAATTTTTTGATAGCATCACCATATCTTTTTGCTTTATACATGGATGTTCTCACTAGACATTTGGAAGAGAGGGAGTTGAAGGTAAACTCGAATTATGGAGGTCAACCTTAGAGTCTAAAGGTTTTCACTTGAGTTGATCTAAAACTGAATATATGGAGTGTAATTTTAGTAGCAATAGACCTAGTGAGAGGATTGTGATTTTGGGTGATCAAGTCATTAATAAGAACACACGTTTTAGATAGCTTGGATCTATTGTTCTGAGTGATGGTGAAATAGATGGGGACATTATCAGCAGAATTCAAGTTGGATGGTTGAAGTGGAGGAATACACCGGGCTTGTTGTGTGATAGAAAAGTCCACCTCAAACTTAAGGGAAAATTCTATAAAATGGTGGTGAGACCTGCAATGCTTTATGGTGCCAAATGTTGGCCATTAAAAGAGAAGCATAAAACTTAGTTAAGTGTTGTAGAGATGAGGATGCTCAGGTGAATGAGTGGCTTTACCCTTAGAGATAGGATACAAAATGAGCATATACGTGAAAAGTTTGGAGTAGCTCCAGTGGAAGATAAGATTAGAGAGATTTGCCTTAGATGTTTTGGTCACATTAAACGGAGGCCTTCAGATGACCCTGCTAGGAAAGTTGAGGTAGTAGATTTGTCTTATGTTAAGAAAGATAGAGGTAGACCTAAAAAGACTTGGTTAGAAAATATTAGAAATGATCTTTCTTTATTAGATTTAATGAGAAATTGACTTTTAACATGACACAATGGCGAAAAAGAATTCATGTCGCCAACCCCACGTAGTGGGACAAAGGCTTGATGTTATTGTTGTTGTTGTATGCAACACTTATTGCTTCCACTAAAAATTTCTGGAAGTATTGCTGATGTGAATCAACTCCAAAACACAACATGATCCAAAGCCATAAAACATATATTCCTTGGATATTCAATCACAAAAGAGCATAAGTATTACCATCCTAGTACCAAAAAAATTATTCATCTTCTTAGATGTTGCCTTTGTTGAAAATCAAGAATTTCATGAACAAGATTATTTTTCAAGGGAATCCTTGGAATGAAAACAGCTTTGACTTCCTTAAACTTGATCTGCCAACTACTCAGTCGTCGTATTGTATTTTTTGCAATTCCTAGACTTTCCTATGGATATAATTAATTGCCTCAGACATCAATCAATTCCAGTAAAATCCGACATAGAATCTAAACCATTACTGCATGTATACTCATGAAGATGGAAAAATGAGTCCGACACTAAACCAAAGTGTGGTAAGCTATGCGAAGCTATACAAGATCAGTTTCCATGCAGTGAAGGTATGATCTCCACCTCTAAAACACAAACCCATCATGACATAAGCATTCTTATTCCATTAGGAAAGAAATCCAAACATGCACCCAATATCCAATAGCCAATTTAATTTCACTTCTCGTTAATTCCTCCTCTAATAAGACCTTCTAACTAAGATAAATAATATCAATATTGCAAGAGCTATCAAAGAAGTACTTGGTAATAAAGAACGAAGTCATGATTGATGAAATGAGAGCCGTAAAAACGAACTAAATTTGGGAGATGATAGAATTGGTAAAAAAACAAAGAAATTAATTGGATGCAAATGTGTATAAACTATCAAATATAATACAAATGGGAGACTTAAAAATGTGTAAAGTTAGACTCTTGGAAAAAAGTTACACTTAGATATATGAACTTGATTATTGAGAAATCTTTACACTAGCATCATTCTAAACACCATTTGGATACTTCCATCCCTGACAGCAAAACTCTACTTGTTCTTACAATTCTTGGATGTAAAATATATATTCCTATATGGTGAACAATAAGAAGAAGCTTTATAGAACTCCCATCTGATTTTAATTGAGATTTCAGGATTGTCCATGTATGCATGTTAAAGAAAGCTCTACGAGCTTAAATAATTCTTAAGAGTATGGTTGTGAATTCATTAAAGCTATGTAAATGATGAACTTCAAACAAAGCCTTAGAGACCATGCTCTATTCATTCGAAAATTCAACAAATTAACAATTACGGTTCTCACGTTTGTAGACAATGTTATTTTAACAAGAGATGGTATCGACAAAATAAGGAAAGTGAAAGATCAACTATCCAAAGAATTTTAAACAAAAGATCTTGGAGCACTCAAATGTTTCTTTGGAATTAAAGTGATCTACTAAAAAATTGGATATTTATGGAAGTCCGATGGCCTTTAGTACCGTAACCTACCCTTAAATTAGCAACCTTCATTCCAAGCGATGATCGCCCTTGTCTGCACCTTTCTTTTTTACATTAAGCCTACTTCTTTGCTTTGTTTCGTCAATCTCTGGCAAAGCTTTAGTGGTTCTTCTACCTTAGCCACTTGACGATTTCTCATCTCTTTATGAAAATTCATCCTATATTAGCTAAATGAAGCATAGATGATGGGATAAAATTTTTTAGAAGTTTAAATTGACTTTTGCTACAAACTCAAAGAGACATGTGACAACATAGAAGTTGACAAAGAATATATTAAAGATTCATCAAGAACCTTATCAATGTTGCCCACACAATATTAGGCATAGTCTATGTTATAATTATTCTAAGTCAATTTATGCATAATCCTAAAGAAACACACTTACTTGCATTATACAAAACCCTTCAATACCTCAAAACAACTATAAAAAATCTTATTAAAAAGAAATAGATAACTCCACTTGGAAGCACGCATAAATGCCGATTGGGCAAGATCACTTTTAGAAAAGTCTATTACTAGTTATTTCATTTTCCTAGGTGTGAATCTAATCAGTTGGAGAAGCAAGAAGCAACTAGTAGTTGTCATATCTACTGTTAAGCTGAATTTTGGCCAATGGCTCAAGAAATCTGTGAATTATTATTATGGATCAATATTTTGGTGGATAAGCTAGAAATAAAATGGGAACATACTATGAAGATATACTATAACAACAAATTAATTATCAATATTGAAAATATTACAGTTCAAAATGACCAAACAAACAAGAAAATCAATCGATTCTTAAAAAACACAAGAAATTCGCTGACATCCTAACAGAAGGATTACTGATCTTTGATTAGACATGAAGAATATAAGTTCTTCAGCTTGAGGGCGTTGGTGGTTTTAGATGCCAGCATGGCAATATGTGGGATTTTAAAACCGGCGGTCTATCATTGTGGTTGGAATCCATTAGTTTCTGTAAGGGCAAAATTTCTCTCATATTTCTAGGGAACTAAATTCGTGAAACTTGTAGAATATCTTTACTAATTCTATTATAATTAGTAGTTTTCATATGTAGAAGTTATTAAGAGTATCCTAGTATTTTGCTATATAAATAGAAGGACAAGACCCCTAAAGAAACAAGTATAAAATTCCACTCATTCATCTCCTCTTCATATATTTCATCATTTGTTTACTTTAAGAGTGATCAAGAAAAAAAATGAATTGAAATTGAAGTAGTTATGTTTGAACTCAGAGTAAGCGGAATTTTTTCATATAAATGTATATTTCTTAAAAGATTTCATCAGTTCTGAATGCTTTTTTTAGATGACATCCATATCAATTTCTCATCAATTTTTAAACACATGCCCCCCTAAGGGTAAGAAGTTTCAAGACAGAGTGAGCAATAGAGCCTCACAATAAAACATGAGAGTAAGAAATGGTGGGAGGTGGTCCGAAGATTTAGGCATTAGGTAGGTTGGGTCGAATCTGGTTATAGATAAGCAATACCATTTGCAAGCTAGTGTTGTCTTGATAGTCAAGATGGTATTCAGACTTGTTTTTGGGTTTTGATCAAGTTGGGTAAGCCAATTTTTTCAGTTTAGTCTTAAGACAAATTTTGCCCAGACCCAGTTATTTTTTGGGTTGGTTTGATTAGGCTAAGAAGGTGCCCAACTCATTCCCGAGTGTAGTGGTGCTCCTAGGAGAAAAAAGATGAAGTGATGAAACTTCTTTGTAAAAATAAAAGGGTGTGAGCTTAAAATGTTTACAGAGAGAGAAAGAGAGAGATTTTTCTGATGAAACTGAGGTGGTGCCTCGAGGATAAAAAGAGAAGCCCATTATAAAAATGAAGGCAGAAGACTAGCCTAAGGTAATAAAAATCTCTCAATATCAAATTTCTATAGAAGAATTAGGGGAGCAGATTGTACTTAGACCCTGAAACGAGACAAGTTTTTTTTTTTATACGAAGTTAAGCGTTGTAGAGATGAGGATGCTTAGGTGGATGAGTGGCTTGACCCTTAGAGATAGGATTCGAAATGAGCATATACGTGAAAATGTTGGAGTAACTCCAGTGGAAGATAAGATTAGAGGGAGTCGCCTTAGATGGTTTGGTCACATTAAACGGAGGCCTTCCAATGACCCGTTTAGGAAAGTTGAGGTATTAGATTTGACTTTTATTAAGAAAGGTAGAGGTAGACCTAAAAAGACTTGGTTAGAAAATATTAGAAATGATCTTTTTTTATTAGGTTTAAATGAGAATTTAACTTTTAACTGGACACAATGGCGAAAAAGAATTCATGTAGTCGACCCCACTTAGTGGGACAAAGGCTTGATGTTGTTGTTGATTAGGGGAGCAGATGAGAGTGAAGCACCTTGATAGCAAAAATACTATAGATTATAAATTAGAGGGAGGGAGAGAGAGAGAGAGAATCCATTTAAGTAGGGGTAGTTTTTCCTTAGTTAATAGTTGCTGTATGTTAGAAACTTATTGTAACGCTAACTAGGGTAATTATTTTAAGAAAAGGAACCTTATATTTAATTTACTGTGGAAATAATAAATACCCTGATTCGATAATAATCATGCTTATTTGATGCTGTAAATACAAATGAAGATGGTCAAGGGACCACAATAAACCATTTGAAATGGACATTGCAACAATAGGTTGGTACGTTTAATAGGCATCATTCCAAACAAACGGCCATTTTAAACCTGCTCCAGGGCATTGGTAGGAGTTTAAAAGAATATAACTTAGAAAATTATGTTTTGTTCCAGAAACATCTATGAAAGGATTTTTTTTTTGTTCTTTAGCTTCATGTATGTTTTAAACGAATAACACTCTTTACTATGTTTTCAATATCCAAGTTGTAATTGACAGCAAACCTTTTCTTAGCTTCCTTGCTTTTTTTCTTCCTGCTGCTACCATCTTTTTGTTATTTGCTTCTTTGTCCTTCCCTCCGGTTCTGCAGGTATTTCCCCTAAAATAAATTTATACTGTTAAAATTTTCAGGTGTTAAGTGGCTTGCCAAAATTTGTCAAGATTGTAGAAGTTGGTCCGAGGGATGGGTTGCAAAATGAGAAGAATATTGTACCCACATTTGTCAAAGTTGAGTTGATACGTAGGTTGATTGCTTCTGGGTTGCCAGTTGTTGAGGCCACAAGTTTTGTCTCCCCTAAATGGGTGCCACAGGTAGCCATATGCTATTGTTTGGATGTAGACTGCTAGTATCTCCGTAAAGTGTATGTGAACAGTTGGATCTTGCATATATCATTAATGCTTAGATATGAATAGATAAAAATATTGTAAAACCTAAATGCTTTCTATATGATACTATCCATTATCAATTCCTTTGATAAGTAATCATCATTTGTTGTGAATTTGATGTTTATAGTTTAAAATTTTGAAAAAATGGACTATCAATTTTGTGCATGCTTACTCATCTATTTAATGGAAGTCAATTATGAAATTTTATTGCTTAATACAGAACAAAGCAAAGAAAGCTGAACTTCAGTTATTATAAAGACTTCTAAATTGGTGGAACTAGGTTGTAGTTTATAGTGTTTTGTGTGTCTATTCCTGTCATAACTATCAGCCATCATTTTAATGATTTCTATAGGTTGGAGCATGCGATGATTATGGCCAAAGGAGTATTTGTTATTTTTTATTATTAGATTGGTCTCTGTGGTTTGTTATGAGATCTGGTTGGTTTGGTTCTTGGATTTCTCCAAGTTCAAAATCTATAGTATGCTGATTTATGGTTTCTGTTTTCTGTCTAAAAGAATGTGGGTGGTGGTTTCAATTCCCGTTGTTGTGAATTTTCTATTTCAAGTGTTGTTTCAGCAGCTTAAAAATCTGCAGTTTGTATTTTGAGGTACATACCTCATGTTGGTTTATGTTTTCTTTATCTATACAAGAGGCAATGGCTTTTAGTTATCATGTAGCATTGGAGAAAGGAAGTGGATTTTGTTTATATTGTATGTTGGGTATAACTGTGTTTCGCTATTTTTTGGGAGTTTCTGTTTTATGAGTTTACCTGGCTCATGCAACTTTTGTTGGCGGGATATTACTTTATGCAACTGTTTTCTTTCCTAATTTCTTGAATAAGATTGAAATGAGGACTTGATGGTTATTCAGAATCATATCAGGCTAATCTTGTCCTAGCTTTAACTATTAACTTAGAGATGAGGAATCTATAAATAAATGTTCTGAGCCATATAACATAAACATCATTGATTGAATACAAATTTCTTCTTTAAATTTTTAATCTTGTATTTGCAAGTAGAGGTGTGATTCCTTTGAGTGTGCTACAAAATCAACAACCTAATTTTGAGGGAAGTCATCTCCCTGAGCTAGTGTGAGGTACAACTTTTTTGATAAATTATTTATATGACCAAATTTTCTTCTACACATCCTCTTATTGGTTTGCTAGTGCTCTTAATTTTTTTTTAAACTTTTCACATCCGAGAATCTAATTAAGGCAATGAAATTATGATGGCTTTTTGATTTTGCATTGTTCAAATTAGCTGACTCCGCTTAGTGGGATAAAGTCTTGATGTTGTTGTTGTATTATTCAAATTTATCGCTTATTTATTTGGATTTGTTTGATCATTACATTACTATTTGAGTTCTAGTTCTCTTATTTATTATTTTTTTAAAGAAAACAAGTTATTGATTTTTTAGTTGTTTTAAGATATGCGAATCTTAAGTTTCCTTATTTGAGACGCATTTCATCATTATAATTGGATTAGAAAATCCTGTGCATTAAATTTTCATCAGAGCTTATAGTTGCCTTATAAAACCAACTAAATATAAGAGATTAATTGGGTTATTAAATTTATAAATGAAGAAATTTAAACAAGACAGTCTATGTTGTCAATTTAGATCACAACATTGTAACTATCTTGAGATTAAAATCAAATTTATAGATCCGATGTGGGATACGATTATAAAAAACTTTTATGATAGATCTGTGATTTGGAAGAATTTTTTGAAAAAATGCAATTTGTTTGATTTCCAAAGAGTTGAATTGTAAAATCAAAATAAGTGAGATATACTCGATCATTTGGGTTTAAGGATATATATGAAAGGTCTAATATATGAATATTCCCTCAGATGCATGCCATGATTGTTTGCTATAAATGGTAGTATACATGAATAAAATGATATAGAGAAAATCTGCTTCAAAGTTAAGCATATAATTGTATATCTTGAAACAAAAAATCTGACAATAGTAGCTGAGCATATTTGATTAAAATGAAGTAGGCAAATATACTTCTAATTTCCTGTTAAGAGATTTAGTGTTAAGAAGGGAGAAAGGAAGTACGGTTCATAAGCAGGAAGACCCGATTGACTTGGGAGCTTTCATGGCAGGTGCTAGACATTAAGGGATGAAGAGTTTTGTGTGAAACAGAGAGGGAAGTTAAGTTGTGAGGAGGAGATGGGTGAATTAGGTTAAGCCGTGAGGAGATGTGGTCTGCTGTAGACCTCGTGAGTTGCCTACTAGTAGGTTGCAAGCCTCGTGAGTTACCTACCACATGTTCAGGACCTAGGCCTTTAGCCTTGTATTTTGATCTGGATTTTGGGGAATGTTCTAGAATGGCCTCAATCTGCTGGAAGGGTTTAAGATAG
The DNA here is from genome assembly GCA_022539455.1 of Dendrobium nobile. Classification (NCBI taxonomy): domain Eukaryota; kingdom Viridiplantae; phylum Streptophyta; class Magnoliopsida; order Asparagales; family Orchidaceae; genus Dendrobium; species Dendrobium nobile. The sequence continues at coordinate 69,554,245 of CM039723.1, forward strand.
AGAGGATTAGGTTTAGGAGGTGTTTTGACCAAGTTTAACTCTTCTAAATGCTTGGTTTGGTTGTTTGACTAGTTCCCATGCCATGTGGCTACTGAGGTGGCATAGGAAGGAGCTTAGGAGCTGGTTGGTTGGATCCTAAGGCCCGGGGATGACATATTTAAAGCTTAGAAAGGGATTTAAGGAAATTTGACCAAGTCTAAAGGAATTGACTTGGTCCACTTGACTATGGTTTAAATCATAGCATGTTCAAGTAAAATCTCATTTTGCTTCTGAGCATCTCATCACTTATAAAAATGGATATAGTAAAACTTAGATTGATAATTTTATTGTTAAAAAATTATATCGCTTAGATTGCAAATATTGTAAAGTTATTCATAATGAAAATTTATGTACTTAATATCGATTATTAGTTTTGGACAAAAGGGCAGAAAATAAAAAAATAAAGTAAAACAATATTTAGGATTAGATGTGGGCATTTAGAGAATAATAACAAAAAAATTTTTTAGAGTAAGATTTTATCTGTGCATGAGGACGCTAATGTTATGCGGGAAAAAATGACTAGTGATGTTAAGAATATTGTAAAAGATGTACTTAGAATTTCAAAGGGAAAAACTCGTAATAGTAAAAATAGTTGGTGGTAGAATCCAAATGTGCAAGAAAAGATAAAAATAATAAGATTTGTTATAAAAATTTGTTTGGATGTGAAATTTCTAATAATTAGGAAAGATATAAAGAGGCATGTAAGGAATCTAAGAAAGCAATATGTGATACAAAGATCTTAGCTTTTTATGTTTTATATAATAGATTAGATGCTAAGGAGAGACATATATATGTATAAGTTAGCTAAACAAAGAGGTAGGATTAGTAAGATTTAGTTCAAGTGAAGTGTATTAAGAATGAAAATTAAAAAGTACTTTTCTTAGAAGATGGTATTCGACAAAGGTGGATGAGATATTTTGCTAAACTTTTCAATGAATAATATGAAAATACGATTGACTTTAGTGACCTTAGCACCCTAAATGAAAATAAAGATTTCTGTTTTTATCGGTATATTAGTAAAATCGAAGTTAGAGAGATTTTAAAGAAAATGATGTGTTGAAAAGCTGTTGGATTTGATGATATTCTTGTAGAGGTGTGGAAATGCTTAGGAGATGAAGGAATTTTTTGGCATACTAAACTTTTTAATTTTGTTTTGAAGACAAAAGATGCCAAAAGAGTGGAGAATGAGTGTGTTAATTTCTATTTTTAAGAATAAAGGTGATGCACAAAATTGTGCGAATTATAGAAGAATTAAGTTAATGTGTCATACTTTAAAAACATGGGAGCGAGTTATGGAGCATAGGTTGCAGCATGATACTAATGTTTCTGAAAATTAATTTGAATTCATGCCGGATAGGTCTACTATTGAAGCCATACATTTATTGAGAGGTTTGATGGATAAATATAGAAAGAATAAGGAGGATCTACATATGATATTTATTGATTTGGAGAAAACATATGATAAAGTTCTAAGAGAAGTGCTATGGAGAGTTCTTGAAAAGAAAGCAGTTAATAACTCTTATATTCAAATCATTAAAGATATGTATGCAAGAGCTATTACTTGTGTTCATATACAAGGTGGTTTGACCAAGTATTTTCCTATTTCGGTTGGATTACATCAAGGATCAGCCTTAAGCCCATATCTTTTTGCTTTAGTCATGGATGTTCTCATTAAACATTTGGAAGAGGATGTACCTTGGTGTATGCTTTTTGCTGATGATATATAAAGTGTAAAGATTTTCGCTTGAGTAGATCTAAAACTGAATATATGGAGTGTAATTTTAGTAGTACTAGAGCTAGTGAGGGGATTGTGACTTTGAGCGATCAAATCATTAATAAGCGTACACATTTTAGATATCTTGGATCTATTGTTCAAAGTGATGGTGAAATAAATGTGAATATTATCAGCATAATTCAAGTTGGATGGTTGAAGTGGAGGAATGCATCGGGCTTGTTGTGTGATAGAAAAGTCCTCCTCAAACTTAAGAGAAAATTCTATAAGATGGTGGTGAGGCTTGGAATGCTTTATGGTGCTGAATGTTGGCCATTAAAAGAGAAGCATAATACTAAGTGTTGCAGAGATGAGGATGCTCAGGTGGATTGAGTGGCTTTAGCCTTAGAGATAAGATACGAAATGAGCATATACATGAAAAGGTTGGAGTGATGCCAGTGGAAGATAAGATTAGAGAGAGTCGCCTTAGATGGTTTGGTCACATAAAACGACGACCTTCTGATGACCTGATTAGGAAAGTAGATGCTTTAGATTTGACTTATATTAAGAAAGGTAGAGGTACGCCTAAAAAGACTTGGTTAGAAAATATTAGAAATGATCTTTCTTTAGTAGATTTAAATGAGAATTTGATTTTTAACAGGACACAATGGAGAAAAAATGATTCATGTGGCTGACCTGATGTTGTGGGACAGAGGCTTGATATTGTTGTTGTTGTTGTATACTCGATCATTTTGGTAAAATGGTGCTATGAAGTCATTGTGAGCTAATATGGGTAAAACTTTCAAGTGAAATGCTTGTCAATTGGTGAATATAAGGATCAACCGTTGATCAATTTAAGAATTATAAACAAGATGAATATGTCGCGTTTGAGTATTATGCAATGTTTATTTTTAGATTATTTTGTTTTTATTACTATTACTAACAAGGTAATTTTCAAGTTTTATTGTTAGATTATTTTATTTTGTATTGTAAACAATTTATTACTATCACACAAGGTGACTTGTAGCAATGAAGTTGCAGGTCCCAAGTCCTGGACCAGAAAAGTGGAGGCTTGCGTTAGATAGTTTACAACCAACGTGAAACTTGTCGAATAATCATGACTTGAATCCTTTAATACGTTGTGTTAATGTTCGGGCATTCCCTCGAAGCGACACGCTATATGGCCTAAATACAAAGAGAAATGTGCAAGGGTCGCTCCACCAGCACCTAGGTGCAATATTAAATAAGTAATCGTTCCACATCATGGGCGTATGCGGACAAAGAAGCTAGTTCATGAAACTAATATTAGGATAGGATATTAAAATATAGGTTCTCTTACAGGAAAATGAATGAAATTAATAGATATTATGATTCATAGGAAGATAAATATTCTTTGCATTTGGGAAATTAAATGGATTGGAGAGAATACTAAGGAGATGAATAGTTTAGGATTTAAACTATGGTCTACGCGTCAATCAATCACTACTCAATCCACTCCCCCTATCTAAAATAGAACTTTGCTTTGTTGTCCATGGAAGTTGGGTTTGAAGTTTCAAGGTGTGTGTTGGGAGAAATCCATATTTGGCTTACCTTTCTCTAGCCTAGTCGGCTCGGAGGCTGACTTCTTGCCACCCTCTTATAAGTCGATGGTATATCAATAGATTTAGTAGGAGCGAGAACACATCTTATCTAATCTCTTGTCGTGAACTTAACCCAACTTTCTCCACTCCCTCTTCTTTATCACTCAGGACAACCTACGTTCTCTTCTCAAGTGATGAGTAGACTTTTTCAACATAAATATCATTGAGGAAGCCATTTAAGCCTTTCTATGCTATATCATCAAAGTCTTTAACTTGCTCTCTTTGGATTGTTCAAGAATAATGAGTGAATTAGCAGGACCCGTTGAAGTGTAATACACAGTCTTACTGATGATTTTGTATACTTGTGAATAACATGATGTCTTGTTAAGAAAATAGCGGCACCTTCAACTTAATCTTCTAAATTGTATTGAACCTAATTCTAATATGCCCATCTTTGAACAACTACAAAAAATAATTTCTTCTTTCAATCCTTAATATTTTTATTTTGTAAGTCTAGCATTCTTATGTACTTAGACGAAAAAAGTACAAAAGCTTATTTGAAGACTTTTTTTGATAAATGTAATCTTAAAAAGATCTAAGCTCCAACTAGCCAAATAACAAAAGAATTTACACTCACAAATGAATTTAGCTTTACCTGAGCCGAAACCAAGCAGGAAAGTTTAACATATTGGCTTAAAGAAAGGAAGTCATAAGTTAAGTCGGACTGATCCATGTAGAAGCATAATTCGTCCTCTTTTAGCAAGGTTGTAACTCGCTAGCTTTATTAATTTGAATCATAAAATTGTCATCAAGATCGAACACTAGTTGTATCAAGTTCATGTTGTACATAATAGCCAATCAAGAAAAGTCCCGATCAGCCTCTGCAAAATTCATTGAGAAAGAAAAAAGAGCCTTTGCCATGAGTAATATAAAAAAAGAAAGAAGTCACTCTAGAGTAAACGGGAGAGAAAGAGAGCATTAAAAAATGCAAATAAAGATCGAAGGAGCTATTTGTAGAAGTCATGGAAATCAGAATGTTAGAAGATTAATTTCAAATTCATCGTTTTGATTAATCAAGATGTCAAATCTAAATCTCACAAAAATTTTTAATTAATTACATCAAGATTTGAAGTAATGTGTACTCGAGAAACTCATAAATTTTTTCAAGTTAGTGTGCCAATAAGCATAACAGTCACAACGATTATTTCAAGAAATAAAAACCATAATGAAATTATTTTAAAGGCTTGGAGAAAAGATTCTTCATTATATTAAAAGTGTTCATATCAAATGAAAAAAAAAAAGAAAAAAAAAACTACATAATTCTAAAAGAAATTTCTTTTTTCTTTTTGCAAGTAGAAACAAATAAAGGTGACTAGTTTGTTGGAGGATGATTTGAATGCTTTAACAAGTTCTTAAACATGGCAACTAGAGATGAAATGACCCCTCCTAGCAACACTTGGATAATGGGATCAAGGGCAAAATCCTTGGAGATGAATCCACAATGAGTTGAATGACATAGCAACCAATTGACTTAATTGGGGAGAAAACAAGTTTTCTCAAAAGGATGACTTTAACCCTCAATTCATTAACTTCTCACATAATATTTTCAGTGGCTTCCTTTGAAGCAATGCCAAGGAGACTAGATATGTAGACTACTTTTTCCATCAAATAGATCAAATTTATCTTCCTAGCTGCTTCAAAGATTTGAAGTGCAATGATTATCTCAGTAATATGTCTTCTAAAGTTCAAAATAATGTTGAAGGGCAAATAAGATTGTCTTTATTCTTTCTATATCCTTGGCTAAACTCTCAAGTTTACTTAATGGAATTTAAATAACTGGCTAAATGCTCAAATAATTTGAACTTGGCATTTCAGTAGATTCCCAAATCTCAACTTGATCCTCATAATCTACTTTCATCTCTTTTCCTGTGGAACTTTGGCAAAATCAGCATAGTCATCCTTTGTATAGCTGGCAGCTTTAAGAAGTCTGCAACTCGCTCATTCCCATCCATCCCAGGTAACACCCTTGGTTTAGTTGCAATGTCATTAATAAGTTAGTCTTCTCCATCCAAGATGATCGGGCTAGGATTAGATTGCTTTATTTCTAAGCAATTATTTGTATTTGATTTATTATGTGTAATTTTTCGTTTTTACCCTCACTCGAGGACGAATATAAACCGTGAGCCCAGGGACACTTTTGTCATTTAATGTTTTATTGTATTTTATCTATTTATAGGTCTCACCTCCCCCTCGGGAGGGATGATGATTATTATGAATGAAAATTTCTATACTTTGTGTCTTAGTGTTTTTGAGAGCCTTGAGAGTTCTTGTGAGAGCTTATGTGAAGTCCCTAGGTGAGGGCAAAAGAAGACCCATCAGCCGTAGGAAGCGTCCGGGTTCACGGTTTATCTCCGCATCCACCCCCATTGAGTTTGCTGCCACCGTCATCTCCTCCCAAAGCTCCAACCGATCAACTCCTTTCTTCTCCTAGCCTTGACCATGCACTGCCTCTCCTTCCCCCCCTCTTTATAGCCACCGACCACATCCTTGTTCCTATGGTCGAAACCATCATGACCCGCTATTCCCTTTCCCCAAAAATTTCAAATTGATCCTCTAACATTTTCCTAAATTAGCTCAACATTAATTTTGGAAAACCTAAAATTCAAATTTGAAATCTCCTAAAGCCTTGAAATCCTTTCACAAAATTGTCGGGTTATATTTGGAAAGATATCCCAATCAATCAATTTGAATATTAATTGGAGATCCCAATTAATTCTCGTTCCTAAATTAGTCTTGTGTTAATTTTGAAAAATTTGAAATTCAAATTCGAAATCTCCTAAAGCCTTGAAATCCTTTCCCCAAATTGTTGGGTTATGGTTGGAAAGATATTCAATCAATCAATTTGAATATTAATTAGATATCTCAATTAATTCCCCTTCCTAAATTAGCCTAGCGTTAATTTTGGGGAATTTGAATTCAAATTCGAATTCTCCTATAAGCCTTGAATTCCTTTCCTAAACTGTTGGGTTATGCTTGGAAGGATATTCCCATCAGCAAATCTGAGTATTGATTGAAAATTTGAATTAATTCCTCTTTCCTTAACTAGTAAGCTATAGTTGGAAACTCCATTAAAGCCCCAAATCAGCCCCCTAATCATTTAGTGCTTGTCGCACCGCGCCCTCCCCAAATTTCATGCCAGGAAGTTGTTGTTTCCCTCCCAGATCACTCCAAAGATAGCCGCCTGCTACTGAAATATAGCAACAACCCATTTTCCTGCCCCACTACCAATTGTTCTAGGATTTGGCGCCCACATAGTTTCTATCCGGAATTTCCAGAGGGGTTAGAGTGCTATCCGAGCATGCAAGATGGTACATATTGCTGTCCTTTCCACATAGACAACCAAATGACTTTGTCGTGGCTTAGTTTCTTCTAACATGCGGGTAAACTCTCCCCCTCCCCCCTTATATCTTTTTGATCCCTCAATCGTGGCATCCTTTTATTGCGAAAGCTTATTCGCTTAGCCCACACGAAGCGCGTTCTGTTAGTGGGCCTTTATAGTGACTAATCTATTTGTTAACTTAGGGATTGTCTTTGAAACACCACGTGAGCATGTTATTAATTAATCTGTTATTTAATGGTCCTCCCATTGGCATGTGATTGTTTTTGTAAACTTGATTGCCCTCTTGCACGGCGAAGTCATTTCTTAAGTTCATTATGAGTTAATAAATTGTTAAGCTCTCTTCAAGCTTGCACAATTTCCAAATCAACATTACTTGCATAGTTCTACATCATTTTGATATCAGAGCATGGTTGCATTTAGGTGCCTATTTGGATTTCTTTATTTTATGTGTTAGCATCTAAATCACATCCTACATGCATCACCTCTCTTGTTTGTGTCATTATATTATTTCTTTCCGTTTGCATAACCCTGAGTCACCCCATAGAAATAGGATGGACCCCAAACAAATTCATAGGACCCTATACCTACTGGTAGGTCAGATGAGCACAATCAATCAACAACTTAGGGAGAATCAAGCTGATATTACTGAGCTCCGTCGCCAGATGACGAAACTATTTGATACCTTAGATCGAGCTATGAATCACCAGTCACCTTACTTTTCATCTAGGTCTCCTTCCATATATGGGCATCACTACATTAGAGAGTGCATGCAACCTAGTCCTAAACCTTGAGGAGATCCGATCAAAGCATTCTAACATACATCAGGATGCTAGACCTCCCCACAGATCCTTTAGTGGATTAGCCCCACATCACTATGCTACACGGGCGACTCCCGGGAGCACTAGTCGACCACCCTTAGGTCCTCCTCCGCCCCGTCCTAATTTTAGGGGCAAGTCACCGACCCCAGATACACCTTGGTCCCACCCAGGGACTAAGTGCTTTCGATGTTAGGGGTATTGGGCATGTCTCTTCTCAGTACTCTAGTCCTTACAAGGTCACGATTATTGAGGAAGTCATTGAGGACGAGCTTGAGCTCGAGGCTGACTAGATTCACCAGGTTGACGATGATGGTGAATTCTTTAAAGAAGATGACGACACTGCTGTCATCCACTGTATCCAGAGGGTAGACACCTCTCCCATCTGTGTGGTGAGATGTGCGCTGTCACAGCTAGTTATAATTGATGACTGGCATAGGACCTCAATTTTTCACACCTACACCAAAATAAATGACAAAAATTGTAAAATTGTTGTGGATAGTGGCAATTGCATTAATGCTGTCTCCTCCAGCATGGTGTCTAGGCTTAGTCTGTTTGTTGTTCCCTGCCCTAATCACTATAAGGTAACCCTGGGTCAACTCCACTGCCTTAAAGGTGAAGAAACGTTGCCTCATACCCATCTCCTTCGCTGATTATAAAGAGAACATTTGGTGTGATATTCTGATCATGGATGTGAGATAAATCATTCTAGGGTGGCCTTGACTCTTTGATAATGAGGTCCATTTCTATGGGTGTTCGAACACCTGCGTTTTTGAGTATGCGGGCAAGAAGATCAAGCTTTTGTCTATGCTGCCCAAGACTTCCCGTATGAATGATGCCATATGTGTCGTAGTTGACCATTTCTCCAAGATGGCACATTTCGTATCTTGCTCCAAAACATCCGATGCCTCACTCGTCGCTAAGCTGTATTTTAATCATGGATTAAAATTGCGCAATATGAGGCTCGCCTTGAGGCCCGCATTTGCGCAATTCCAGTAAAAAACGCCTCGAGTTTTTTTATGAGGCTTGCGCTTTAACTTGGTTGAGGCCTGCCTCGCCTCACTGGCATGAGGCTTACGCCTCATGCTATATATATTAAAACTTATATAAATCTTGAAGTTAATGCTCGACATTGGACTCTATAGGAGAGGAGGAAGGGGAGAGAGCAGTTCACCATAATGATGATTCAAATGAAGAACCCCTTAGTGATGACAGTGCTGATGACTTATGAGTTCTTATGTGATATGTCATTGCTATTTATTTTTGGAAATTGGAATTATATGTTAATGAAAAGAATAATGGGATTTGGGAAAGATAGAATCTTGAGTTAAACAATATTTCATGTTGTCTTATCATTGAGATATTTTGATTTCACTTCATATCTTATGTTTTTTTTAATGTTTTATATTATTCACTCACTAGTATATAAAAAATTATCATTTTATGTTTACGCAATCTTTTGATTTTGAGGCTTACGCCTCAAAACGCCTTGAGGCTTACGCCTCGCCTCATGAATGAAAAACGCCTCAATACCTGAATACGCAATTTTAAACATTGATTTTAATGATGTCATCAGATGACATGGTTTGCCCAAGACCATTGTATCTGATAGGGATGTCAAATTCATGCATTATTTTTGGAAGACCCTATGGATGAAAATGGGCACTAAATTGCTATTTTCCATAGCCTTTCATCCTTAGACTGATAGCCAAAATGAAGTGGTCAATAGGAGTCTAGGGAATCTGTTAAGGACCCTAGTAGGTGAGCACGTTAAAGACTGGGATACCAAGCTCCCCATGGCTGAGTTTGCTTATAATAATTCTGTGAACCGCACTACTAGTATGAGCTGAGATTGTTTATGGGTACAAGCCTAGGCGGCCTTAAGATCTCATACCTATGTGCCCTAGGTATAGGATTTTTGAGTTGCATCTTTACTTGCATCACATCTGCATTATTTACATAAGAAAATTACATGTATTGAATAGAGCCATGCAAATTATTCACGTTGATCTTAAATGAAGATTCAAGACATTCAAGATGCATGATTCGATGATAGTTTAGATCCGTCCGGAACGGTTTTCGAAAGAGACCGTTAAGAAACTACATGTTAAAAGTGTGGGACCATTAAAAATAATCAAGAAATTTAATGTCAATGCCTATGTGGTGGATTTGCCTCCAGATTTCAATTCCAACCCCTCTTTAAACATTGAAGATCTAGTATCCTATGAGGGGTTAGAGTTTAACCCACCCAATCAACTACATAATGAGCCTTGTGTGACCCCACCATGTGAGAACCCAAGCCTTCCTCCAGTTTTAAATATTCCTAAATCACCTATTGCGGAGAAAGTTGACATGATTTAAAATGTTGACATCATTTTCACGAAAGAGGGTGGACTAAGAAGGTACTTGGTGAGGTGGATAGGTAAATTGGAGACAGAGGACACTTGGTTAGAGCGCGAGGAGCTCCAGAGGATTGACCCGGATGCGCTAGAGATCTATGAGAGCACCCGGGATGCATACTCGACGGAGTCTAGCTCTTTTCCACCCCACGAGAATGATGAGGACATCCGGATGTGTAAATTTTATCAGAGGAAGGGCCAGAGATCTATGACTAGGATCATATTGCTTTATTTCTAAGCAATTATTTATATTTGACTTATTATGTGTAGTTTTTCGTTTTTACCCTCACTTGAGGGAGTAGGTTTATGTGACCCCATGGAGCACTTTTGTCATTTGATGTTTTATTGTATTTTGTCTATTTATAGACCTCACCTCCCCCTTGGCAGGGATGATGATTATTATGAATGAAAATTTCTGCACTGTGTCTAAGTGTGTTTGAGGGCCTTGAGAGTTCATATAAGAGCTTATGTGAAGTCCCTAGGTGAGGGTAAAGGAAGACCCGTTAGCCGCAGGAAGCGTTCGAGCTCATGGTTTATCTCCGCATCCACCCCCATTGAGTTTGTTGCCACCGTCATCTCCTCCCAAAGCTCCAATCGACCACCTCCTTTCTCCTCCTAGCCTTGACCATGCACCGCCTCTCCTTTCCCCCACTCTTCATAGCCGTTGACCACCTCCTTGTTCCCATGGTCGAAACCGTCATGATCCCCTCTTCCTTTTCCCCCAAAAATTTTAAATTGATTCTCTAACATTTTCTTAAATTAGCCTAGCATTAATTTCAGAAAAATCTGAAATTCAAATTTGAAATCTCTTAGAACCTTGAAATCCTTTCCCAAAATTGTCGGGTTATGTTTGGAAAGATATCCAAATCAATCAATTTCAATGTTAATTGGAGATCCCAATTAATTCCCCTTCATAAATTAGCCAAGTGTTAATTTTGAAAAATCTGAAATTCAAATTCAAAATCTCCTAAAGCCTTGAAATCCTTCCCCAAATTGTTGGGTTATGTTTGAAAAGATATCCAATCAATCAATTTGAATATTAATTAGAGATCTCAATTAATTCCCCTTCCTAAATTAGCCTAGAGTTAATTTTAGAGAATTTGAATTCAAATTCGAATTCTTCTATAAGCCTTGAATTCCTTTCCTAAATTCTTGGGCTATGTTTGGAAGGATATCCCCATCAACAAATCTGAAATTCAAATTCGAATTCTCTTAGGAGCTTGTTAATTCCCTCTCTAATCATTCCAAAGATAGCCGCCTGCTGCTGAAATATAGGATCAACCCGTTTTCTAGACCCACTACCAGTTGTTCTAGGATTTGGCGCCCTCATAGTTGCTGTCCAGAATTTTTGGAGACGTTAGAGTGCTGTCTGGGTGTGCAAGAGGGTTCATATTGCTGCCCTTTCCACATAGACGGCCAAACGACTTCGTCGTGGCTTAGTTTCTTCTTCCATGCGGGTAAACTCTCTCCCCCCCCTTGTATCTTTTTGATTCCTCAATCATGGTATCGTTTTATTGTGAAAGCTTATCCTCTTAGCCCACACCAAGAGCATTCTGTGAGTGGGCCTTTGTAGTGACTAATTTATTTGTCAACTTAGGGATTGTCTTTGAAATATCACGTGAGCATGCTATTAATTAATCTATTATTTAATGGTCTTCCCATTAGCATGTGATTGTTTTCGTAAACTTGATTGCCCCCTTGCATGCTGAAGTCATTGCTTTAGTTCATTGCGAGTTAATAAATTGTTAAGCTCTATTCAAACATGCGTGATTTCCAAATCAACATCACTTGCATATATAGTTCTACATCACACTCTTCTTGATTTTCTCCATATCTTAATGGTGATATAAGGAACTCTTTGAGTATTTATAGATTTAAAGCTGGTAACGATTTAACTTTTCTCAATTATACATAATTAGTCATAATCCATGTGATACTTTATCGTGTTTGTTACTTTCATGTTATTTTTCTTTAATGATTTTTTAGAAGGGACAAGAGAATCAGTGAATAAAATGTACACGTAAATTTGCCTAGGCTTGATTAGGCCATTCTCAATGATCAACTTGTACCGGGCTCAAAGCTAGTTAGCCAAACATGAAGGATCAATTCATTAAAGTTGCTAAGATTATGCTGAATACACAACCGAGTTCAAGTCATCCAAAGCTATTTAATTGTTCATACTCAGCCCAAAGACTAGACAATCTTTCAAGTTGCTACAGTTGTTCGCTTATGTCAATTTTCCCTTGGTCTCACAGCTACTCAACAAGCTAGAGCGAAGTTGCAGAGGTTTCAAAACTCTATAACTTCAAGTGAAGTCAGCGATGACTTCACTTAAATTCGTCTTACGCTTTGAACTCTGCATGCGTTCTCAATATATTTAAAAAAAAAAAAACTTGTTAAGCCTTGCTATCTAAGTTTATGTATATCATTCAAATATAGTTTTTTATGTGGTGTTGTACTTCAACCTAAGTTTATAAAATTGACGTTAGAGGGTGAGCCTATGACAGCCAATTATTTTGCATAGTTCTCTTACTTTTTGTAGTGAAATCCTTGAGCTTCACATTCTAGACATTCTTTCTCTTTCTTATATATATTTTTTTCTATCTAGCTTGATTTGTTCTTGTTAGTAAACTATGGTATCACCTACAAATAAATTTGAATCCAACAATGCATGTTTAGGTTTTTGCTAATTAGATATAATCTATGTTTTGCATTTGGTCTCTTTTAAGATTTCAACTTTAATTTTGTTTATCCTTCATTGGAATGAGCGAATTTTGCATGCTAACAAGTTGGGCATAATTTGATGTTGGTGGGTTTAGAGTTGGCGTTTCTAATGCAATTAGAATGATAATATGTGTATATATTCTAAAAGAGCTTAGAATTCACATGTTACAAACATTAAATAATTCAACAATTTAATTTTTTTAATGCAAGCAGTAACTATGATATTAAACTTCAAACAATAATATAATGATTGAAGAAATTCTCATGGAAATTGGCAACAATTTTGGACCTTGTAAAATTGGTGAGAAATTGTAATTTGATTCCGACGAATAGAATCCCTGTTGAACTTGAACAAAATCAAGGGCATTAAATAATATCAAAATATGTAAATAAAAATTAAATCAATAAAAGAATTTACAGAGGCAATATTTCTTGGCCTCATGCAGGTACAAAACTCTACCAAATTAGGTACTTGACTGAATCACATCTAACTCGTGCACTTAAAATTGAAATTAGAAGAAATTTTTTTATTCAATAAAAAATATCATCTTTTACTTGCCTCAGTAATCCCATAGTTATAAACACGAAGTTTCCCTTTGTTCTTCACTTAGACAGTTCACTGTCTGAATCAGTTCCATATATTTCCATAACTGCTACAATTTAAAAAATACTGATTGCACAGGAATCCTAGAACATCATGCAATGAACGGCAGCTCCGATTTTTCTACAAGGAGCTGGAAAGCCTTAATTTTAGTTTCAAACATGCAATTACCTTTTTTTTTTCCTACAGAAATACAATCAGCTTTTAATTTTTTTTTTGAAGAAAAATCAGCTTTTAATTGCCAGCGGGGAATATCACAGCAATGCCCCATTTAGTAAGCAAACACAACTTAGCATAAATCCCAGCTGAAACCCCAATAATTAAACCTGAGAACTAACACATTGATATTTTGCTACTGTTGTCTTCCCTGTGAACTAACACAACTAAATAATCCAACGGTGAAGCAGCAAGGAACCAGTAAATCCATTGAGCCATTTAACCCAACTTAGCTGAGCCACTTGCCATTAATAGCCTTGCATAGGTCATAAGATCTACAGTAGATAAATCAAATGACATTTATCTCTCGCAGTATGCTTTGCAGTCCAATTAGATCAGCCCATGGAGTTAACAGCAAAATAAAACAGTAACGAACCGACCTCAAGTTTTGGCTTACATTCAGCAACCCAGAGATCCACCAATTGGCAATCAACAGCAACTCAGAAACGAATTTGGCCTAGCTGCACAGAGAACCAAATCAATATAAATTTTGTGTAAGGGCTTTACTGTGTTTAACATTTAATCCTGCATGATGAACAATTGTCACCCTCCTAAACTTTGTGGATGAAAACTTTTGGTGATTCAAGCATTTCCCTCTCATTCATTGTAAGTGCGGAGCTAAATAGTACTAACTTTACATTACATTGTTTTAACCCTTTAATGTATTTTTTTTAACCCAGGGAATCAAGACAGCATTTTATGCAGCCAAACAGAAACTTATTTGGCAGAACCACTATAAACTTTTTTGGCAACTGTCGCACAAATATGCATCCTAAATATTAATTGACGATTCATCTTAAAAGTAGCAGTAATTCGTATGTAGATTACTTTGAGTGCTTTATGAGTCCTTTTTCTTGAATGGGAATGTAAGTTGTCCATTCAGTGCTTCATGTATTTTAAATTGCAGCCAAATAAGAATGTGCATTTTCCAATATTTTTGTTGTTTTATCTTATACATTTGTATGTGCTATAACCATAGCTAGCAGATGCAAAAGATGTCATGGAGGCTATTCGAGATATAGAGGGTGTGAGGCTTCCTGTTTTAACTCCGAATCTTAAGGTGACATGAGTTTTTGGAGGATCATCTATTTGAACTTTTTCTGTTGCTATTAATATTCATAACCATTCTCAGGGATTTGAGGCGGCAGTTGTAAACGGGGCGAAGGAAATTGCTGTATTTGCATCAGCCTCAGAGTCCTTTTCAAAGTCAAACATAAATTGTAGCATTGATGAGAGCCTTGCCCGTTATCGCGAGGTCACTAGTGCTGCTGAGAAAAGTTCAATACTTGTTCGTGGGTATGTTTTTTCTTAAGAATTCTTGAACGAGCTATCTTTAGGATTTGCAGATCAATGTTTCTATTGCATTATGATATTGAATATAAACTAGTGTGTACTCATTGGTTACTATGATTCAGTAAAATGCATTAGTAAGTTGTGCTGATAAATAATGCGAACCGATTCTATTATGGCATGTTGGATTATTTAAACTATTGCTAAGTCCTTGCAATTCTATTATGGCATGTTGGATTATTTAAACTATTGCTAAGTCCTTGCAATGTTGTATCCTAATTCCTACAAAGTAGCTCAGCGTCATATCATTGTTTGAGCAGACTGGACACAATATCAAGTGTTTAGGATTTATCCATCATCTTTTGAGAAGATATTTTGACGCTATACTGATGCACTCTTGATATTCCCATATCTCAAGGTTCTTCTTTCGCCAGTTTATTGAAATGAATCAACTTTGGACTAAATAGTCTGCTATTTTTCCATTCTGAAGGATGAGAAATTGAGTTTGATTTTAAATTACGTTCTCAGTCTAGCAAATTGTTTATTTAATTAAAAATTATAGATAGTGAAAGATATTGATAATCTTATATAAGCCCTAACCATTTAAATGGTCCTAAATGATGAGGACATCGACAGATGCTACCGACATATTTATTGACGAAGGAATTGCAGATCTACGACCACGATTCAACGCCTCTACTTTTGATTCAGATTTCATGATGTGTTATTTAGTTATTTATTGTTTTCCATTTTTACCCCTGTTGGGAGTTGTTTTGTTATTGTAGCACAGAGGGCAATTTCGTACTTTTTCTTTTCATGAGTAGGGACATATATATATTGATCTCATATGTTGTATTTTTTTATATGAATGATAAATGAAATTTTCTTTGCTTCTTCTTCTTCTTGCATGAGAGCTAAAGAGAAGGTAGAGTGAGCTCAAGGTGATCGAGTGCAAGGCCCACCAGTCGTTGGAAGAGTCCACGGCTCGTGGTTAGTTTACTTCTAGTTTGCTTGTGTGTTCTCTCATCTTCCTCTCCCCAAGTCAATCGCCGACCCCCTTGCAACCTCTCCACCACCGGAGGCTTCACATCTTCCACCCCAATTCATCCTCTAGCTCCACCACATAAATCCCATCCGCGGACCTAGCCCAACCCGCCGCACAATCGCCCCCTTCCCTCTTGACCGCCGGCCCCATCTTCCCCCAAAATCATTATGATGATTTTAATCGTCATAATGACTCCCTAATTTGATTCTTGTAATAAAGGGAGAAGTTAGTAAATTTGAAATTAAAAAACTTTTCATATTTGCAGAATTCCAAATAAGGAAAGATTTAGAATTTGAATCCAATCCAAATTTCATTTAGAGTGGAATTATTAATTTTCTTCCTATTTGGACCTCAACTTATTTGGAAAGCAATTAGTCTTCCCCTAACCCCTCTCCCTCCTTCTCAATGCCGCCGGCCACCCTTAATGTGCTTCCCATTAATTCCACTTAAATTCCCCTTCTCTCTCATTAATTTGATTTTCAAATTTCAAATTAATTCCCTCCAAATTTACTCAAAATCTGAAATTACTTTCAGATTTGAGTAAATCTCATTCTCCCCCCATCTAACCTAAATCCCTTCACCCAAGTCACCCGCCCCCTCTCTCTACCTTGACCGCCCCTCTCCTTGCTCCCTCCCTTGGGAAGTTTTGATTGCTCATAACACTTGAAGCCAAGAGAAGAAGACGACGCCCTCTCCCCATCTCTTCAATGATGCATTGCCGATCCCTAGATCGACCTCGGATTCGTATTTGACGAAGAGGGAAGAACGGATATCCTTGGGTCCCCATACTTTAACGTTTTCTTTGGCAACGACGAAACCGTTGAAGGGTACATCGACCGCATCTCGTACCAATTGACGTTGGCAATCGAAGAGCACCTTCCACCAAGTCGTTGGATCATCGTCGGCCACCCACCACCTTCATCACCACCGGCTACCGGTCCATCAACGAAGGTCTTCGGCGCTGTCTTCCTAGTGGTAATATTTTTCTTCGTATGGTTCATCTTTCTCTGCTAAAGCCTACGAGTGATTGAGTGAGAAGGCCCTTGAGGTGAACCTGTCGTTGTTAAACGTTGGGTTATGTTATGTGTACTTAGCATTTACTCTTGCCTTGAACTTTGATGGAATTGTTTGGTTAATCACTATTGCACTTCTTTAGCCTAAGCAAGTTGATTACTTTAGATTCATAATCTTCTTTTATGTGCTAGTAGTAAATTGTCATGAGCAAAGCTTTATTCAATTGTCTTTCTAATTTCCAAGGTAACTCCTAGTAGTTTCACATCATTTTTGGTATCAGAGCATGGTAGGCATGCATGTCATGAACTAGAAAAACATCCTAGGGTCTAACCTTGCGATAAGCTTTAAATTTTGCATGCATATCATTGCAAACATAATTTTACTCACTGTTTTTCACTGCTGTCTCTTCATTTCCTGCACGCATTTAGTGGAGTTTAAGTCATTATAGCTAGCGTAGTAGTGCTGCCATTTAACCTTCATCATTTCTAACTGCATAGGAAAACTACACCCTTATTTTAGCTGCTGTCCTCACTGTTCCAGCAATAGTTTGGCATCTTTTAGTGAGCTTAAAGTCACTGTCTAGGTGCTGACCTTCAGCCCTTAGCATTCCCTAGTGTCCCCTAGCACCAAACCATGGATTTGGAACACATTCAAGTCACCTTAAACCTAATTGTGGGCCAACTGGGAACGGTTACACAACAGATTAGGAACACCCAAAATGACTTAGCTGAATTTAGACGCCAAACGGGTGATAGGCTTGATAACATTGAGAGAATAGGAAACCCATCGATCTATACCCCCTCTAGACCCCACTCTCCTTATGGCGAAGAGAATCGAACTGATTACGGACCTCCTAGAGAACACTACCGAACCAATCACCAACCCAATCAAGAACCAGTAGGATGTGACACTCCGTGGAGGGATAACGATACCCAACTGCTTAAGAACATTCGGATAGATGCTCCTTCATTTGATGGTACGTTAGACCCCCAAGTTTTCCTTGATTGGTTCAAAGGAATGGATAGTTATTTCAAGTGGTACAATATTTCGGAGGAAAAAAAGGTTCAATATGCAGAGATGAAGTTGACTGGGAGAGCCAATCAATACTGGACTAACATCGAACACATGCGGGAAACACGAGGAGAATACCCTGTAACTGACTGGGGAACGATGAAGCAAGAGTTGAAGCGGAAATACATCCCTCCTTCATACTATCCTAGACTTTTGGATCGTTGGAATAGATTAACCCAAGGTAGTAAGTCTGTTAAGGAATACATTTCAGCCTTTGATGATTTCATGATCCGCTGTAATGGGGAAGAAACCACCACTCCTGTCCAACTTCTGTCGATGTTTAGAGCTGAACTGAGAGAATATCTTAGGAATGAACTTTTTGCCATAGGAGTGAATACTTTTGAAGCTGCCTGTAGTCTTGTATTAGACTTAGAAGAATCCAGGAGCCATGCCTCTAAGACCCAAGACTCTCGTCATAACCTGTTCAAATCCTCCTCTAGCCAACCTTATAACAAACCCACTGGACTCCCGACTAGTCGGCCTTCCCCTGGCCAAACCCAACCTCGTCTAGACTATAAAGGTAAAGCACCCGAATGGGAAACACCCAAAACCCCTGCAGGCACTAAGTGTTTTAGATGCCATGGGTACGAACACATTGCCTCCCAATGTTCTAGCCCGTTTATGGTCACAATAATTGAAGAAGTCATGGAAGAAGAGGATGAATCGGACACCGAACTAGTTCATCATATTGATGACGACGAGGAATTTTTCCACAATGAAGATACTGCCGTGATCCACTGCCTCCAAAAGATGGATCACTTAGACCTACAAGTCGTTAGGTGTGCCTTCTCACAGCCTAAGCCAAGCGATGACTGGCGAAGAACATCGATCTTCTACACTTTCACCAAGATCGGGGATAAAAATTGCAAAGTCATAATCAACAGTGGAAGTTGTATTAATGTCGTGTCTTCTGCAATGATCTCTAAACTTCAATTGAAAGCCACACCACACCCGTGCCCCTACAAAGTCGCCTGGATCAACTCGACCACCCTGGAGGTGAAAGATAGGATTCTTGTTCCTATTGAGTTTGTTTGATATAAAGAGAAAATCTGGTGTGATGTGTTGACTATGGATGTAGGCCAAATAATCCTTGGTCACCCATGGCTATTCGATAACGATGTACACATCTATGACCGATCAAACACCTGCGTGTTTGAGCACGAGGGCAAGAAAATTAAGCTCCTACCCACCCAACCCAAGTCCACCAAAGAGGAAGTAAAGCCCAATTCCGTTAAACCCAACACAGGCCTGAATTTATTAACTACCAAAGACTTAGATACTGAATTAGAGTCAGGATCTCCCCTCTACGCCTTGGTAGCTCGGGAAGTAAGGGCAATGCACGAAGGGCCTGTCCCGGCAGAAGTTGAACCAATCCTTGACACCTTCACTGACGTTTTCCCAGAAGATTTGCCCAACGAACTCCCACCATTAAGGGACATCCAACATGCTATTGATTTAGTGCCCGGAGCTTCCTTGCCTAACTTACCCAATTGCCGCATGAATCCTACTGAGCACACTGAAAAAACTCAAGAAACAAGTGGATGAGTTGCTACAACACAGTTTTATTAAGGAGAGTCTTAGTCCGTGCGCTGTTCCCGTCCTTCTTACCCCTAAGAAGGATGGATCGTGGAGAATGTGTGTTGATAGTCGAGCTATCAACAAAATCACGATTAAGTATCGTTTCTCCATTCCTTGATTAGATGACATGCTGGACATGATGATCGGAGCCACTTTATTTTCCAAAATTGACCTTAAGAGTGGCTACCATCAAATCAGAATCCGCCCCGGAGACGAATGGAAGACCGCCTTTAAGCCAAAGATGGATTGTATGAATGGACGGTAATGCCTTTTGGTTTGAGTAACGCACCTAACACTTTTATGAGAGTAATGACTTAGGTCCTCAGCCTATTCATTGGAAAATTTGTAGTGGTATACTTTGATGATATCTTGATCTATAGTCATTCGGTGGAACAACATTTGAATCATTTGAGACAAGTTTGTGAGATTTTGAGGAAGGAGCAATTGTATGCTAATCCTAAGAAGTGCACGTTCCTAACAGATCACGTAACCTTTCTTGGATTTATCATTTCTTCCCAAGGCATAGCCGCTGACCCTGAAAAGGTGCGAGCAATCAATGAGTGGTCTGAACCTAAGAACATCAGAGACGTTAGGAGTTTTCATGGATTGACCACATTTTATTGAAGATTCATTAGGAGTTTTAGCACCATCGTGGGTCCGATAACTGACTGCATGAAGAAAGGGGAGTTTCAATGGACGACATCTGCCTCTAAAGCCTTTGAGGAGATAAAAAGGAAAATGGTTGAAGCACCAGTCATTCGTCTACCAGACTTTTCTAAAGTTTTTGAAGTGACTTGTGACGCATCTGGCATAGGCATAGGAGGAGTATTATCCCAAGAAGGACACGCGGTTGCCTACTTTAGTGAAAAGTTAAATGACATTAGGCAACGATACTCTACCTATGATAAAGAATTTTACGCCATCATTCAGTCCCTCAGATATTGGATACATTATCTACTTCTCCAATAATTTGTCATCTTCTTAGATCATGAAGCGTTACGATATATCAATTCTCAAAAGAAACTTAATGCTCAACACGGGAGGTGGGTTGAATTCCTGTAAGAGCACACATATACCATTAGACACAAAGCGGGATCAGAGAATAAGGCTATCGATGCACTAAGTCGTAGGATGATGATTACTCGTGAGATGAGGACAGAAGTGATAGGTTTCGAGTGACCTAAGAAAGAATACTTAGACTGCCCTGATTTTAGAGAAACCTATTATGCGTTAGCAACTGGAGGTAAACGGATCATAGGAGATTTTATGTTGGAAGATGGATATTTATTTAAGTCTCAAAAACTCTATATTCCCAATACGTCACTTCGAGAATTTCTTGTTTGAGAATTACATGCTGGAGGTTTAGAGGGTCACTTCGGTCAAGCCAAAACAATAGTCGCTGTTGAAAATCGATTTTATTGGCCGAGTCTTAAGAGGGACGTTAGCAGATTAGTGAAGCGATGTCACACCCGTCAATTGGCCAAACAACGGAAGCAAAACACCGGCCTTTACACACCACTCCCCGTGCCTAATCAACCATGGCAAGATGTTAGCATGGACTTTGCCTTAGGTTTACCCACGACCATTAAGAAGCATGACTCAGTATGCGTAGTGGTAGATCGATTTTCTAAGATGACCCATTTTCTCCCGTGCTCCAAAACTTTTGATGCCTCTAGAGTAGCCAAGCTGTATTTTAATGAAATTGTGAGACTTCACGGGTTGCCTAAAACCATTGTGTCGGACCGAAATGTAAAATTTACAAGTTACTTTTGGAAGACGTTGTGGCACAAAATGGGGACCAAACTTCAATTTTCTACCGCCTTTCACCCCCAAATAGACGGTCAAACTGAAGTGGTAAATAGGAGTCCAGGAAATCTTTTAAGGACCTTGGTAGGAGAAAACATCCGGGACTGGGACTCTAAGCTGCCTATAGTTGAATTTGCCTACAACAACTCTGTGAACTGAACTACGGGTCTAAGCCATGCTGAAATCGTGTATGGATACCTACCCAAGCAACCAATTGATTTGATTCCCATGAGTCCTAGAGTTAGAACATCAGAGTCAGCATCCACATTTGCATCGCATCTACAGGAGTTACACAAAGAAATCAAAAAGACAATTGAACAAAACAACGCTAATTACAAATTTATTGCTGATCATAAAAGAAGCGCTAAAGAATTTGAAGTTGGAGACTTTGTGATTGTGTGAATCCGTCCGGAGCATTTTCCTCTAGGATCCGCAAAGAAGTTGCATGCGAGAAGCGCCAGACCGTTCAAGATAATTTCAAAGGTAAATAGTAATGCTTACGTGCTGTATCTTCCCCAAGGTTTTAACATTAATCCCACATTTAACATAGAAAACCTAGTAACCTTCGAGGGACCAGAGTTTAACCTCAATAATCCACTTACAAATGAGCCTTGTGCGACCCCACCTGGTGAGATCCCAAGCCTACCACCACTCCCCAATTTACCTCAATTACCCAATGCGGAGAAGGTTGAAGCCATATTAGATGATGAGATCATTACCATGAAAGGAGGTGGACGTCGAAGGTACTTAGTTCACTGGAAAGGGACCCTGGCAATAGAGGATACGTGGGTTGACCGAGAGGAGCTGCAGAGTCTAGATCTGGACCTCCTAGAGTGGTACGAGAGCTATAGGGACACTCACTCGACAAGGTCGAGTTTTCTCCCAACTGGGGAGAATGATGAGAACATCGACAGATGCTACCGACATGTTTATCGACAAAGGAATCGCATATCTATGGCCACGATTCATCGCATCTACTTTTGATTCAGATTTCATGATGTGTTATTTAGTTATTTGTTGTTTTCCATTTTTACCCCTGTTGGGAGTTATTTTGTTATTATAGCCCCAGAGGGTAATTTCACACTTTTTTTTTTATGAGTGGAGACCTATATATAGTGGTCTCATATGTTGTATTTTTTTTTTATGAATGATAAATGAAATTTTATTTGCTTCTTCTTCTTCTTACATGAGAGCTAGAGAGAAGGTAGAGTGAGCCCAAGGTCAGCGAGTGTAAGGCCCACCAGTCGTTGGAAGAGTCCACGGCTCGTGGTTAGTTTACTTCTGGTTTGCTTGTGTGTTCTCTCATCTTCCTCTCCCCAAGTCAATCGCCGACCCCCTTGCAACCTCTCCACCACCGGAGGCTTCACATCTTCCACCCCAATTCATCCTCTAGCTCCACCACATAAATCCCATCCGCGGACCTAGCCCAACCCGCCGCACAACGGCCCCTTTCCCTCTTGACCGCCGGCCCCATCTTCCCCCAAAATCATTATGATGATTTTAATCGTCATAATGACTCCCTAATTTGATTCCTGCAATAAAGGGGGAATTTAGTAAATTTGAAATTAAAAAACTTTTCATATTTGAAAAATTCCAAATAAGGAAAGATTTAGAATTTGAATCCAATCCAAATTTCATTTAGAGTGGAATTATTAATTTCCCTCCTATTTGGACCTCAACTTATTTGGAAAGCAATTAGTCTCCTCCTAACCCCTCTCCCTCCTTCTCAATGCCGCCGGCCACCCTTAGTGGGCTCCCCATTAATTCCACGTAAATTTCCATTCTCTCTCATTAATTTGATTTTCAAATTTCAAATTAATTCCCTCAAAATTTACTCAAAATCTGAAATTACTTTCAGATTTGAGTAAATCTCATTCTCCCCCCATCTAACCTAAATCCCTTCACCCAAGTCACCTGCCCCCTCTCTCTCTACCTTGGCCGCCCCTCTCCCTGCTCCCTCCCTTGGGAAGTTTTGATTGCTCATAACACTTGAAGCCAAGAGAAGAAGACGACGCCCTCTCCCCATCTCTTCAATGATGCATGGCCGATCTCAGATCAACCTCGGATTCGTATTTGACGAAGAGGGAAGAACGGATATCCTTGGGTCTCCGTACTTTGACGTTTTCTTTGGCAACGACGAAACCGTTGAAGGGTACATCGACCGCATCTCATACCAATTGACGTTGGCAATCGAAGAGCACCTTCCTCGAAGTCGTTGGATCATCGTCGGCCACCCACCACCTTCATCACCACCGGCTACCACTCCATCAACGAAGGTCTTCGGCGCCGTCTTCCTAGTGGTAATATCTTTCTTCGTATGGTTCATCTTTCTCCGCTAAAGCCTACGAGTGATTGAGTGAGAAGGCCCTTGAGGTGAACCTCTCGTTGTTAAACGTTGGATTATGTTATGTGTACTTAGCATTTACTCTTGCCTTGAACTTTGATGGAATTGTTTGCTTAATCACTATTGCACTTCTTTGGCCTAAGCAAGTTGATTACTTTAGATTCATAATCTTCTTTTATGTGCTAGTAGTAAATTGTCATGAGCAAAGCTTTATTCAATTGTCTTTCTAATTTCCAAGGTAACTCCTAGTAGTTTCACATCACTAAATCTATAAATCTATAATTGTTATCCATATATCTAGGCGCTCTTAACTTTAATCGGCCTGAAGAAATGCAATGTAACTCTGATAGTACTGATAAAATTTAATAATGCAAGGTCTGTCACATATCAATTTTAATTTTGGGCAATAAAGAAGTCAACCGAAAGGATTACTAGTGTGATAATAAAATAATGCAAAATAAATATGAAAAAGAAAAGAGGTCGACCAAGCTTATATCTAAAAGAAGTATGGAAGATCTTCATAAATTTGATTAAGCTTAAGATTAAGCAATAGGAATACATGGTGAAGGATTCTTGAAGCCAACTAGAAATAGATAGGATGAGGCTGATAAGGATGATGGGTTGTACTTATCAGGCTGAAGCCTTAGCTATCTCATTATCATGTTTCCATCAAAAGAAACAGTTTCTTCCACTTTGAAGTTTAGCGTTCATTGAGTAGGAAATATGCGATTCATATTGGGTCTTCATCATTTGACTAAAACTGACAGGATGCTAGATATTGTCAATAACTTATGTGTAGCATGTTGGAGCTACAGTTATTGGCTTTGCAGTTCTTTTATGTGATGTGATGAATTGTGATCAAAAGTCATTATGTTTGGAATATGCTCTTTTTTATTAAAGGGCCAAATTGAAGCATATTTTTTTAAAAGAATAGAAATCTATCTCATAGATTTATGTAGTGGGCATAAGACAAGTTACTAATTTTAAGAAGGCTCATTAAACGGGTCAAACTTTTTATACAAGAGCCGAATGAAAATGCATGCTTGATTTTTTTTTACAGGGCAGCAATGTGAAGAGTAGGGATGGAACCCACGACCTCTTGGTCGGGAGAACCACTATGCCAAGGCTCAATTCATAAGTATGGTTATATGTTTAGTTTTTATGTGGGTGATGATTAGATTCCACAAATTTGTCCATAAGTCTAAATGAATATGTTATGTTAAATGATGACTTGCACAAAATGAAAGGCAAATATGAATGAATCAAACCAAATTCTAGCAACCTTTAGAAGGGGAAAATAGGTAGAAGTTAAACAAAATGTTACAATCCTGTAATTTGCTAAAAAATGTTAATTATGCTATTTAGATGATGCAAACCAAAATTTATGATATGCCATGCACATAATTTATACTAGATTATTGTAAAGTTAAGGAAGTGAAGTGCATGGATGGGATACATTCTTGTAGTGACCAAACATGAGCTAAGTTTTTCATTACTATAATATTGTAATTGACAAGTGTCAAGATCTAATATCAAGGTTGTCTCATCTTGAGAATCTATACATCTTATAGATGGAGAACAAAAGAATATAACATTGAATTCTAAGAGCTGAACGGATTTTGAAGAAGGGTAAAATATTGGACCTGATTCTTGACTTCCATCATGGTTGACATCAAACAAGCTTGGCATCTCTAGTGATTGTAGGTGAATCGTCAATTTTTATCATAAAGCATGGGGTAGAGTATTTGTTGTAAGAAGAGTCCCTTTTATGCCATAGAATTGCCTCATATTCTAATAATAGAAAAATAGCTATAGTACTAACACATTAGTTGAAAGTAAAAGGGCTTAATTGATGTAGAATAATTATAGATTATGTCATGTTTTAATTTTTTAGTTGAATTAGCTTTTTTTTTGTTAGCTCATTTTTTAGCTTTTATTTTATTTGTTTTGGGAAATATGATAATTTGTCAGTTTAGGATAAGTTTGGCTATTTAGTCTTGTATTATAAATTTTTTTGTTATAAATAAAGATCCAAGGGTTATATGATAAGCACTTTGTTTATTGTAATGAAAATAATACTTAACAACCTTTTCCCTCCTCTAAGTCATGTACTTGCTTCTCCTTCTTCCATCTTCTTTCACATTCTTCATTCTTTTAGGCTTTTGAAAAATCTTTCATTGTAACTCACTATTCCAATTGATTTTATAACGCAACATCATCCTAGGAATTGTCATCAGTAATTCAACAAGATGATGATCATTGTTATGATGAAGATCAAGTTTGAAGAATCCATGATGTTCTTATGGCATGCTCTTTTGGATTTTTATTGTTGAGATATTGGCCACAGTTTATGGTTCATCATTAACCTTCCTAAATTAAAAAACCTAACATAAAATCACATAAAAGCGACTTCTAGGTCATTTCTTTGATCTCCCTAATCTCTTAACCGTTTTATTGCTTATTATCTAATTCTTTTGGGTCATGTCTTTTTTTGATGCATTAATTGTTAAAGCACCTAAATTCACCTACGCTGCAACAAAATACTAGTGTTTTGCTAACCCTTCACAAAATTCTCCTAGAATAACGGAATATTTAAAATTACTCTCAAATTTATGTTAATTTAAATTTCTTTTTTATTCCATAAAAAACTAGAATTCCTAACTACCTTATTTCAAACTATCCGTAAATCTAGTCTAAGTTCTTTCTTACTTTTCCTCTACAACAATTGGCACCCTTTACAAATCCCATGAGCATAATCTCAAATGCAAACTCGCCCCTTCTCTTTTTCTCTTAACCAACCTATCCCCCTTTTCTTTCCTCAAAAAGAGAAACCTAGAATCCCCCACCTCAAGATCCAACCTGCACCAATATCTCTTCATGAACCCATTATCTATTACAATTAAAAGTAGTAAAGTCCCAAACTTTAACACCAATAATGCCCACATCATAAAACGTAAATCTTAAGCCCTAAACTGAACCATGAGGGAGAAAAATATAAAAACAAAATTGTAGATGAATCTTCCCTAAATTTGTTGTCTAAAGTTCAAGTAGTTTGATTAAAAAAACGTGAATAAAGATCGCTTGTTTCAACATAGAATAGCCTTATGCTTACTTTAGTTGTGTACTTTGAGCTCCCCTATAAACTCTCCTAACAAATTAGGATGTTGGTTACCCTTTAGAATATTAGGATCAGTAAGTTAAAGGTCCCCTCCTATAGCATATGAATGTGGTGTTTAATTTTTGTATTTCTTTAGGCAGAATTGGAAATTTTAATCATTGATTGAAGAAGTCTGTTTAAAGAATCTACTTGAGTGGTGGTTGCAATGGTTGTCATTTAAATGGCAGTGGTGGCAGTGGCATCCAAGTAAATGAGATTATAGATCCTTGAATATTGGCAGGGTAAGTGCGATGCAGGACTTTCTAAGGTCTAGGTTAGGCAAATCTAATTTGAAAATTTAATTCTGTACCAAATAATTGATGTGTAGTACTTTTATTGATTTTCTAATGAAGGTGATGTTCTAATGAAATGAGTGCAAGAAATAATTAGCAAATCTTGTGTGGGCTCCGAAAATTCGGCCCCGGCCTCCGCCCGCTTTTCTTATTCGGCGAGGGAGTTTTAACGAATTAAGTTCCGAGGTAAATTTTGGAAGGCAGATGGGTTTGTAGATAAGACACTACCCAGAGATTTCGCCCTCATTTGGTGAGGACTTTATGATCTGAGTTCTGGTTTCCTATAGGCGCAAGCCCCTATAGTTAATTACCCCTCCCGATCACGAGAGAGAACTTTCGATTAAGGCTAGTCGTCAATCAGATACGTAGAGAATACGTGTTATCTGGCATATAGTAGCAGCAATTAATTTTGATATTGGTAGAAATTGGATTTGGAAATTTGAGGATTGGGTTTGGAAATAGTTTGATACTTAAAATAGAAACTTCACCATCTAACACTTAAAGCGGATGGTGGGGGAATGGATGATGGACCCGATCAAGATCCCATGGTTCCGTCATCCCGGGCCATCGTGGTCCCTGGTCTACTTAGTCAGAGGAGGTAGTCGACCCAACCTGACAGAAGGATCCTTGTCGGCAGCCATGGGTTGCTTCGTCCAAGGGTACCTTATAGACCTGGGGTGAATGTTTGTCTAAGGGGACAAATTTGAATCCACCTTAGCTGACAGAGGGCTTTGTGCCCTATCGATCATATCCTATTGATTCATATCTCAAGGATTTAACGCCATTAAGGAACGTATTGGCTCTGGCCATAACCGGTATCCGTGGTGCCATTTGGCGGCAAAACCACTCGGTTCAGAGGGCCCCGGGTCATAACCGTTTACCTGCGGTGCCATTTGGCGGCGAAACTGCCGGTTAGAGGACACGTACCACGTCCTTACTGGCAAAAGATTGTTTGAGAATGGATCCTAGTGATATTTTCGACTAGGCATTTGATTCTTTGTGAGCTAAAGTTATATTTGAATTTGTCCGCCTCGACAAACTGTTGCGGAGGGCGGATGGATTTTGCTTTAAGTTTTTGATGGATTTATTTCATTTTAAATATTATTTAGGATTTTTGGGACTTTGAGATTTTTTGGATTTTGTGGGGTTTTTGGAGTTTTATGGGATTTTTGGGTGGAGCTTTGAAATATTTGGGAAATATTTGGGTATTTGGGAGACATTTAAAAAAATGTTTGGGAACCCCTCCGGTTGAGATCTGCATTCAACACGGCCATCATCGGGGTGTTCGGGGGTCATTTCTTTTTATGGATTGAACCTTGTCAACTCTGTCGGGCTGTCGACAGAGGATGGGTTTCGTAGACTTTGTACCCTTGAAAGTGAATTCTTTTGATTTTAGGCATTGAAGGCCTAATATGAATGTATTAAAATAAATATTCTGGTCGCCACGGCCACACATTTATTTATTGGTTCGAACCTTGTCGACTCCTATTAATCCGTATAGGAGGATCGGGTTCGAGCCTGAATTCACTTGTCAACCCGCGCAGCATCCCTAGACGTCACGTGTATACAAATAACACGCTCGCCGGGGCCCATGCGGGTGTTAAAATTATTTTTACCCCTTTTAGTGTACCTATGTGTATACAATTTATAGTGCATGTGCAGGGGTACTTTGGAATAATTGTAGACGCCTTCTGTCTGCTTGTACGAATGTTGCAGATCCGGTGGCGTATTATAGTAGCTCCTGAATTGACTTGTTCGCTGCTTTATACAGGTAGACTGTCGTGCACTACTCATATGATTTAAACAGGTAGATTGTAGTACACAGACTAATCTCCTGCTTTGCCAATAGATGTCGCTGTCTACGATTTTCTTGCATCATTCTTGTAAACGGCACATTATAGAATCTCCCTTTTGTTTCATTCTTCATTCATATTTGTAGGAGAGTTCATCATACTTATAAAATAATCAGTGCCACGACTTGTGAGCACAATCACTATATCAGTTACAAATTTTAGGTTGCTCGTAAGGGATCCACCATCCATGCAATATTTCTACTGCTGTTGTTTTGAGGTGGATTCATCACCTTTTATATGCTTATCAACATAGACTGCTGAATGAATTGTATTCATCAATAGTATCCCTCTGTATGTTGATTGATGACTTGTATTTGCTTGTGTATCTCTTAGTAATTATGACAACCGTTGTTTGTATCCATGAGATATCAAATGTCAATTATAGGGAGTTGTTACTTTCACATCTTAGCCATTGTCATCACTTATGAGCAGGATAATGTGTTAACCTCAACTATAGGGTTGTCGGCTACAAAGAAGCTTTAGCCTTTTACTATTCGTTATAGATCATCACCCGTAGGAGCATTCTTGTGTATGTGGTAACTCCCTCATAATTAATAATGATCGTTAGTATTTGTCACCATCTTCTATCTCTTATTTGTAGAAGATCTTCCATACTATCGATACACAGCATATGTAGCTATACATGCAAAGGAGAGTGATAGATTTATTGGACGTTGAATGGTGATTGATTATAGGAGTACTATAACATCCGTATCTATTGATAATCACCCGCCTATATTATTGTGCATGAGACGCATTTTTCATCACAAATAGTAAATCTTTATATTCACCACGATCTTTTATCTTTTTCCTATAAAGGATACACCACACTAGTGATGCACTCACTATCATTGTTCACAAGAAATCATTATAAGAGCGAAGAATTCCCCTTGTAGTAGCTTGTAGGAATTTACACTTGATGTGCCAATCAATCACCTACTGTTTGCAAGGGATATATATGTTTGTATGATAACTTAGTTGCATTCATTCACTTCTTCATGCATGTTGATTGTCGTTGCTTGCAGATTTGATTGCATGATTGACATAGATGTTATTTGCATGAAGTTCAATTTTGGAGTTTTGCTCATCACCAATGATATTCAGCATTTTATTGATGTTACTTAGAAACATCTACTTGCACTTTGACATTCATCTATCCAATGTCAATTTCTCAACTATTTGATCCTTGTTCATTTCAAATTTCATGTCATTATGAGTTCAGTTCAACTTGAGTCCAACTCAAGGATTCTCCCCAACCTCACCAAGAGTTTGCATGTGTGAGATTTGAAACATTGTTCTCCACCAATCATTGTAGTTCATTAGGTTAGAGTATTTCATGAATCATTTTGAAGAAATAAAAATTCAAGTCTTTATAGACTCCGGTCCACATACAAGTTCACCTCTTTTTTTTTTTTTGTTTTGAGTTTATTATCCAAGCTCATATATTTTATTAGACTTGAGTTCAAAATATGTTTAATGAGGTCCAAAAATTGATCCAAGTCCTTGTAGCCTCGTTGAGTTCAAATGAGAGTCCAAGTCTTGCTCCTTTGATGTTCAAATTGGTGTTCAAAATAAGTTCATAAGTCATCTATTTTAAGTTCAAGTTCATTTGCAATGTCCAAACCAAGTCCACTGTTTGTTCTAAGTCCTTGGATATTCGATCCAAAATTCGGCAGCCTCCCGGCGTCTCCCCGTTTAGGGGAAAAACCAAGAGGCAAC
Organism: Dendrobium nobile; assembly: GCA_022539455.1. NCBI lineage: Eukaryota > Viridiplantae > Streptophyta > Magnoliopsida > Asparagales > Orchidaceae > Dendrobium > Dendrobium nobile. Next base: position 69,584,900 of record CM039723.1, read on the forward strand.
CATTCCCATCGACGCTACGTGAGCGCTTCAGGTAGGTGTCAAAAATGACACCGCGGTCGCGAAATATTTTTTTATCCCCGCCTGCTACGTGAGCATTTAAGGGTGTTTTGTTTGTTGATTATAAGAAGAAAACAGGTGTTAGAGAAAAACATAGATTTCCCCCCTCTGCACCACGTGGGCGTTCGGGGGTACTTATACAAAAATAAAGAACACACATTTTTTTTATCCCCTTCGCCGCAAGCGTCGCACCGGTTTTCCACCCTAAACGCTACTTGAGCGCCTCGGGGGTTTGCCGGCTTGTTGCTAGCTTTGAAGAGGGATCCTTATCTCGTCGCAAGCATCGCACCGGTTTCCCACCCTAAACGCTACGTGAGCGCCTCGGGGGTTTGCCGGTCCGTCGCAAGCATCGAGAAAAGAACCTATTTACTATTATTATTAGTATTTTAGATTAATTATAATTAAAAATAATTAATTATTATTAATGACAATTAATTATCATTAATTATAATTAATAAAGATTTAATTATAATTAACCATATATTATAATTAATTATAAATACCTTATGATAAATAATTATAAGTGAAATTATTAATTATAATTAAAATAATTATTTATAATTAACAATAACTAATTATAGTTAATTAGAATTAATATAACTAATTATAAAAATTATAACTAATTTAACACTAATTATAATTATTTTATAAATTAATTATAATTAAAAAATAATTAATAATAATAATAATAAACAAAATAAATATAAAATATATACCTAAGACTCAAATCGGGTAGGAGAGAGTGAGTGAGTTGGCTGAGTTGGGCTGAGTGAGTTAGAGCTTTAGGTTTAAGTGGACTGAGTTGGACTGAGTCAAGTGCTGAGTTGGCTGGGTCGGTTGAGTTGGAGTGAGCAGGGTGAGTTGGGCTTAGGTTTTAAGTGGAGCTAGGGAGAGGGTCTAGTAGTGGAGAGATCGGGTTGAGTCTCCTGTGAGGTAGGAGTCGGGTAAGAGCAGAGAGGCTCTGGCGACAGGCTTGGAGGCGTCGGCTAGAGGAGGTGGAGATGTCGGCTGAGGTAGGTCGGTTTTCCCTCTCTCTCTCTCTCTCTCTCTCTCTCTCTCTCTCTCTCTCTCTCTCTCTCTCTCTGGATCTGGGGAAACCGAGAGGTCGGCCAGGCTCCCGATCGAACTGGCTTCGACGGGATGGAGTGCCGCTGAAGCTCGGGTTTGGAGGAGGTGTGGGTTGTGGTCGGAAGAGAGCAGTGAAAGGGGAGCTCGATCGCGTGAGAGGAGTCGTTCGTGTGGAAGTGGAATGAGAGAAGTTCGTATGGAGGAGGAAAGAGCTTCGGGAGATTTGCGAATGGGGGAGAGACGAGCAGCGAAGAAAGGCCTCTTTGGGTCGATATTTAACGACCTCAGAAATCAGCGATCGAGGAAGTGTACGCAGGAATCCCGCGAGGAGACTTGGACGGCGCCGATTTCAGCTGGATTTGCGGCAGAATTCGTGGATCTATCGGGCACAAGGTATGTACACGGGATTTTGGTTTGAGCTTTCTTCCCCCTTTTGATCTCTTGGGTATAACATGAAGGTCAACAAATGCCCCCCAACAAATGTGGTATGCGCCTAGAGCGAATCACGTTTGTTGTAAGCTGATTGACCCTGTGGATATCTAGATATTTGTTCTAGATGTCACACTAAGGCTTTCTATTTAGTGGATCTCCAAAATCTTGCTTGGATGTCACACTACGATTTTCATTTAGTGGATCTCCAAAATTTTGCTTGGATGTCACACTACAATTTTCTTCCTCCATAGATCTTTTGGATGTATCAATAGATGGTTGAGATACTGATTTCTTTTGTCCTATGCTTTGTGCTGCGGACATTGATGGAGAATTACTTGATTTGTCACTAACTTGTCAGGTGATTTTTTTTGTACCTTCGGCCCTATGCTTCTAGCTTTGGCGGGCTTGTTGAAGGAGTAGATGCCGATGACCTAAACCCTTAGGTTTGTATTAGGTCGATGGCGAAAAGTCATCGGTCCAGAGCTTTGTGCATAACGGACTTGTTGATGACAGAATCCTCTTAGTTCAGCCTAAGGCCTTGTGTGAACTTTGGGATATTTCTTCGGTCCTTTGCTTTGTGCTTTGACGGACTTGTTGAAGAAAGATTCCTTCGATCCTCGCTTTGTGCTTTACGGATTTGTTGAAGGATTTGCAGGTTTTGGATTCGATTGATAGTACCGAACGCAGGTAGTATCTTGATCCTTAACCACTTGAGAAGACTTCAATCTGAATCACTTGAGTTCATCAGATTGGGAGAGCTAGAATTTGATAGCTCTTTGTCCTCTAGTTGCTGAAATGGGGGTTCCTCTATTACGGCCTTTCTTTTGGCTTGTTGAGTAGACGGAGCTGCCAGCGATCCGGCCATATTTGGGCTTGTTGGATCTGACCTCTTACACCCATTCAGGCTTCAGACTTGAGCTATGGGAATTGCGCTCCCCAATGCTGACATTACTGAAGTTGGTTGATTTGGAGTCATCTTTCGTGGTTTTGGATTTTGGAGCCTACGAACATTTGGTAGTTGCTCGAGACTCAGCTTCCCACTGGAACCTTGATTCTCCAGTCATTTTGGAGAACTTTGCAGACTACGATCACTCGAACTGGTCGAGTCAGATTGGCCTTCGTTCTTCCTACAGTCCCTACTGACGGGTTGATGAAGTGGGGATTCTGCTACTACGGCCTTTCTTATGACTTGTTGAGTAGACAGAGCTGCCAGCGATCCGGCCATATTTGGGCTTGTTGGATCCGACCTTTTACACCCATTCGAACCTTAAGCTTCAGGCTGTTGAAAGACTTCAAGCTTTTCCGGCTCAATTTTGTAGGAGTGTGTAGCCACAAAACTCTTTTTCTTGACCTTTGAGTCTTGGTTTGTTGGAGAAGACGGTGTCTTTAACATTTAAAAGATCACCTGCATATACTTTGGAAAACAAATACTTGTATTCTTTAGCACAAAAGAATATCTGGATTGATAATTTTAAATATTTATTCGGGGATCTCGGCACGCAGCGCGATGTCGACCCGAATAAATATTTAAAATGCCCCCTGTCTCGCAGGGTCATTTTTAGAATAGAATAAACTTGGGATCTTTGATTTTAAATATTCATTTGGAGATCTCGGCGTGTAGCACGATGTCGACTCAAATGAATATTTAAAATGCCCCCTGTCTTGCAGGGACATTTCGGATAGGCTTTGTATCTTCGAGATTTTAAATATTTATTCGAGGATCTCGGCACGCAGCGCGATGTCGACTCGAATAAATGTTTAAAATGCCCCCAGTCTGATGAGGGATTTTGAAATGCATTCTTGTTATACAAGAGAATTCCAAAATATAAGCATGCATTGATAAATATGCATATAAAATTTTGATCATCACAAAATACATCAGATATGAAATTTTCATGCGTGATATTTCTTTAAATGTCGACCATTGATCGGTGGCATGGGCCTTTGACCGTTCAGATCGATCAACTGATATGCTCCTCCTTGGTACACCTTCTCGATGACGAAGGGGCCTTCCCAATTTGATACGAATTTGCCACCGATTTTTCGGTGTGGGATAATTGGTCTTCTCAGCACCAGGACCAATTCCCCTTCTTGAAATGATCGAGGACGCACCATTCGATCAAAAGACTTTGCCATTCTTCCTCGGTAGATTTCTAGATTTTGTTGAGCTTGTAACCTGAGTTCATCAAGTGCGTCGAGCTCTTCCATTCTGAGGCGGGCATTTTGCTCTTGAGTGAGGTCATTCTGGATTGCTACCCGGAGTGACGGTAGCTCAATCTCTAATGGTAGTACAGCTTCCGCACCGAATACTAGAGAGTAAGGAGTGGCTTTGGTTGGCGTCTTGTAGGTTGTACGATACGCCCACAACGCTTCTGCCATTTTTGTATGCCACTCTCTTTTATTCTTGGTGAGAATCTTCTTCAACAATTTCACCAGCGTCTTGTTGAAGGCTTCTGCCAATCCATTTGCCCTTGGATTGTATATGGATGAATATCGCCAATCAATTTTATGCCGATCAACGAACTTGTAGATTTTTGTACTTTTGAATGCAGTACCATTGTCTGAGATTATACGGCGTGGTACACCAAATCTGTAAACAACGTTGTGGGTAAAGAAATTGATCACATGCTCCGATGTGACCTCTCTAAATGGAGCTGCTTCTGCCCACTTGGAAAAGTAGTCCGTCGTTGCCAGAATGAAACGGTGTCCTGCTGATGACGGCGGATCTATTGGACCGATAATATCAGTGCCCCAGCATTCAAACGGCCAGGACGCTATTGTTGGGTGCAGTGGATTTGGTGGTTGATGTATAACATCACCATGGATTTGACACTCGTGACACCTCTTTGCGTGATCAATACAATCTCTGACCATGGTCGGCCAATAATAACCCATTCTTTTGATTTTAGCAGCCATTTTAGGACCTGACTGATGTGCTCCGCAAAGCCCCTCGTGAACTTCTGTCACCACTTTATCAGCTTCATTAGTCCCTAGGCACCTTAGCCACATTTGATCAAAAGCTCGTCTGTACAACATGTCATTGACAAATGCATATCGCAGCGCCCTTTTTCGAATTTGTGCGGCCGTAGACTTTTCTGTCGGGAGTTTGTTTTCTTTGAAGTAGTCAATGAATGGCTGCCTCCAATCATTTTCGACTTCAATATCTAAACAATGCCACCGCGATTCTGAAGCTTGACTAGCTTTACGTCTCTTGGCTGTATGATATCCTTCCGGATAATTTTCCATAATGATTTGATGGAGAAGTTTAGGGTCAACTGGAGTTTTATCCTGCTGACTTGAATTTGATACTTCTTCTACCCTCGGGAATTGTAATAGAGCGGGTTCCAAGACCCTACGGTTGTAAACTCCGATGAATATAGGCTTCTCCTCATTGGAATTTGCCATTTCCTTGGCCAATTTGGCCAAACAGTCTGCTTTGGCATTCTGTCCTCGAGGAATTTGAACTATTTTAACATTCGGCACCTGCTTCAGGAGCTCAATGGTTCGCCGGTGGTAATGAGCCAACTCAACCTTGGAAATCTTGTAGATGCCCAAGACTTGATTTATCACAAGTTGAGAGTCACCGAAAATTTGAAGATTTTGAATTTTGACGTCAATTGCAATCTCCAACCCTACTATTAGAGCTTCGTACTCAGCTTCGTTGTTGGTCCGAGGTTCAGTCAGACTGAATGAGAACCTCATTATGCCTCCTTCAGGTGGTATGAGAACAAGACCGATACCGGCTCGGGCTCTTGCAATATTTGGAGGTCGGACAGGTCTAATGGACGATGCCCCGTCGAAGTACATTTCCCAGAATGGTAGCCTTTCATTCTCCTCAACCTGCATTATCTGCTCATCAGGCAAATCATCATTTAATGGGGAATCTGTTGGGATCGGATGTGCAGCAAGAAAATCTGCCAATGCTTGACCTTTCACTGCCTTTTGTGGCATGTATATGATTTCAAACTGCAATAACAATACTGCCCACCGGGCTAAACGACCTGTCAACGCTGGTCTTGTCATCAAGAACTTCAGCGGATCGATCTTCGATATCAGGGTGATTTTATGGGATAGCATATAGTGACGGAGTTTCTGAACTGCAAAAATCAGCGCCAAACAATGCTTTTCAATAGGAGAATAACGACTTTCTGCTCCAATCAACCTTCGACTGATGTAGTAAAGCGCATTTTCTTTGCCTTCTTCATTATTCTGGGCCAATAGTGCTCCGAGGGACTCTTCTAATGCTGCCGTATACAGTATAAGAGGCTTTCCCGGAATTGGCGCTGCTAGAATGGGCGGATTCAACAGATATCTTTTGATGCTGTCAAATGCTTCCTGGCATTCTTCGTCCCATTTAAAACGAACATCTTTCTTCATTAGCTTTGAAAATGGCTGGCACCTACCCGATAGATTTGATATGAATCTCCGAATGAAAGCCAGTTGTCCTTGCAGCGAGCGAAGCTGTCGAAGGTTCCTTGGTGGTGGCATCTCCGTGATTGCCTTAATTTTGTTGGGGTCGATCTCTATGCCTCGATGACGAACAACATAACCCAGGAATTTACCGGAGGAGACCCCGAATGCACACTTGAGAGGATTCATCTTCAGATCAAATTTTTTGATTCTCTCAAATACGATTCTAAGATCTTTTAAATGATCATTTCGGCCAAGACTTTTGACGACAAGGTCATCTACATAACACTCGACCTTCTGATGTATCAAATCATCAAATATGTGAGTCATCGCCCGCTGGTAGGTGGCACCAGCGTTCTTCAAGCCAAAGGGCATGACTGTGTAGCAGAAAATGCCGATGGGCGTTCTGAACGATGTATGTTTTTCATCTTCGGGCGCCATCTTGATTTGATTATATCCTGACGATCCATCCATAAATGAGAACATGTCGTAGTTGGACGTGTTGTCCACCAGGAGTTCGGATACAGGGAGTGGAAAATCGTCTTTTGGGCACGCCTTGTTGAGGTCCCTGAAGTCAATGCAGATACGAATCTGCCCATTCTTCTTCTTCACTGGGACAATATTGGCAATCCAATCAGCATACTTTTCTTCTCGGATAAAGCCTGCATCTATAAGCTTCTTTGTTTCAGCAATCACCTGTTTTTCAATCTCCAATCTCATTCTCCTTGGAGCTTGTTTGATGGGTGTTACATTCGGTTTGATTGCTAATCTGTGAACCGCTACATCAGGGGATAAGCCGGGCATCTCAGCATATGTCCAGGCAAAGCAGTCCCTGAATTCACAGAGAAGTTCTTTTATTTCTTTTATTTGTTCTTCGGGTAGGAGAGAACTAATGAAGGTTGGGCGAGGATCTTCTTCGGTCCCCAAGTTGACTTCTTTTAGTTCATCCATGGTAGCTGCCTGTCCGCCATCTTCAAGCTCTTCTGGTGCAGGCTCGGCTTCCAAGGGCTGTTCATCATAATCATCAGCTTCGTATGTTTCTTCAGCACCATGTTCCTCGGATTCGATTTCCGTGCATGTGATTGCCCGACAAGTCTCTTTCCGGAGACACTTTCGTTTGATGAACCCGATACCTTTATATGCATCTGCATCCTTCTGCCGTAATGGACACGGATTCCTTCCATACCAAAGGCCTAGGCTTGTACGAAGTTGTCGCTTGGTGGTCGGAATATTGACTTGCTTTCGTAGCATTCTTTGAATATTCTTGGTATTGAACCTGGGTAGCCTCGTAGGGAATAATTCATCGGAGTCGATGAACATGCAATCCCAGTCATGATTCTCTTCTTCATGGATTCCCGTAGAATATAGTACATTCCCTGGCACAGTCCCATTTTTAAGAGGAGGAAGATATAGGGTAGCTAGTTCTTCAACTTTATGCATCTCGCGCGGGATGATTTCCTTGAAGTGTTGCAGAGGAACACGTGTGACTACAAGTACGCTATCAGAAATTGATAGGCTATCAATTCTTCTAGAGAACACATTCTGCACCGTGTTCATGTAGATGGAGTCGTAGTCATAATCATCACTTGAATATTCGACTTGCCTACTCCATTCGTCCGTGGATTGACATACTTTTCGAGATTTGGCAGGAATAACATCGTCTTCATCTGTGTCACTCCCAAGATGAGGTACATGTTTCTTTTCTTTTGGAATGGTCGGTGCTTTGGGAAGAGTCGGCATTGCCTTCTTTCTCCCCACCTGCTTCTTCTCACTTTCTCGTTCAGGTCGCTTTACAGTCTTTGAGTTTGATGCTCTAGCTTCGAGGGAGCTCAAAGATTTTTGCTTCTTTGGCATGAAATATCGTGCATCTTCATAAACTGTTGCTTCATGAACTGTAAAAGGCTGAATATCACCAGAGATCCTGAATTCTTCTCCATCTTTGAGATATTTCATACACTGGTGTAATGTTGACGGGACAATGCCATACTCATGCAACCAGGGACGACCTAGCAGCGCCTTGAACGAAGTATCCGCATCAATCACATGAAATTTAGCTTCTGTATGAAGCTCTCCAAATACAAGAGGAAGCATGAATGACCCGAGGGTTTTCTGCCCTTTTTCATTGAAACCATGCACCATCAACTTATCTGGCCCGAGGTGCTCCACATCAAGGCAGAGAGATCTCAGTGCTTTCAAGCTTATCAGATTTACGGAGGACCCAGGATCAATTAGGATTCGACTGATGGTCAGCTTATCGCTCTCTGCAGTAACATACAGAGGACGGTTATGGTCTGCAGTCCCAAGCATCATGTCCTCTTCGGAGAAAGTAATGAATGGCTCATTACGGGCTTGTAGAACCTCAGTCAAATTGCGTTCAGCAAAATACGCCTCGTATCTTTCGGGATCTTTGAGAGCCTGAATCAGAGTCTCCCGAAGATCTTTAGACATTACCAGGGCATCGTATATGCTGAGTTGTGCTGGGATTTTTCTCAGATGGGATAAAATATTATAATCTATCCCATTGGCTGGAGTCTTCTTTTTCTTGGGATCTTCAGAGATAATATCATCGTTGATAACTATCTCTTTCTCCTTATCTTTATTGGAGACCCCTTTCTTCGGTGGAGGCGGCAGTATTTTGCCGCTTCTTAACTGCACTTGAGCAATCTCCTCCGGTTCAGAGTCATATAATGGAGCATTTTCTTCAGAATCAGCCATTATTGCGTCTAGGGATTCATCTGTTGATTCAGAGTCACCGCCCAGATTTACATGTCCCATCCGAGACGCTATGCTAGGGTCTGATTCATCTTCCTCTGGAAAATACAAGTCCTCCTCCGAACTGTAATCCATTGGCAAAACCATCATACAGGATTCAGAGGATATTTCTTCAGTGTATTCTTCTTTTGTCAAGGTACTTGGCGCCACCGAGATGACCCGACATACTTCTTTGGGAAGAGAATCTTCATTATCTTCTATGGCTTCATCTATTTTGAGCTCTAACATAAAGTCTGCGAGCTGAATAGGTCGCCTCACAGTCTGGTAGTATTCATCCAAGCTGTTGATAACTCTCTGAGTTGCAGTCATTTTCTCCTTGGGCTTCTTCAGCTTGGTCTTCCTCTTGGAGGATTTCACCTTTCCGGGCTTTGAAGTGTTAGCTTGATTGGAGAGTTGTTTAGAAGTAGGAGCTCGTACCACCGGCAATGCCTTCAAATTCAATACTGGCTCCGTAGGAGATTTCCACTTCACCCCTGGAACTCCTTCAAGTTGTTTCAACATTTTCACAGTCTTTTTAGAGACCGCAGTCTCCCACTGTTCTTCTTGAACTGGTTTCTTTTCTTTTCTTCTTTCTTCAACCAGGGGTACGGAAGAGGACGTGACCACCCGAGCTGATTCCTTCTTAGGATGAGACAACACATTGTCGGATAATGTTATCTCCCCTTTTTGATATTTTCTTTCAAGCCAATCCTTGAAGATGTAGCAATCTTCAATAGGATGGCTGAGTACCCGATGGTATGGGCAATAATTTGGATCACCAGTGTGCTTCGACTCTTCGGGCCTCTTGCATTCAGGCAGTTCTAAACCCGATCTCGACACTTGTCGAAATAATTTGGCAACACTCTCCCTTTTGAATGAATACTCTTTATTCATTTTATCTTTAAGGGATTGGAACGTTCTATCACCAGTTCCTGTTGTTTGTCTCGGGCGTTCTCCACCACCTTGATAAGTTCGTGGCTTATCATTTCCCCCTAATATCAACTTTGGTTGGGGGTTGGGGTTGTAGACTTGCTTAGGCCTTTCTTGATATTGCATCGGCTGTTTGTCTTTGTCTACGTTGTAAATTAGCTGCTTTTCTCTATCAGCTCTAGAGAAGAACGTAGAGTCGGCCTCACCCCTTCTAGCACCCGGGGCTTTACCCTTTTTGAGCTTATCAGAGTAATTTTCTGATCTGGACAAATTCAGTTTTTCAAATTTGGCCACTCTGTCGAGCAAGTCTTGAAATGTGTTTATCGTAGCCATGCACAGGAAGGGTTGCATCTTGTCATCAATGTTGCCCATTAACAACTGTACTGCGTGTTCTTCTTCTAACTGCTGCTCACATTTCATACTTAGATTTCGCCAGCGAGTGATGTATTTGGTCACTGATTCTTCTCTTTTTCTCTTATCAAGAGCGAGGTCAGCGATCGTGATCTTCTCTGTTGCACTAGCAAACCTCTTCACGAACATAGATTCTAATTCTGCGAAGGTTTTCACAGAATCATTTGGCAATTCAGCGTACCATTCGAAAGCAGTTGCTGTCAAAATACTAACGAATTGTCGGAAGAGTAGGGCGTCATTTCCTCCTGTATTCCCACAGGTGGCTTTAAACTGTGCCAGGTGCTGCCTGGGGTTGTTATTACCGTTGAAAGTGTTGAACTTTGGGACCGAATACCCTTTCGGGTATGGTACTTGGTCGTATTCAGCAGGATACGGACGACCCTTGCCCACCAACTTTTATGCTTGGTCAACAGCTATAATAGCCCTGATTCTTTCTGTTATTATTCCTTCCAACTGTGCAGCAGTCACGGGCTCGGATGTACTTGCAATATTCTGTGGAGTGGGCTGACGGGTGACATTATGAGTTTCGCGACCACCTTCAGGATTACCTCGTACTCCCGAGGCTTGAGGCATTTGAAAATTTGGGGGATCCGGAGGAGGATTGGGCATGGCGCCAACAGCGGCAGTTCTCTGCATCATCTGCATCATTGCCCCCATTTGAGTCATCATCTCAGTCATCTTCTCATTCAACTGAGAGATTTCTCTGTCTTTGACTCTCATTTGTCGCCTCATATGTCTTTGCATTTCTGCAAGTGTGACATTCTCATCAGCGAAGGGATTCTCCTCGGCTTCTTCTCTTTCTTCTTCAGCTTGTGAATGACCACCTCTACCAGTGGTGGACCCAGCTTCACGACGACGTTGATAAACTCGCCTAATTGGCGGTTGTTGATCGTCATCACCTTCATCGTCATCATAGTAGGTTTCGTCATTAGTATTGGCGTGTCTCACCATGTAGACCACCTCCATATCCAAGGTGTCATTTATTTCTTTCAATTCTTCTTCTAAGTTTCCATCCATAAATTCTTCAATATTTTCGTCCCCTTCGAGGTATTCTTCTCCCTCTATATTTTCTTCTTCTCCTATATTTTCTTCTAGTACCTGAATTTCTGAGCGGCGACGCCACTGGATCTCTGGTTCTTGATTAGGCACAGGGACATCTTCGATCAATGGGCTGCGATCGAAGTTAGTTTCTTTCTTTGGAGGGGATGGAGGACGACGGGATCCCCTGGAGGATTCTCCAAAGTGTCTACCGTCTGGAGGAATATCATTATGGGTCCTTTTTGGGGCCCACTTCTGACGTTGTTCGTAGATGGGGACGGATCTCCGGGAAGCCTCACCGGATGTCACGCCCAGATCAGTCCTCCTTTCTCTTCTTTCTTTCTCATTTCTCCGAGGCTTTGGCCTCCAGACTTGTTTTCCTTTCCACCGGGACCTTTCAGCGGTGGATCCCTGAACATATGGTTCAGGTGTCACACCCCGATGTTCACCACGTGGGGTATATCTTCTTTCTCTTCCTTCTGCAGCAAAGGATAGACGCTCCCTTGGCGGGGTTCTTCTGGCCTCTATCACTAAGGCCCGTTGGAACTTTTTCTTTTTCAGACCCTTCTCCTTTACAGTCTTCAGGACCCGATAGACCCGGGCTGAGAGAGTTTCAGGTTCTTTTCTCTTTGGAGGAGCTGGGACTTCAGGTCGTCGATCCCAGAAAGATTTCTTTAGCTCGCCAGTGGAGCTGTTCCTTTTGACCCATTTTAAATCAGAAAATTTGTTCCTGGTTGGAACATTGACTTCAGGCTCTTGGGCCGACAGATTGGATGGATGGACTGGCAGTAGTTGTTGCTGAGCTCGGAGTTCAGCATTCATCTTCCTTCTCTGTCTTCTTGTAGGCCTTCCTCCAGATGAGGAGGCTTCAGCATCATTCTTTCCGGGTGCAGATAACCCGGTCGGCAGAGTGGTGGTGTTTGTAGTCACCACAGATACTCTTCCACCATTCACAATTCTTCTAGTGGTTGGAGCCTCAGGCTGTGATAGCCTCGCGAATACAGAAATCCTCCCACGAGGATTTTCAACAGCAGGTCGTGGCGCTGGCAGATGCGCACGATGGACAAAAGCTTTAGTAGTTCTTGCAACTACAGCAGGGAAGTCGACGCTACCAAACTGGATGGTAGCTCCAGTATTTCCGGTTTCTATGACAGCATTAGCCAGCTGGATCCTGGCTCCTCGTCCTAGTTGGACGGTCATCGGCGTGTTCTGTAGATCCATCTGCATAGATGAAAGGCAAGGGTTAGTAATCAGAATCTGATACATCACCCCGCACTTTCAAAATGCAGAGACTTGCACAGAACACAAAAACACAAATAGACAAAAATCATTAGCATAAACAAGCAATAAAAATAATTTTAAAATTATGCCGAATGCCGAACGAATTTGTTGAATGATCATTTTTAAAGACTCAAAATCTTGAGTACGAGTTGATATGACTGCTACTATAGAACTGAGACGACTAGCCAAAGATGGAAAGAGAAACCATTCCCCAGCGGAGTCGCCAGAAATCTGTGGGCTCCGAAAATTCGGCCCCGGCCTCCGCCCGCTTTTCTTATTCGGCGAGGGAGTTTTAACGAATTAAGTTCCGAGGTAAATTTTGGAAGGCAGATGGGTTTGTAGATAAGACACTACCCAGAGATTTCGCCCTCATTTGGTGAGGACTTTATGATCTGAGTTCTGGTTTCCTATAGGCGCAAGCCCCTATAGTTAATTACCCCTCCCGATCACGAGAGAGAACTTTCGATTAAGGCTAGTCGTCAATCAGATACGTAGAGAATACGTGTTATCTGGCATATAGTAGCAGCAATTAATTTTGATATTGGTAGAAATTGGATTTGAAAATTTGAGGATTGGGTTTGGAAATAGTTTGATACTTAAAATAGAAACTTCACCATCTAACACTTAAAGCGGATGGTGGGGGAATGGATGATGGACCCGATCAAGATCCCATGGTTTCGTCATCCCGGGCCATCGTGGTCCCTGGTCTACTTAGTCAGAGGAGGTAGTCGACCCAACCTGACAGAAGGATCCTTGTCGGCAGCCATGGGTTGCTTCGTCCAAGGGTACCTTATAGACCTGGGGTGAATGTTTGTCTAAGGGGACAAATTTGAATCCACCTTAGCTGACAGAGGGCTTTGTGCCCTATCGATCATATCCTATTGATTCATATCTCAAGGATTTAACGCCATTAAGGAACGTATTGGCTCTGGCCATAACCGGTATCCGTGGTGCCATTTGGCGGCAAAACCACTCGGTTCAGAGGGCCCCGGGTCATAACCGTTTACCTGCGGTGCCATTTGGCGGCGAAACTGCCGGTTAGAGGACACGTACCACGTCCTTACTGGCAAAAGATTGTTTGAGAATGGATCCTAGTGATATTTTCGACTAGGCATTTGATTCTTTGTGAGCTAAAGTTATATTTGAATTTGTCCGCCTCGACAAACTGTTGCGGAGGGCGGATGGATTTTGCTTTAAGTTTTTGATGGATTTATTTCATTTTAAATATTATTTAGGATTTTTGGGACTTTGAGATTTTTTGGATTTTGTGGGGTTTTTGGAGTTTTATGGGATTTTTGGGTGGAGCTTTGAAATATTTGGGAAATATTTGGGTATTTGGGAGACATTTAAAAAAATGTTTGGGAACCCCTCCGGTTGAGATCTGCATTCAACACGGCCATCATCGGGGTGTTCGGGGGTCATTTCTTTTTATGGATTGAACCTTGTCAACTCTGTCGGGCTGTCGACAGAGGATCGGGTTTCGTAGACTTTGTACCCTTGAAAGTGAATTCTTTTGATTTTAGGCATTGAAGGCCTAATATGAATGTATTAAAATAAATATTCTGGTCGCCACGGCCACACATTTATTTATTGGTTCGAACCTTGTCGACTCCTATTAATCCGTATAGGAGGATCGGGTTCGAGCCTGAATTCACTTGTCAACCCGCGCAGCATCCCTAGACGTCACGTGTATACAAATAACACGCTCGCCGGGGCCCATGCGGGTGTTAAAATTATTTTTACCCCTTTTAGTGTACCTATGTGTATACAATTTATAGTGCATGTGCAGGGGTACTTTGGAATAATTGTAGACGCCTTCTGTCTGCTTGTACGAATGTTGCAGATCCGGTGGCGTATTATAGTAGCTCCTGAATTGACTTGTTCGCTGCTTTATACAGGTAGACTGTCGTGCACTACTCATATGATTTAAACAGGTAGATTGTAGTACACAGACTAATCTCCTGCTTTGCCAATAGATGTCGCTGTCTACGATTTTCTTGCATCATTCTTGTAAACGGCACATTATAGAATCTCCCTTTTGTTTCATTCTTCATTCATATTTGTAGGAGAGTTCATCATACTTATAAAATAATCAGTGCCACGACTTGTGAGCACAATCACTATATCAGTTACAAATTTTAGGTTGCTCGTAAGGGATCCACCATCCATGCAATATTTCTACTGCTGTTGTTTTGAGGTGGATTCATCACCTTTTATATGCTTATCAACATAGACTGCTGAATGAATTGTATTCATCAATAGTATCCCTCTGTATGTTGATTGATGACTTGTATTTGCTTGTGTATCTCTTAGTAATTATGACAACCGTTGTTTGTATCCATGAGATATCAAATGTCAATTATAGGGAGTTGTTACTTTCACATCTTAGCCATTGTCATCACTTATGAGCAGGATAATGTGTTAACCTCAACTATAGGGTTGTCGGCTACAAAGAAGCTTTAGCCTTTTACTATTCGTTATAGATCATCACCCGTAGGAGCATTCTTGTGTATGTGGTAACTCCCTCATAATTAATAATGATCGTTAGTATTTGTCACCATCTTCTATCTCTTATTTGTAGAAGATCTTCCATACTATCGATACACAGCATATGTAGCTATACATGCAAAGGAGGGTGATAGATTTATTGGACGTTGAATGGTGATTGATTATAGGAGTACTATAACATCCGTATCTATTGATAATCACCCGCCTATATTATTGTGCATGAGACGCATTTTTCATCACAAATAGTAAATCTTTATATTCACCACGATCTTTTATCTTTTTCCTATAAAGGATACACCACACTAGTGATGCACTCACTATCATTGTTCACAAGAAATCATTATAAGAGCGAAGAATTCCCCTTGTAGTAGCTTGTAGGAATTTACACTTGATGTGCCAATCAATCACCTACTGTTTGCAAGGGATATATATGTTTGTATGATAACTTAGTTGCATTCATTCACTTCTTCATGCATGTTGATTGTCGTTGCTTGCAGATTTGATTGCATGATTGACATAGATGTTATTTGCATGAAGTTCAATTTTGGAGTTTTGCTCATCACCAATGATATTCAGCATTTTATTGATGTTACTTAGAAACATCTACTTGCACTTTGACATTCATCTATCCAATGTCAATTTCTCAACTATTTGATCCTTGTTCATTTCAAATTTCATGTCATTATGAGTTCAGTTCAACTTGAGTCCAACTCAAGGATTCTCCCCAACCTCACCAAGAGTTTGCATGTGTGAGATTTGGAACATTGTTCTCCACCAATCATTGTAGTTCATTAGGTTAGAGTATTTCATGAATCATTTTGAAGAAATAAAAATTCAAGTCTTTATAGACTCCGGTCCACATACAAGTTCACCTCTTTTTTTTTTTGTTTTGAGTTTATTATCCAAGCTCATATATTTTATTAGACTTGAGTTCAAAATATGTTTAATGAGGTCCAAAAATTGATCCAAGTCCTTGTAGCCTCGTTGAGTTCAAATGAGAGTCCAAGTCTTGCTCCTTTGATGTTCAAATTGGTGTTCAAAATAAGTTCATAAGTCATCTATTTTAAGTTCAAGTTCATTTGCAATGTCCAAACCAAGTCCACTGTTTGTTCTAAGTCCTTGGATATTCGATCCAAAATTCGGCAGCCTCCCGGCGTCTCCCTGTTTAGGGGAAAAACCAAGAGGCAACCATTCCCATCGACGCTACGTGAGCGCTTCAGGTAGGTGTCAAAAATGACACCGCGGTCGCGAAATATTTTTTTATCCCCGCCTGCTACGTGAGCATTTAAGGGTGTTTTGTTTGTTGATTATAAGAAGAAAACAGGTGTTAGAGAAAAACATAGATTTCCCCCCTCTGCACCACGTGGGCGTTCGGGGGTACTTATACAAAAATAAAGAACACACATTTTTTTTATCCCCTTCGCCGCAAGCGTCGCACCGGTTTTCCACCCTAAACGCTACTTGAGCGCCTCGGGGGTTTGCCGGCTCGTTGCTAGCTTTGAAGAGGGATCCTTATCTCGTCGCAAGCATCGCACCGGTTTCCCACCCTAAACGCTACGTGAGCGCCTCGGGGGTTTGCCGGTCCGTCGCAAGCATCGAGAAAAGAACCTATTTACTATTATTATTAGTATTTTAGATTAATTATAATTAAAAATAATTAATTATTATTAATGACAATTAATTATCATTAATTATAATTAATAAAGATTTAATTATAATTAACCATATATTATAATTAATTATAAATACCTTATGATAAATAATTATAAGTGAAATTAATTAATTATAATTAAAATAATTATTTATAATTAACAATAACTAATTATAGTTAATTAACTATAATTAATTAGAATTAATATAACTAATTATAAAAATTATAACTAATTTAACACTAATTATAATTATTTTATAAATTAATTATAATTAAAAAATAATTAATAATAATAATAATAAACAAAATAAATATAAAATATATACCTAAGACTCAAATCGGGTAGGAGAGAGTGAGTGAGTTGGCTGAGTTGGGCTGAGTGAGTTAGAGCTTTAGGTTTAAGTGGACTGAGTTGGACTGAGTCAAGTGCTGAGTTGGCTGGGTCGGTTGAGTTGGAGTGAGCAGGGTGAGTTGGGCTTAGGTTTTAAGTGGAGCTAGGGAGAGGGTCTAGTAGTGGAGAGATCGGGTTGAGTCTCCTGTGAGGTAGGAGTCGGGTAAGAGCAGAGAGGCTCTGGCGACAGGCTTGGAGGCGTCGGCTAGAGGAGGTGGAGATGTCGGCTGAGGTAGGTCGGTTTTCCCTCTCTCTCTCTCTCTCTCTCTCTCTCTCTCTCTCTCTCTCTCTCTCTGGATCTGGGGAAACCGAGAGGTCGGCCAGGCTCCCGATCGAACTGGCTTCGACGGGATGGAGTGCCGCTGAAGCTCGGGTTTGGAGGAGGTGTGGGTTGTGGTCGGAAGAGAGCAGTGAAAGGGGAGCTCGATCGCGTGAGAGGAGTCGTTCGTGTGGAAGTGGAATGAGAGAAGTTCGTATGGAGGAGGAAAGAGCTTCGGGAGATTTGCGAATGGGGGAGAGACGAGCAGCGAAGAAAGGCCTCTTTGGGTCGGTATTTAACGACCTCAGAAATCAGCGATCGAGGAAGTGTACGCAGGAATCCCGCGAGGAGACTTGGACGGCGCCGATTTCAGCTGGATTTGCGGCAGAATTCGTGGATCTATCGGGCACAAGGTATGTACACGGGATTTTGGTTTGAGCTTTCTTCCCCCTTTTGATCTCTTGGGTATAACATGAAGGTCAACATCTTGTAAGGAATCATCTAACACGAATACATATTTTCTATTTATGATGAATAATAGAGAATGGACATGCATTATAAATATAAATCACAATACAAGTGAAAAAGATTTTAACCTCTAGATATAAATTAATCATAAGAATGGATCATAAAGTTTACTATGGAAAAGAAGCCATCTATGATGCAAGGACACGGCGACGCCGACATGGACATGGGACCCAACCATCATAAAAAATATAGGACACATGTACGACGCGGATACATCATTATAATTTTTAAATAGTGTATATAAATTGATATAGCATCATATTAGAAATGGAAAACAATAATAAATCAATGTATAGATATTGACAAGTTGAAACTTTACCCAAGTACGAATGTCATGCTCTCAACTTTTCATAAGAATATAAGAAGAGTTGAGAACGATATTGACATAAAGCCGACAATCTCAATAAATATGGCATATTTCCAAGAGAAAAAATGAAAAATAAAATCAAATAAATTGGTAAGGTATAGTTTTCTTACTTTCTTGTGGAAAAAAAGAAGTCAACAATCTATACTTTAATTGAACATGTCTGCCTCACTCTCCCTCTTCTGGCTTCTACAGAGCAAACACAAGAGTTGAAACCCTTCGATGCCCTCGGTGACTACAAAAATGGTGAAGACGAACCAGTGAGAAATTGAATGAGTGAAGAGAACGACGAGAGAGTGGCTATAGTCGGACGTACCAGTCTTAAAATAGAGCAGTAGCCTGCTTGGTTGGGCACGCCTCATCGCATAATTGACGAAGAGTCGAAGAGAAGAACTAATGAAGAAGACGAGAAAACGAGGAGGTTCCAGGCTTCAATAGTGTGCTCTCTCAGCTTGTTCGGCTCACTTGGTCGCATAAATGGAGAAGACAAGAGAGAGGAGCGACAGTGTAAAGCGAAACCCAGTCATGCACGTATTCATGGATATATGGTTTGAATGGTCCCTAAACACCTTTTATTTAATTAAAAGATTTTTAAAATATACAAATTTTGTAATGTAAATAAATTTAATATCAAATATTAGGACACGCATGTCCGTTTTAATTTAAATATTATTTTAATCTTACACGGATCTGCCATTTCTGACATGTATCCAAGTCGTGTCGGGCGTGTTTCTTAGTCCGACACATGCTCGACACTGTATTCTCTCTTATGATGGAGTGTCGGTGAATCATAGGAAGCCATATATATAATAGATTTAAATATGACCATTACTTTTTTTATCTAATTATGAAACAATGAATGAAATATAAAAGAAATAGAAAGAGAATAAAATGTCAAATTGATGCCCCTCACACTTAAACAAGAAAAAATCCTTATTGAAAGATTTTAAATCTCTTAGTTGATTAGAGATCAATATCCCATAGTTGAAGGAGGCTCTTCCTGTTCAAATTGAATTCAGGTCATCATTACCCCTTAATTGTTTAATTTATGGATTATTGGACCACTCAAAATTTTGAAAGACCTATAGGTATTGCTTATAAGTAGTTCTGATGAATAGATTCGCATAAAAATATATAAGATTTGCATGCTAAACTTATGAAGCAGACCTAACATAACCTACAACATCTCTAACAAATGCTTCACACAACCAACACATTTTTTTGAACACCCCTATAAAACCAAATGAATAATATCTCCATACAGCAAAATGGATTCAAGGCATAGTAAAATGACAATATCCAATAAAACCCATCTATCATAATTTCATCAGAAATGCAATGCAAGAAGGTTATTTAGAATGGTTTCCCATCATAAG
Organism: Dendrobium nobile; assembly: GCA_022539455.1. Taxonomy (NCBI): domain Eukaryota; kingdom Viridiplantae; phylum Streptophyta; class Magnoliopsida; order Asparagales; family Orchidaceae; genus Dendrobium; species Dendrobium nobile. The sequence goes on from CM039723.1 coordinate 69,604,355, forward strand.
AGCATGCAAAAAAATTATGAAAAAGAAATCACATGATCTCTCAACATAGGTGTGTTTAGAAACTTATAAAAAAATTGCAAATACTTACTCCAACTAACTTGAACTAATTACAATTCAAAATGCAAAGATAAATGCAATGCAAACATTTTACACTTCCAATTGTGATTGTAAAACTTGTGTTCCATATTAATTCTACTTATTTAAAAAATTCAATTCTAGCAGATGGTTTATTCTTTTAACATGTCTAGACAAAATTAGTTGAAATTCTTCAACTAAATCGTATTTATCATCACATGTGAGTTTTTTTTTAACTTCACCAGATATTTAGATATTTGCAATCAATAGTGGAGACTATTTCGTCTTCTAGAGTTGCTTTTATAAATATATCATTAATTTTTTCTTGGAAAACAGGCAAATGATTTGGTGGATATAAAACTAGAAGATGTAAAAAAGAGAAGAATTCAATTCATTGGTTTATTATTTATGGTATATAGTAAGGTTTGATGCATTAATAACTTGATTGACATTACACTTCTCTAGGATAGTTAAATTATGTGCTTCTGTTTTATTACATTTTACAACTTCATAGGATCCAGTCTGTCTTGTACTTAATTTTTTTTTTTTAGTCTTTGAGGAAATTTTTTTATGCGTGGTTAGACCATTACCTTATCCTTTTCCTTGCATTTTTTTATAGTTTCAAATTAATGTATGTTGTTTAACAACTTCATAAAAAATATAATTTAGCTATATGTGATGCATCTACAATTTTGTTGCAAGGAATGAGATACATTATTCTAAAAAGCGATTCAATACATATTGAGTCATGCTTACCAATCGTATGGTATAATCTTATCACAAAATGATTACTAACATCTTCCCAAGGTTTGCATTGTATGTATAAAGGAGTATATATTTCTGTAATATTTCTTTTACTCTTAACTGGCTAACTAATTTTGCATTGTAATACTACACAAGCCACGCCTATCTAGATTAGGCCAATAATTTCTTCTACAATAACAATAGTTGCATTCCTTCTAAAGTAGCCCATAACACTACTCATAGGCAATTTTGTATCAAGGAAATCTCTTGGTGAAGAATCAAGAATTCATCAACAAGTTCCTTAAAAAAGATGACCATCTCTAATTATAAAATGAACACTAAGTTTAGTTCATTCATTAGTGAATGCATTATACATTCACTTAAAATATTGGAAATTTATTTAATCATTTTTAATGTAGTCAAAATGAATTTCTTTTAGTATTTTATATCAATATGTTTAAAGCATCAAGCAAATCATGATACACAAGATTTTTTTTTTCAATGTGCAAAGCTTAAAGTAAAGAGAAGATTTTACTAATTAGAGTGTTCATGACTTGTATATCATATATGCATACAATAATTATTTAATTAGTTAAACTTAAACCAAAATTAGATAATATTTTTTTAACAAATATGATGATAAGTTCACTAATAGTAATTTTCAATTATTTGAAAGCCAAAAAAAAAAAAAAACCGAAGATATAATAATGAAGTGTTGAGACAATACTTAAAAATCAACAAGACTCAAGTTTGAGTGACTAGCCAGAGATCGAGAGATGGAGGCAGTGTGAATCAAGACTATGAATATAAGACATTGAGAAATATTTTTGAGAATAAGTTTGTTAGGTGTGAGCTAGAAATTACTAGCATAAAAAAAAAAGAACCAATGAGAAATGTGTATGAAAATTAGTGGGCAAGAGAGAGTATGAGGTAGAATCATCAAAAAATGATTAGCTCCCAAAGACTAAATGACTATGAGTCACATTGAGAAGTGAAATATTCATGTTTAGTTATTGCAATAGATGCTGAATTGAAACATGAATATTTATTCAAATATATTTTTGAGCTTGAGCGGGCCTTGTACTACCACACGACACAATAAAGTGGGGTGACATGCTTTCTTTGCTACTAGAGCTGCAAACAAACTGAGCCGAGCCGAGTTTCAGCCTGTTCGAGTTCGAGCTTATTTACCAAAATCGTGCTCAAGCTCGGCTCGTTAAGATTCGAGCTTCTTTGGCTTCTGTTCGAGCTCAAGCTTGTTTAAAAATCTCTTGTTCGTGTTTAGCTCGTGTTCGAGTTTGTGCTCGATTAATTTGAAGCTTATCGAGCGGCTAGTTTAACGAGTTGATCCCGATCTCAATTCACAAAACATTTTTCATCAAATTGAGCCAGCTTACCAATCGTTCAAACCCAGTTGATCCCAATCGTTCAAACCTGACCCAACCCATCTGCCTGCTGTTCAGCCAACGACTTTCACATGCATATTTTTTTATTGTTGTCCAGGCGGTGTGGGACTAAACCCTCACACTTAATTTTTTTTTTCGTTTTCCTGTGGCCACGGAGGAGAGAGAGAGAGAGGTAGGTAGGCGGGAGAATTAAAACGCTAAAATGAGGAGAGAGAGAGAGAGAGAGAGGCGGGTGGGTGGGAGTTTAAAAAAGTAAAAAAAAAACTTTAATTTATATATAAATATATAAATAACATTAAATAAGATAATGTTAATTCATTAAGCTTAATTTATATAAATTTAAAACTAGTTAAATAAGAACGTTAAAATTTAAAAAACTTAATTTATATATATTTTTAATTAAATAAGGCATAATCGAGCTTCTTAACGAACATATTCACGAGCCCTAAACGATGTTGTTCATGAACATAAACAACCGAACGCCAAGTTATTCAAGATTGTTTATTTAGCTATTGAGTATTGTCAAAGTTGTTTAAATTTATTCATTTACCTTATCAAACGAACATAAACGAGCTCTTATCGAGCTGAGCCATAAGTAGCTCGTCGAACGCTCGGTTCATTTGCAGGCCTTTTTGTTATGAGTTTTCACTTAATAGTTAATTGATGTGCATGGCCAAACATTATATTCTTGTTATTTTTTTCTCAAGTAAGTCATAGTTTCATTGATGAAATAAGACTACGTCAAGAAGTAAAAGAGTACTGCTAACTGTCAGTGATCAAAGAAAATCAAAATTACATAAAATAAATTGCAAAAAAAAAAAAAAAAAATCTAGAACAACAACAAGAATAGACACCATCTAGCTCAAAGTATATTCTTGAAATTTCTCAACATGTTTAGCATGTCTATAACACTTTTTTTTTGTAAGAATAATCTGTTTAATAAATAAATAATGTCTTCAATATTTAAATGTTTGTATTGTTTGTGGACTTACCTATTATATTTAGAATATCTTTGCTTGGTTCATTTAATATTTCACTAAAATAAGATACTCATCTTGAATTGGAACTCCTTAGTACCTACTCCTGAAGTTTCACAAGAAATATCAAAATAATTTATGAAATTTGGTAATTAAAGCACAATGACTGTCGATAAGTTTTCTTAAATATTTTTAGATGCTTGGTCATTAGTTTTGACAATTAAAACTATCTTTTGAAACAATTAGTAATAGATGTTATGATTGTACAAAATCCTTTAGTAAAGTTTTTATAAAGTAGTAAAACCTTAAAAAATCTTGCTTCATGGATATCATTTGTTTTCTCAATTTATTAATTGTTTTAATTTTCACAAGATTAATTGATGGTCCTTTAAATTGAAAATCCCAAAAAATATTATGAAGTAAGAAAATTGAAACTTATAGAATCAAGTATAGAGCTCATTAAGGGTGTGTTGTTGATGATAAATAGACAACTTATTTCAATTACAAAGTATCTTTGAAGAAACATGAACATCAAATTAGGTTTACTAAGTTCAAATTAATTAGACAAAATAAAACATATTCGATAAGAGTTGCAAAAATAAAAATTACTCATTTATATGTGGCATTTCAATGTGAAAATCATGCATGTCTTATGCAAATTACTCAATAAACTTAGTAGGTATACCTTATAATGGCAAAGAAACCCTATCTATGATCTGTATCGGCTGATAAAATGCCACCACTTGAAAGGACTCGCCTTGGTAGAGCCAGTCATAAAGTTTTTGTAAGCAAAATCAGCTATATGGAGCAATATAGACCAAATAAAAGTATGCTCAACCATACAATGGAGATCTCCTTTACTCCTATTCACCTCTTCAATCTGTCTTTTGATCAAAGGATGAAAACTACAACAATTTAGTTTAGTAAACATCATCTTTGAAATAGTTCTTACAATGTTGTTCATATTGATAACATCTCCAAGAAACTATGGTCTTAAAGAGATTTTCATCATAAACACCTCATTAAAAAGTGCTTATGGCGTGTGTCATCAATGATCTTATGGTAGGAAATTAGGTGAGCGGCCATTGTAGAGAAGTAGCAGACTTTAACAAGGTCTAGCTTATTCATTTGATAGGATATAAGAGGGCATAGTCCATACTAATATTTTCTAAGCATGGCATAGGAAATGAAGCAAAGGAACAATCATTTGTTTACTTTCCTTTGGCAAGTTTATAAGTTGACTTGGAACCATAATGTCAGTAACTTCATGTTCAAGGTTTGCCTAGTTGGCCAATTTAATCTAATGCAAGGAAAATGATGTTTTTGGTAAAAGTTGGCCTTATCATAGGACTTATGATACATATAATTTGTTAAATCAATTTTTATATGAATTGTCTACAATAATAAATTATATAGAAACACATGAAAAAGCACCTTAAAATGTGACAGTGTGAAACACCTTTCATGAACAAAATAAAGGTCATGACCAAATTACATACACAAATATATACATATTTTTCCCAAAAAGGTGTGACCGTGCAAAACATCTTTCATGGACTCAATGAAGGTCAACACCAAATTATATGTGTGTGTGAGAGAGAGACCTCTTAAGTCTTAACTAAATTTAAAAAAAAAGGTGGGGAAAGGGGGGAGGGGATCTACTAATTGTTTGTTGTTATGACCTTATTGGTTTCTTTAACTATATCATTGTTTAAAATTGCGCAATATGAGGCTCGACTTGAGGCCTGCCTCAGCGCAATTCTAGTCAAAAATGCGTCGAGGCTTACGCCTCTAGCTTTTTTATGAGGCTTGCGCCTAAGCTTGGCTAAGGCCTGCTAGCGTGATGCTTACGCCTCACCCTATTTGTATATATTTTTTGTTAAAACTAACATAAATCATGCCTTCATGCACGTTCAAGCGCAACAACTTCGTCTCGATTGCTTTTATAATATTTAATATTATTTTGCTCTTATAATATTTAGATTTTAATTCTATTTCACACAATTTATCACTGGTTACTTTATATATTGTGCAATTTTTTGTTTCATATTTATGCAAATTAGTTAATTCATAATTCAATAGGAAATTAATATATTATCATTCAACATATTATTTAGGTATTATATAAAAAATCACTTTTGACATTTATTATCACTTTACGCAATTTTTTATTTTTATTTTGAGGCTTACGCCTCAAAATGCCTTAAGGCTTACGCCTCGCCTCATGAACAAAAAAACGCCTTAATATCCAATTACACAATTTTAAACATTGAACTAAATAATTGGAGTTCCTCATCTTATGTGGTTAATGAGGTTCAAGCTGATAATGTTTCATTGTCAATGCTGTTAGATATAGTCCCTGGACCAAAAACAACTATGATTTAAATATAGTAGAATTGTAGGTGATTATGCTAACATATACCTTTAGTAGCTTTGTGTTTGATGTTGAAATATAAGGTAGGTGATGCAGCAAAACGAATGGATTTCATGACACTCTTTAACATGATTATCTACCATGTTCAAATCTATAGGTACGTTTCATGCGTTGTGGGTTGTCCTGTTGAAGGGGTAGTTCCCCCCCTTAAGGTTGCTTATGTAGCAAGAAAACTTCTTGAGATGGGCTGCTATGAAATCTCCCTTGGCGACACAATTGGGGTTGGTACTCCAGGTGTGCAAGTAATCTTCTTTTACATATTTAGCATTGAATTCATTATTCAAGGTTCTTGAGTTGATTTTTATTTTGTTTTTAGTCCCATCTTTTTCAATAAAAACATTTTTTTGGCAAGTTATTTGTTATTCAATCCTCTCATGTGCTATATTGTCCTCTCTCAATGTAGCTATTCCCTAGTAGTTTCTAGCAACTGAAAAATTATATTTGATTTTTATCTAACCTCAATTCAGTTCACATATTCTGATTATTATATTACAACATTTAATTATTGAAAAAATGCATCTACTCATTATCCAACGACCAACATACAATAGTAACGATGTTTAAGGAAGTAATAATCACATGTTTCTAGGAAATACCTAGATTTAAGGATGGAGACTGCAAGATGGGACAATGACTAGGGTTCGTGGGATGCATGTGTAATGTAAGATAATGGCATATTTGCTATCACAAATAGTTTATAGAATTTGAAATTTATATGTGCTAGCTAGCTTAGTTGATAAATATCTTAAAAATTGTGTCAAGGAATTGGGCTTTGAATCCCACTTTCATCAAATTTGTAGCCAGCATTCTCATAAGTAAATTGAATTTTGAAATTTGATAGGATGAAAAAAAATACAAATTAGTCAATGACGAAAATGTAAATGAGGATCAACTCAAGGAACTTTAACGAATTCTTCCTATTTTTTTAACATGCTTAGTTGGGCTCAGTGTTTCAATTGATGTTTTGGGGCTTCTCTTCGGGTGTGTAATCAGTAGAGATATTTGGCTTGTAGAGCAGCACATGCCAACGCATTGCCCGTAGTTCTCAGGGCTTAATGCCTCGTTAGTGGGTCAAAAACCCCATAATATTACTTAAATTACATTATAAGATTTCAACCTATTCTTTTTTTGCCAAACTTTATTTAGTTTAAAAACAATAGGTTGTTTGCCTCATTATTCTCTAGAGGCACATTAGCTAAGTACCGTAGACATTTATCTTATTATCGTTCAAACACTTCAGTTCGCCCCATGCTAGGGTCTGCCTATTAATGAATTCTGGAAAATAAATCTTTAGTTTCATGTTCAAGGAGAATGCAAGGAATATATGCAATAATCCCTAGACTGTTAAATAGTATTTACCTTTTTCAGGAGTCTTCGAGAATATTCTTTTGGATTCATTAATGACCTATTGAACCCAGCTATCTTGGAACAAAATTTTTGCATCACATTTATTTTATTTTACATTAAAAATATTATTTTTGCCTTTTGATAGTTTGTTTACTTCTCTTAATCCATGATGTGATCCAGGAACTGTTATTCCAATGCTTGAGGCTGTTACTACTGTTGTCCCAGTTGAGAAACTTGCCGTCCATTTCCACGATACATACGGTCAATCTCTCTCAAATATTCTAGTGTCTCTACAAGTAAGCCGTAGCCTTTGCACTCCTCTCTTTACGGGCTGTTTGGCTGCAAGTAGGATTTTGTAAATAATGTAAATTCATATTTTGTAAATCCTGATAATAACACTAAAATCTGAAAATTATTTGGCACGACAATTATTAAATTTTGCCAAATCCTATTAAACTATTTTGCAATTTGTTTTAGGATTTAATATTTCTGAGGGTATAAATTCCATTAAATCTTTTGAATGATGAGGATTAAATAAATCTTAGATTTACTCAATAATGAGTTTGAAATCAGATTTTTATCCAAACAATAGGATTTAAAAGTATCCAAAATTCCATTTTATAAGATTTAGATTTCGTTTGGGACGGTTTTCTTAATATTTTTTAAAGATACTTTCTAGTACAACAATTTTAATTTTTATACTAAAAAACTATTTTAAGAAGTAATAAGAAAGCCGTCCCAAACTAAAGTCTTAATCTGAATCTTGTTTAAATCCTACCTAAAATAGGATAGCATCAATCTTTCATAGAAATAATATAATTTTTCTGATAATTTCAGATGGGCATTAGTACTGTGGACTCATCTATTGCTGGACTTGGGGGGTGCCCATATGCGAAGGGCGCCTCCGGTAATGTTGCCACCGAGGATGTTGTGTACATGCTCAATGGACTTGGAATAAACACCAACGTCGATCTGGGGAAACTCTTAGGCGCCGGGGACTTCATTTGCAAGCACTTAGGCCGCCAGTCTGGATCCAAAGCTGCAATTGCGCTTAGCAGAGCCACAGCCAATGCTTCCAAATTGTAACATGGAATGTGCTGCACTTCATCATCAACGCATCTAAGGTTTCGTTTGGAATGACTTTCTTGCTGCTTCTTAAAACGAACTTTTATTACATCCGGTGCAAGGACGTAGAGGAACGTCCGGTCGGAGTCAAATTTCCGCCAAAAAACTCGGTATTTGCTCGGTACAACTAGGTATTATTTGATAATAACGATGAATACCGCTCTTTGAAGACCAATACCGAGTTATACCGAGCTATATCGAGAAATACCGAGTTGTACCGAGTTTTTTCTAGGAAAAACTCGGTACAACTTTTGTATAACTCGGTATTGCTCAAGATAGCTCGAAATAACTCGGTATTGGGTCTTCACATGATGTTATTCCTCGTTATTATTTGATATTGCTCGGTGTTTGCTCGGTACAACTCGGTATTTGGTGGGAATTTGCCTCCGACCGGACGTTCCTCTACGTCCGGTCGGAGGACGTAATAATTGTTCTCTTAAAACGGCTTTCTAGTATAAAAGTTAACATTTTTATACTCAAAATGTTGTTTTAAGAAGCAGTAAAAAAGTCATCCTAAACGAAGCCTAAATTTACTCCAGATAATTTTGTTGTGATAAACCGATAATAAGCAGAGAAAGCTGATTGAATTCCTTTACTCAAAGTACTTGCCACTTTGCTGTGTGCATTTGGCCTCCTGTAATTAGTCAGATAAAAATTGGTCCAGTTTATTAATAGCATTCTCTGAGAAATAAGCTGCATGAGGTGAGGGTGTGTTCGTTAATATTTGAATCCATGTGTTTTAGCTGAAACGATAAGCAAAGAAAATGCTGATACACTCCCTTGCAATTAACTAGGTAGGTTGGGTTACCAAAATATATATTGGTTTTTCTCTTCCAAATATGCCTGAAAATATATTTAATTAATTGGTATTATCATCAATGGCGAGGCTTAGGGTAACAGTAAACTCTTCGAGTCGATTATTGTTGAACAAAAGAAATTCATATATGTTATTTATTGGAAGTTGTTGCTTATATGAAATCGTACAAGCTGTGTAAAGAAATAGGAAGATAATGATGTGAATATATTCAATTGCAAATATGATAAAAATGCACATCTTATTTTAATGCATTTGAAGGACAACATTGTAGTAACATAGAGCGGCAGGTGATAAGGCATAAGAAAGCTTTAGCAGGTGATAAGGCATAAGAAAGCTTTAGTGTTTTTAGCCGTTGTGTGCATCTCATTTACAATCTCAAAAGCATGTAATACATTTGGTATGAAAAAGTGATGCTTAATTCTAGGTATCAAGTTAGCAATGATAGAAAAAGTGTAGTTGCGTTCAAAAATATAGGTGAGAAGTGGTCTCAAGAAAAGAATGACAGAGACAATAGGTGGAATCAACCAGAATTACCCTCTTAATGAGGGCATCAAAAGTCTTTAAGGCCTCCAACCAAAACCATCCAGTAGTAAGAGGAGAAACACAACATGAAATGTTTGTGCCATATGAATTAATGCCACCATGATGAATTATCACTATTATAGTAAAAATCCTAATATAAAGAGTGATTTCCTTCTATGCAGTGTTCCCAGTTTAAACAAGCAGAGGTTGAAGTAGCAGGGTAAATAGTAGGTAGCGGTTTAGTAAGCATAATAGACAGTTGCTCAGGCATGGTCCAACCAAGCTCATTAATAATACCCGATATACATTTGTTGATGGGAAATAAATTCAGCAAAAAATGCAAGTTATTGATTTCAGGTACAGCTTTCGCAGAATACCAATGATCCCAATAAAGTGCTATGGGGCTGGATGGAGACACTTAAAAAGAAAACTTGGCTTTTGCAGCAGTAGCAACTTTACATAATTGTTTCGAGCAAGGGGTAGCAATGGAGGGAGGCGGCCTCTGAGGGGAAATGTAGCTATTTAAGGACCATTTCGAAAGAGAAGATATCCTATTATAAGTTCTGGCTATAAGAGAACAGGAAAAACAAAATTGGAGAGCTTGGAAAGATGGCAATCTAATACCTCCCTTGGACTTTGGCTTACAAGTGTTGGACCATGATATCAGCTAGAGTTTCCTTTGTGGTATCCCCAAAGTATAAGAATTTTACACAAAGCTTGCCAATTTGTTTAATAATGGTTTTTGTCATTATAGACCCACATATCCAATATAAAATAGAATTCCAAATGGTGAAGCACAAGAATTGCACCCTGCCAACAGAAGAGAGAGCCTTAGCTTTCCACCATGAGAGCTTGTGAGTAATAGACTCCAAAAGAATAGAGAAGTCGACCAGCTTTGGGTTGTAGGAGGAAATGAGGATACCAAGATAAGAGATGGAAAGAGAAGTGGTTGGAATGTTTAGCACAGTGCATGTAAGGTTGGCATTGGGGCAATTAGGGAGAAGAATCAGAGAGCTCTTTTTAAATTAACTTGAAGACCAAAAGAGTTGGAAAAAATATGAAGTTTTGTGTTCAAATTGGCACAATTAGTTGCTTCAGCTCTCCCAAATATAAGAAGATCATCTACATACATCAGGTGGGTAAGCATTTACCCATCCAAGTCTAAAGCTTCAAATTGACTAGTAGGAATCAAATTATCCAAAAGGCAAGAGAAGGCGTCCATAACAATGCAAAAAAGATAAGGGCTCAGCGGACAGCCTTGCCTAAGACCAACGGAGGAATGAAATAATCCCTCCAAAGTCCCATTTATACAGATGGAAAACCAAACATAAAAAAATATAATCTTTCTTCCATTGAATGAAAGTGAAAGGAAAACCTTTCTGTGCTTGTCTAACAATCACAAATTCCTTAGAGACACTATCAAATGCTTTATTTATACCCAGTTTTGTATATAAAAGTTTATATTTAGTCAAGGTTCTAGAGCGAAAAAGTAGCTCCTTGGCTAGGATGGCATTATATTTGAATGAAGCCGAATTGGTTCTCTTTCGCAATGTAAGGCATGATAGGATTTAGACGAAATGCCAAAATTTTTGCTATGATTATATGTATGGTGCTACAATGGGAAACAGGTCTGAAATCTAATAATGAAGCAAAATGATTTTATTTTGGAATTAAAGTAAGAGCAGTGTCATTAATAGCTCTTAGGATATATCTTGTAGAAAAAGGATTTAAGATATTTACAGACCTTAGGCTCAGTCAATAGACAAGTAGCTTTATAAAACTCAAAATTAAAACCATCAGGACCGGGAGTTGAATCAGAAAAACCAAAGAATATTGCCTTCTTAATTTCCATATCAGAGATGGGGTTGATGAGATTAGCAACTAAATGAGCTAGAAGAATGTCAATATTACGAAAGAGACTTACGCTAGAGGATGAAGGTTGAATAGGATTGAAGAGTTTCTGAAAATGGTCTTTGGTTGCACTCACAGCTTCAGAATAGGGTGAGGAAGCGCTCTCCATGGATAATGTTATGGCAATTTTCCTATAATTCCTTCTCATAAGAATTTTTTAATATAAAAAGTTAAGGTTATCTTTCCCATGTGACAACCATTTTTCTTTTGCCCTTTGTATGATCCATAAGGTCCAAGAAGAAGATAAATCGGCTATTTGCATATTTATATCCTTGAGGGCAGAGGTAAGCCTTGTGTTCGGGAGTCCAGGCTCAGGCTCTTGAGGTAGTCATCTTGCTTCTGATGAAGCAAAGAAAGATACTTTATGACCATTTTGGAATTAGCTTGGTCCTTTGATTTGATTTCTAATTTTAGAAGCTTGTGCTTGTTACAAAATTTGTAAGCTGATGGCCAGAGGAAGGGGTCAAAAAAATTGGTAAGAGAATCTAACAGAATTTGTCGAAATTAATCCAATAATGTATGAATAGAATTTGTGATAAGCAGTTATTTGGGCACCTGATTTTAGCATAATAGGGTAGTGATCCAAGCATGAGGGGTTTTTTATTTCATAATGGGAGGTGGGGTATACTTCCAACCAAGCGTTATTAACCATAGCACGGTCTAGTTTAATATGAATAGGTGCTTTGCTCTTTGATTCTAACAAGTGTAAGTATGACCAACAGAAGCCAGGTCTTTTAAATTGGTATTAAAATGAGAGAATTGAGATCATGAAGATTGCTCTAAAAGCATTTCCACTAAGTTTTTTAGAAGAATATCTGCAACAATTGAAATATCCCATTACAATACAAGGGGTGTTGGAATTTGGAATCACTGCTCTCACATCATACTATAAAATCTTCCTATCCTCAATATACTTTGAAGCATAAATTATAGACAGGAAAAAAGGGGAGTTAAAGTCGTATTCCATCAGATCAGATATCAAGAAAGAAGGCTTGAAATTAAGTCTATAAGGAGACCATTTCAACCAAATCATGCCTAATTTAGAGTAATGAAAATTACTACATCTATCTTCCACAAAGAAAGTTTGGTTGTTATTATTCAATCTTATTATTTTTTATATAATAATATTTTACTTTTAAGTTCGATGGTATATGTTAAAAATTTTCAAGGATGATTCAAAGAATAAAAATTCCCCAAGTTTCGATGAAGATAGCAACATTTATTTTTCTTCACTTGATGTGTAAGCAATGATGATCTTTGATAAGATTATTTATTTACAAACTAATAGTCAATTTTAACATGTATGATTTTTTAATGGAACACATGCATAATTGCTTACAATGTGGATAGTTGACTATAGCTTCGTTTTGGGATAATTTTTTTATTGTTTTATGGAGTAATTTCTTATCATAAAAATTTTTTAATTTAATTTTTTTATATTAACAAGCTTCTTCATAAAGCATATGAAAACTATCTCAAATGAAGCTTATATTTTAATTAAGAATCATAAGTTGTGTGATAGGATTGCAAATTTTTTCTACAAAGTTTTGATTCACCTCATTTCATAAGTGAAATATGCTATGGATTTATATTTTTCTTTAATATTTGAATTAGCTTCCAATCATTTGCTTATTACTTTTTCAAGAAATTAGATTTCCAAAATAGAAATTGTATCCCAAAGTAGATTTTCAATTTTCATTACACCTAATATAATAAACATAATAAAATAATTTAATTCTTAAATGATTGTGTTTTTGATACACCATGCTTTTTTCTACATATTTGTTTATGTATCTTAAAATTTTTTGGAATCTCTATAAAGGAGCTAAACTTGCTGAGCCCATAAGAGCAGGGATTTAAATTTTAGGTTTTTATAACCTAGAAGTTGAATTTAAGGAGAGTGAAATTGGTTAATAAGACCATTACTTAGGTTTAGTGCCTCTTTTGGTGGTATCCATTAATTGAGGGCATTAGATGTATATCTTGTAATCAATAATATGTAGACTTTATCTTTATGCATATGCTCTATAATAAATGGGATTTCTAAGTAGGCTTGAATTTTTTAACTCGATGCATGCAAACAATGATAGGATGAATAAACATAATGATAAGACCCCTTTTTATATAGGTCCTCTATCCAAGCAAATGGTGATAATCATAAACCACTTCCCAAGAGTGATGCACTCATTGACTTGGTAATCTAATTCCTATTAATGAGTTTTCTATATGTATTTTTGGCTATCATCAAATTTAAATGCACCCTACCAATTGTGAGAAGAATACTATCATAACCAGAAGGCATGCTCTGCTATAAAGTTATGATCTTCGACCATAAGAATACTAGCGCCACCTGCCAATGAATGATGGATCAAATATTCAAAGATCATAAGGGAAAAAATATAGGTATTTGTCGATGACTTGCTCGTGAAAAGTAAAACCATAAGCATCACAACCAAGTTTTGAAAAAAAGATTTCCCCAACTTAAGAAAATACATTTTCCCTCTAAAGTATACTTTTAGAGTCAAACTAGAAAGTTCTTAATGTTACTACCCACTCCTAAAGGAATAAAGGTAAACCCAAATAATGTAAAAGTAATCACAAATATGGCTTCCTCAATAACTGCTAAGTAAGTGCAATGACTAATTGGGTGAGTCACAAAGCTCAATCATTTAATCTCAAATTCAGAAGAAAGGTGCGTGTCCTTCAAAATTTTGGGGAGTTACAAATTTCAAGTGGAGAGAATAATGTAAAGCCACCTTCCCAAAACTAAAATTACTCAAATCCTTTCTTTCACAATTACAAAGTTCGATCTCAACCTATGAAAGACATCTTAGGGTGGGGGAAGGTGCCATTAAGCTTTATTCTAATTCAAAAAGAGGTAAAAAAAATGATCAATGTACTATGTAAGCAAGGCCCTCTAAGGAAAAGAATTTAGATATCTCAACATGGAGAAACTAGCATGGAAACTAACATGGAAACTAATAATCAAAGCTTAGTAGCACTTTATTTCTAGGCACAACGCCCATTCAACTCATTATAGACCACTTGCTCAAAATAGTACTCACCAAACTAGACCATTAAATATTAGTAAAGTGAGTCATGGAGTTAAGGGATTCTGAATTTCTTACAGATGCATGCTCCCAATGATGAAAACCATATATAATAGGCCTCAATTCTCAAACAAAAAGATTAAGGAATCTCGCCAAACTCAAAGGATTCATCTCAAATTCAACATAGTTTTTCACTCACATACCAATGAGTACATAGAAGCAACAAATAAGTTGATCCTGAATCTTTTAAGGAAGAAATTCAAGAGGCTAAAGACAAATGGGTTGAAGTATTATCATCCATTATGTGAACCCTAAGAGCCACATCATCCTCAATAATAGGCTTGGCTCCCTCTGTGCTTCTTATAAAATAGAAGCCGTACTCCCAATCGAGCATAAATTGCATAACTAATGAGTGGTAACCTCCTCAACTTTTAAAGAAGGGGAGTTATCAAAATGAAAGTAAAGGAATAAAAAAGATATGGAAATGACTATAGATCCATTGAAAGAGCTTTAGGCCCAAACAAAAATTGAGTATGAAGAAAATGAGAGAAGCGCAGCTAGGTACAATTACTCAAATATTTGAGAATATTAGAGAAAAGGAATTCCACATCAGATACCTAATATCGATGAAATTAGATGCTGCAACTTAACATTTAGTAATTGGCAATTTTGGCTCAACCTAGAAAAGACCCTATGTCATCAAGCAGAAAGTCGACTTGAGATCTTATAAATTACAAATGCAAGTGGGAAACAAGTATTAGTCCCATGAGCCGCATGATTCATTAGTTTGAATTTTGATAATAACAAATATATGATTGTAAGCTACTAACATATAATTTTAAGAGTTTCAGAAGAAATATTAAACCCAATTTTACCAACTAGTTCAAGAAGACCGAAATCGGAATGGGTTGGGCTTTGTTAGATAATTATATTATTTTGCATAAAATAACAAATATTTCTCTCAATATTCAAATTAATTAAAAAATAAATATTGATTTATTTATCAAAATTATTTTATAAATATTGTCTAACATTATTTTCATATTATTTGTAATTATAATTTCTTAATAAATTTGATCGCTATTAAATGTATATTATCCATTTACATTTATACCATGCTTCATTTAATGAATGATTACATTAATTACTTGTTATTTATTAATATTTATTCATATTAATTTATTATAATAAATTTATAACACATGATCAAATTATTCTTTTTATATTATTATATTATTCACTTTCTCTCCCCTCCATTATCATGTTCTCTCTCATATAGTATTCTCATTTTTCCATCATTTGAAAATCTAGGTTCGCTAAGTTTTGTATAGAATATTTTTCAAGTGAATATTCAAATTATTTTTTATGAAATATTTGATTTAAACAATTTCTATTTTATTCAAAATTCAAATAGTTGAAAATATCTTAGATTACATTAAATACCTTGGGTCCTTACATGGCCGAACAGCTTTAATTTATTTCATGATTTTGTGCATTTATTTCATTTAATTCATCATATCCATGCTATCATATTTTATTGGATTAAAATTAAAGAACTTAATTTTAAATCTTTCCAAACCAAACCATCCACATTTGAAATCTTTTGGCCTTCCCCCTCTCTCATTAATTTGGATCAATCTAATTGATTATAATCTCTTCAAATTAGTTTTATTGATATGTTGTATCAATATGATTGATTTTATTATTAATTACATTTTGAAATAATTTTAAAATCCCCTTGGCTAAATTTTGGTTAATTGAAAATTATACATGCATTTCATATTTCAAATAACAGATTCAAAATACCTCCAAAAACTCCCTTAGTTGAATTTGATCTCTGCCCTCTCTCTCTCTCTTGCAAAACCCTAGGACATATTCTCTTTCGCAAAACCCTATTACATATTCTCTCTTGTAAAATCTCACTTCTCTCTTGCAAAACCTCAATGCAGACTTTATTAGCAAAGTTCATTTTCAAGGCATTTTCTTAGAAGATTAAGTAATAAATATTTTCATCTTATTCATCTTTCCAAAGATTAGAGTTTATCTGATTAAGCCTTTTGTGTTTCAACCTCACATAATGTGTAAGAAAATTTTGAATTGTCTTTTCTTTTTTTATGATTAGTTGAATGCAAAATTGATATATTATATTTTACAATTCTTTTTTAAATCAAGCCTTCCATTGTTGTTAGTTGTTTTGAAAAATATTTTTCATAATTATTTATGTGGATGAAACTATGTCCACTTCGACATTTTCTTTGTTCAAATAAATTTGAATGCATTTACTGATCATGATATTTTCATCATCACTACATTGCATATATTTAATTTTTAATTATTCAAATATTCTTAAAGAAATAATTGTGAGAAATTTTAATTTATCATTTTATTACAAATCTGGGATGTATGTGCAAAATTATTTGAAAAAGTTTGAGAGATAAATATTATTACTATATATCTTTTTTTTTTTTCTTTGAATCTTAAATTTTTTGTATGCAGGAGGGCACGTAGATTGATTGTTGTGAGGGTTTGTACTCGCCCAATTGTAATAGAATATAAAAGTTTTATAATGTTGCGAGATTATTTAGATGCAAGTCGATATTGGGCTTTGGCCAAACTATGTAAAATATTATGCCTCTTGTCTCTCTTATTTTTCCTTGCATGTATGATTATTTATGCTTTGTAATTATCATTTTAAAATAATATTATTTTCATAAAATTAAATTAATATTTTTAATTTGAAAAGAATTTTTAATGTTCACCTAATTCACCCCCTCCTCCCTTGGGTGTTATAATAACTCTCAATTTATATTAGATCATCGGCTTGTTTATTTTCGCTTAACATCCAAGAGTATATGACATAATTTCTTCCTAAAGGTTCACTACCTAAAGGACCATCTACACATATATCAATACTACTTAATAATATTTATTTTGATTTTTAAAAGAATTGTATTAGTATTTTTATGTGATCAAGATTCTTACATGTGATACATGTTAACTCACCAACATCACACATCCACTAAAGAAGCTAAAGTCTTAAACATAGAGTGACCTTTTGGTGTGTTGGTTGAAATTTTATTAAGAAACTCCACAGTTATGTTTGCTCATCTGAAAGAAATCTTACGATGGGTGTCCTCCTAGGAAGTTATACCAATAGGACAAAACTATGAGGCCTTTAGCTAAAGTAGACAATATCTCAATAATTAAGAGTTTGGGCCATTACAACTATAGCATTACATAAAGCTAAGGATGGTAATTATAATACCACAATTTCTAAAGTTGACAGTATAGTCAAGTTGCTATACTTTCTTGAAGACTTAGAAATATTCTCAAAAAATAAGTTAAATATATGAAAAAAAAAACATAAACTTCTTAAAAGTCTTCTACATTTAAAAGCATTATATGCTACCATTGTTAAAAGCTTGAATATATAAAAGGAGAATATCTAGATCTCATAAATAAAAATAAATTAATAAAAGAAAAAGACTTTGAGAATAAGAAGGATAAGAAAAAAAATACTTTTATAAAAGGCCTTATTAAAAAATCTAGAATCAGAAGAATCAAGTGATGATACTTCAAAAGAGAATGTGAACTTATGATTTATGACAAATTCATATGTCCCTTTTGACTCTTTTGAGGTATATGATGAAATTTTTTATGAAGAATGAGATGATGATTTCAATGAATTATTGTGTGAATATAAAAAGTTACACATAAAATATGCATTATAAAGAGAGCATAAAAATTTTGATATGCATTTTTAAACTCTAAAACTTGAATGTGTATGGCTCCAAAAATTCTCGTCGTAGCCTCTCCGTGGAACCTTTTTTTTTCGGGTCGTGAAGGAGAGTTTTAATGAGTAAGTTCTGAGGTAAATTTTTAGAAGGCAACTTGAGTTTTGAATATGACATTACCCAGAGAGTTTGCCCTCATTTTGTAAGGACTTTATGATATGAGTTCAGATTTCCTATAGGTGCAAGCCATTATAGTTAATTACCCCTCTTAATATCAAGTGAAAACTTTTGATTATGGCTATTCATCAAATATATATGCAGTATCCAACATATAGTAGCAACATGATTTGGTATTTGAAAATTTAATATTTAAAATAAAAAATTTATCACCTTGCACATAAAATAGATGGTGGGGGAATGATGATAGACCTGATCAAAATCTCATGATTTCATCATCCTAGGCTATCATAATCCTTAATCTACTTAGTTAGAGAGGTAGTTGGCCCAACTTGATAGAAATATCCTTATCGGCAGCCATGGCTTGCTTCATCTAAAGCTACCGTATAAACCTGAGGTGAATATTTGCCTAAAGGGATAGATTTAAATCCACCTTAGTTAACAGAAAGCTTTGTACCCTATCAATCATATCCTATTATTTCATTACTCAAAGATTTAATATCATTGGGAATATACGGGCACTTACCATGATCATAATTTAGTGGTGCCATTTATCGATAAAATCACCTGAATAGAGGGTCCTGATCATAACCATTTCCCTGTGGTGTCATTTGGCAATAAAATCATTGATTAGAGGATATGTGTCACATCCTTACTAATAAGAGACATATTAAGAATTAATCCTAGTCTTGACAATACATTTACTTTTATGAGCTCAAATAATTTTCAAGCCTGTCCACCTCGGCAAACTATTACGAAGGGTTGTTAAGAATTTAGTTTAAGTGTTTGATGATTGAATTTGAATTTTACAGATTTATATTCTTAATGGATATGAAAATTAACCCCTCCCTTAGATTTTCTATCAGCACGACATCATCGGGGTAATTTATTGTTACTTTAAATGTTTATATTTCATGAGAATTTCAGAGCCATTTTAAATATTTAAATGTCTCTTTTGGTTGAGATTTTGTGTGAACACGGCCATCATTAGGTTAACGTTAAAGTCAATTTAGATACTTATATTTTATAGGGTTTTGGGAGGTATTTTAAATATTTGGGGTCCCCTCTAGTTAAGATTTTCTGTCAACATGACCATCATCAAGATTTTATGAATACTTTTATTTTGTTCGTCGAACATTATCAACTCTATCTATTTTTATATAGAGGATCGGGTTAGTTGTAGACTTTATGATTTTATTAATTAATTTTTCTTGTATAAACCTTGAAGGTCAAATATGAATGTATAAAATAAATATCCCGGCCAATGCCACAACCATACATTTTTTCAACGGTTCGAGCAATGTCAACTCCTATCTATTCACATAAAAGGATTGGACTCGAACTTAAGTTCATTTCTTGACCCGTGCAACATCCTCAAATGTTATGTGTGTGCATATGTTATTCTCGTCTGGCTCATACGGGTATTAATATTTACATAATGATTGGTGCATTTGGTATAATGTGCATGCTATATGTATTTGTAGGGTGTTTATGCTTGTATGAATGACACTGCAAATTTTTATAGTCTCTATAGTATATTCTCTAGATAATATAATGAACTTGTATGAATGATATGATACATTTGCATGATATACTTGTAGAATGCATTTTTATGTTGTCGGTATATTTGCATAACCCATTTTGTGGTGGCTTAATGTGTTTTTATAATGTATAATGTATTTGCAAGTCAATATGATGGGGCATATTATGACACAATGCACTTCGTATATTGGATGATATGCTCGCATAATGTGTTCTACATGTTGTAATGTATGTATGTGCAGCATATTTGCATGTTAATGTGATGTGCTACTATAACATAACTTATCTTATATTACTGAATGACATGCTTGAATGATGTATTTTGCCTATTACAATACATGTGGGAGGGCATTTTAAAGTGTTTGACACTAAACAGCTGTGGGAATGGTGGTCCTTTAAGTATGCATAGTGTCCTTTAAGTATCACACTAAACAACTCCCGCAACGCAGCCTGTTCTACGAACGTAGAATAAGCGCTCGACCCATGCTCATGTCAGGTCAAGTCAACCTGGCTTTAGGTTTAGATTTTTGACCCATTTGTGCAATCAGGTAAGGTTTGGGTTAGATCAATTGAGGACAGGTGGTCAGTTTTGCATTGGAACCAAACTCGACCCAAAAACCCATTTTGACACTCCTAGCTTGAACTTAATGCTAAAGGAAAAATAATTTGTATTGTATCTATTAGCAAGAATTTTATTAAATTATATAAATTATTTTTAATAGATAGTTTAAAGCATAATTTAATTTCCATAAGTCAATGTATGATGTAGGGCATGCATGTTATTTTATTATTAAAAATAAAGAAACTAATTTATTGATTGACATATATATAAGAATATGTATTTCATTGATTGAGAATACTCAAATGATGTGAAATTGAATTTACTTTATTTAAAAAATATTATTACATACTAGAAAATTTGACTAGGTAAAGGATATGTTTTACGTCTTAGTGGTATACAAAAAATTACCATACACATATAAGAGTAATAAGACCAAAAGTTATTTATGCGGAAAAACCAAAAAGAAAAAAATCATGGGTCACCCAGTTGAAAAATCCACTATGTAAAAAGTGATGCAAGAATCCTCCTTTCTTCATTATTGAAGAATGAGGGGGATCAAACAAATGTCTAATTTTATCTGAGGGAGATTAAAAAAATTAACTGCCCACAAAAGGACAATCTTTCCCAACAGTAAGGCTTGATTTCATTTATATGCATTATAGAAAGCAAGTGTCCACAATCGGATAACTATGCACAACAATAGGGTTAAATCTTGATAGTAGTCTAAAGATGGTGGTGATTATTGACAGTTATCACTGATTATGATGATGATGGTTATTAGTAGCAATAGATGGTGATGGTCATCAATAGCGATGGCTTTAAAATGCAAGAGAGCTCTCTCTATTTGTCTCTCTTCTTCCTCCCCATTTATATGGAGAATGGGCACTATTTATAGGATTTTTTAAATGGGCATTTTGGTTATTTGAACTGTAATAAAAAAACACTTCATCGTACGACCCATATTGATTCCCTTGAGCATGAAGCTTTAATTCAACATTTTAAGTGCCTTAACGATATTATAATTAAGTGATCTTGGGCTCATTAGATTTTTCTCATTGATATGCTCTCGATTAGATTATAAGCATTTCTAATTCATAAATTAGTTAATCATCCAATTAATGCTATAATTAAACATTCTTTAAGCCCTTGATTTTAGCTTATTTGGACTCAGATTGGATTGAATTTAGTGTCGTTGGATTTTTCTTGCTGAGACATTCATTTTAACTATATATTTGCTAAGATTAGAGTTTGTATAGTTTCAAATTTAATTTTGAAAGTTTTCAATTATACCTCAAGATTCGTGCTTAATTAAGGTGATTTCTTGGTGACACATCAGTTGGCCCTATTTTTTGACGTTGAAGCTCCAAGAGTCTAAAAATATGTGTTTGAGCTATCCAAAATGTTGCGACATAAAACTATAATTTTTGAATAATTACAAGGCATGATCACTCCTTAGATGTCAACGTGGACCTCCTCTCGGGGTCCTTAACTAAGTAAAACATCTTTAATTATAATTTAAGCATTATGTAAAGTCAGGGCATCGATTAGAGAAAATATTTTTAAAGAAATTTTTTCCTAAATGTTTTATGATGTTGAAAAAGGATTGTAAAGGCCTCGTTGGACTCCAAAAGTGTTACAATTGAGTTTAGAACATCAAAAAAAGGGTCTTAGGACCTTAAAGACAGTTGGAATTGGCCCGTATGGGACTAAAATAGACCCAAACTGATCTGGGTTGGTTTGGCTAGTCAGCCACATGCCACTGACTATAGTGTTGGCACCATACCCGCATAAAAACACACGGGTGACTAACCTGCTTTGGCGTCAGCCTTGTTTGGCACCCCGTCCCTCTTTTTTCTTTTTTCTTTTCTTTGAAAAGAGATTTTTTATGATTTTTTTATTTAAGATTTTTTTAATTAAGAAAGAGAGCTTTCTTTTTTTAAAAAAAAAATTTTGAGAATTTTTTTTTTAATTTTTTTTATATTTATGAAAGAGAGCCTTTTTTAAGGAGTGAGATTTAAATCTATGTAACTTCCTTTAATTCACGTAACTCTCTTCCATAAATTTACATAACTCTCTCACTGAAAATTATGTAACTCAATTTTTCCCTTCAAGTAAAAAAACTCCTTCTTGGGAGGAATAATTTGCACCACTTTTCCTCTCCAATCTTCTCTAGCGCTTCTTCTCCTTCTCTTTTCCACTTCTTCATACATCAGAGGCATTCTACTATGTTGAATATGTGGTATCCCATATCAAGTTTCAATACGATAAGTTATAAAGACATTTTCGAGAGGCTATATCTGTCAAAATATTGACAAATTTTTTGACAAATTAAACTATCTGTCAAAAATTTTGGTGGTTTAATTGCCAAAATAATTTTCCTATTTTAGCCAAAAAAAATGGCAAAAAAATCATAGGTAATTTCAATACAAAGTACGTCATTTTTGGTTCACAGTTCCCCTAAAAATCCATGGGAAATTTGTTGGAAAATGTTTTGATTGGAATTTTTCACCCTAAGCATGTTTCTAATGCATGCTTTATCAACAAAATTATTTCCATAAAAAAATTCATGAGAAAGCTATTTTTTAGCAGATTTTACACAATTTTGGTGGATATGATCGATAAAAATTAGCATTTTTCCTAAAATGGAGGTAGAGTTCTACATAGATATTTTTTTTAGATACTACTCTGATCTCTAAAGCTCTACATTAGATGTCATCTAAGGAATTTTGGGAATTGAAAGTGCAACTTCAGAAGTTGGTGGATAAATAATTTGTATGCCCTAACATGTTTCCATAGGGAGCACCTATTTTATTTATAAAGGATGAAGATGGTACTTTATGGATGTGTATCGACTACAGAGATCTAAATTAGGTAAATATCAAAAATAATTATCGCTTACCTAATGTTGATAATTTGTTTGATGAACTGGTTGAATGTTCTGTATTTTCTAAGATCAATCTACATTCTAACTATCATTAACCAAAGTTAAAAGAGGAGGATGTGCAAAGATTGCATTTAGTATGAGATTCTTGTATTATAAGTTTTTAGCTATGCCATTTGGAGTGACTAATGCCCTAGTTATCTTCATGAATTTTATGAACAAGGTTTTCAGAAAGTATTTGGACTACTTTGTGATAATTTTTATAGATGATATTCTTTATTATTTTAGATCTGAGGATGACCATGAAGTCCACTTGAGGGCTTCTCTAGAGATTCTAACGAAACATTAGCTATATGTTAAGTTCTCGAAGTGTAAGTTTTGTTTGAATAGCATTTCCTTTTTGGGACACATAGTGAGGAGTGCATGTATTTCAATGGATTCTCAAAAGGTTTAAGCCATTTTTTATTGGCCAATTCCTACTACAGTCTAAGATGCATAGTTTCTTTGGCTTGGTTGATTACTATCGAAAGTTTATTTAAAAATTTTCTTAAATTATTTTTTCCATTGATAATTCTAACTCAAAAGTCAATAACATTCATATAGACTCCAGACTGTGAAGATAGTTTTCATATGTTAAAGGATCATTTGATTTCTGCTATGATTTTGACTATTCTTTCATGTATAGATATGTTTCTAATTTTTAGTGATGCTTCACTAAAAGAATTGGGATGTATGTTGATGTAGCATATAGAGTTATTGCATATGCATATTGGAAATTGAAACCATATGAGAAAAACTATCTGTCACATGATTTGGAGTTAGCTATTAGTATATTTTCTTTGAATATTTGGAGGAATAACTAGTACATAATTAGATGTAAGATTTTTTTTTTATCACTAGAGTTTGAAGTACATTTTCACTTAGAAGTATTTGAATTTAAGGCTAAGAAGATGTCTTGAACTGATCAAGGATTATGTGTTGACCTCATTTTTGTATGAGGTCACTTGAACTATTCTTGACCCTAAATTGATTTAATTTTCAAATCAATTCGAATCCTAGGATCCTCTTAGAATCCTGACCCTAGGATCTATCCTAGGATTCTTCTAGAGCTTAGACCTTAGGATCTATCTAGATCTTAGGTCAATCAAGCCAAATCCAAGGTCCGAAGGTTTTGTCCTAAAGGCCTTTTTCATTGAAATTTTGAACACTTTGAAACCTAGTCGAATGACCTCCGATTCAGAGTCTGTCAATTGCATACTGATGGGACATGTCTCTGGAGGCAACCCTCCAAATTTGAACCCATTCTGAGGCCCCTAACCTCAGAAACTTAATTAAAATCCAAGGGCTGTAAAACCTTTAAATATTTACAGCCCATGCCACTGGACCTACCACTGTGAAGTTTTTGACCTTAGAGCCTTCACCAAATCCTCTAGGCACTTCCAGACCCTTAATATTGATATGTTGAGTGATAAACTGGAATTTTCTGGACTCATCTAAGCCCCTAGTGGCCATGAGCCCAAAATGACCAAAATACCCCTATAGGGTTCAAATGGTGATTTCAAACCAAATGAACTCCGGATTGAACGCAACCACTTCCAACAATCTTCAAATTTTAAACCAAAACTTTTGAGCCTGGGCCCACCCCCTGGGTCAACCTGGTTGACCCAGTCAACCTAGGTTGACCTAATGAGCCCTTAAGGGTCAAAACAGGCATCTTGACCAAATTGACCTCTCCAGACCTTGGGACCACCTCCAATGGTCTCCAAATATCATTTCAAACTTGTCCAGTCCAGCCCCACCCCTTGGGTCAATCCGGTTGACTCAGTCAACCTAGGCTGACCTAATGAGCCCTTAAGGCTTTAAATGGGTCATTTTAACCCATTTGATCAAATCTAACTCTTAACCTCTCAAAATTCTTTCATTTGACATTTCAAATTTTTCTAAACCCACTTTGAGTTAGAACCTAGCTAGTTTGATCAAATCAACTTTTTCAATTTTTGGTCAGAGCTCTCTAAACATGTGTTGATTCAAATCATGTTTGGGCTCTAGTCTTTAAAACCAATTGCAACCTTTCTTAATGACTCCTAGCCATTATGTGGCTGCCACCTCATCAAGCATGAAGGTTGGTTGACTGGTCAACCCAGTCAACAAGCCTTCTAAAGGCTTTAAGGGGTTTAAATGCTCAAACAAGCTCAAGTCATCCCAACCCCTTTGAACCTAACTCATTCAAACCAGCACCCATAGCTCCTCTTATTGCCACCTCACCATTGTTTGACTGTTTGACCAGTCAAACAGTCAACACAATGTTTTGAGTGAATTTAAGGTGATCAACCCATTCCAGCTGTTGAGTCAGGCTCTAGAACATTCCTAAAGCCCTCCCTAGCCATCAGATCTTGATCAAATGACTCCAATCACTCCACATGCCCATGTGGGGACCAAGGGAGCTTTCCACCTAGGACGTCCTTCCCTTGTCCTTGGCTCCTGCTCTTAACCACCTTAGGGACACTTGGCATTAATCTGAGAGTCCATCCGGTCGATCCCAGCCATTGATTCAACCTAGGGACATTTGAATAGGGAAAACCCTAGGAAATGGCGATCATTCATGCCCTAGCTCTCTCTCACTATCAAAGGCCTCTCAAACCTAGCCACCAGCTCCCTTAAGCTCTCTAGACCTATCTCCACTGATTCCTAACTCAATCTCAACGGGAAAGATCGCCGGCGATCATTCTTCCGACGAGACAAGGGTATTTCGTCCAAGCTCCCATTACAGTTGATCCAGGCGTTGTTAGCTCGAGCGATCTTCATCAAATAGGAGCGTGGACAATCTACAACTGCAACCGAATCATTTCCCCACAAATTCAACTGTAAAAATCTTCTAAAACCCTAGATATAGGTCACTAGATGCCTATTTAAATAGCGTTAAGTTAAATGCTTTAACTTCAAAATGGTCGATTCCCCAAAACTTCTGTTCATCAATGTAATTTGAGTTTAAAATTTCAAACAAATTGATCGAGCCGATTCTGAGAACGATCTAGAAAACATTTTCTAGGGCGTTTTTCTAGTCTGGCCCAGGTGCACGCTTTCTAAACTGTTGATCGTTCGATCAACGGTCCAGATCGAGCCGTTCGATGCTCTATTCTAGCCGTGTATTTGATTTGATATACGATTTTTTGGTCTGACGGCATCCGGACCCTTCGTTCAAAACCGCGGGATTAAGCTGTCGCCGTCTGATCTCTCCTTCGTGAGATCGGATCGTGAGATCAGATCGCAACCGTCGCCATCCAAGCGCGGAAGATCGGACGGTCGATATCGTCTGCCTACGTGTTTAAGTGAAACCGCGTGAGGTATTCGGCGGGCGACGCGTGTCCGCCGCTGCCGCGCGGTTTCGAGCCCACAAATCAGAGTAGGCCACGTGGATCTCTCGCAGCTGCCGGCGCCGCCAAAACCTGTTATTATGTTTAATTAATATTTTAATTAGTTTAATTACCAGAAAACTAAAAAGAAATTATAAAAAAATATATATAAATCCAAAAATTTAATTCTTTATGTCAAAATGCTCAGAAATTCAAATCTTTTAAAATAAAATTTAAATCATTTTAAAATATTCAATTTATTTTAATTAATTTTAAATATTAAAATTTTGATACTATAGTCATTAATTAATTAAAATTAGTTAAATTATTTTCATAATTTCAAAATAAAATTATGTATGGGACTATTTCAGATTATGGAAAGTGGTATATATATATATATATATAAATTTATATAAGGTTAGATATATTTTAAAATATTTAAGATTTCTTAAATAATGTAATTATTTAAACATGTTAATATTGTATTAATATTAAGTCAACTTGTGACCTAAATTATTTTCAAAATTTGAAATCAGAAACTTCTATTACTAAGATATTTTCAAAATGTTATTTTGAAATTATTTTGAATTCTCTTAAGTTCAAATTAATTTTCCTATATAAGATTAATTTTAAAAATCTATATATGTTAAATTTTGAGATATTTGAATGAGGGGTTCGAAATTTTAAACATAAATTGAACTTGAATGAATAGCTTTGATGGGGATAATTAGTGGATAATTACCTTAATTATTCACTAATTAAATGGTTGATTATTCAAGTTTATTTTGTCTCTTGCATGTGTAGGGAACACACACTTGCACCTAGTCTTAGGGCTCTCCTAGATCTAGGATTTTGATTTTGAATGTGATGCTTGCATTTATGTATGCTAGTCCAAGGGTTAGAGAGATCAATTGATTTAAACCTAGCTAACCTAGTGACATTAAGGACAATAATTAAGGACTTGTTTAGAGAATTTAGAGAAATTCTAGAAATTAGGATACACATCATTCTAACTTGAAACTTCAAACTCTTAAACTTAGTGACATTTTTAGCCCATAGGAAAATTTTCACTGGTTTTAGAAGTCATTAAGCCCCCTAATTAATTTTCCTAAGTTTAAGCCTTAATTAAGCCATTAAAGCTTCCGGAAAACATAATAAATCAAATTTAAACCCTAAAATTATGTTTAACCCCTCTAATTGACCATAATTAAACCCTTAACCAATGAAAATTAAAACCAAAATTATTTGACAGCAAATTAAACTTTAAGTTAATTTTAAGAGAAATTGAATATTTAATTAATATAATTAATTAATAACAATTAAAAATTCCAAAAAACTTCCCAAACACTTGGGAATCTCTCTTTAGGTCATTCTTGACCTTTGGAGTTGATTTCAAGGAGTTGGGACCTCATTTGGAGTAAAATCACAAAAAGGGGCCTTTAATTAAGGATTTTCAATAATTCAATAAATAGTCAAAACTTTAAAAATTCATAACTAATTAAGGAAAAATCCAAATTGAGTAAACTCACTTGAATTCAACTCATAATAAAGTCTAATATTCATAAAAAATATTAAATTCTAGAAATTTGTAATATTTCAAAAAGTCAACAAATTGGTCAAACATTAGTTCAAATCTAGTTCAAAACTTCAAACCTTCGTAATAAAATGTAGAAAAATCCGATTTCAACGTACTTACCTTCTAACTGATCGTAATAAGGTCTAGTATTTTAATAAAATACAAACATTCCAGAAAACACCCTTAAAAAGAAATTCAACTTTTGATCATTTAATTAAATGATTAAAATATTCATAAAAATTCATAAAATTCAAAATTGCTTTAAAACTCTAGGAAATGTTTTGTTAATGTTTAAAACATCCAACAAACCTTTTAAAACACAACAACCATTCTAAAGATGAAGTTTATTGGCTGGACTACTCCGGGCTGCGGGGCTAAGTGTCCTAAGGAGGCTGGTTCCTCGAGCCTGGTGGCACAACGCCACGAATGAATTCTAAGGGGTGTTAAACCTTAAAATATACTAATCTTAATTATTCAACCTTTCAAAATCTTTAATTCAATTACATTAATTTGGTTTATCGGCTGGACTACTCCGGGCTGCGGGGCTAAGTGTCCTAAGGAGGCTGGTTCCTCGAGCCTGGTGGCATAACGCCACGAATCAATTAATGGAAAACTTAAATTAATAAATCTTTAAAGATCAACAACCAAACACTTTTAATAAAGTTTATTAACTCTCAGTCCTTAATCAATTATTAAAACACTTAATCATATCGGGTACCACTGGGTAACCCAGGCCTACGAGGCTGTTCACTCAGCCCCAAGGAAGGTAAAATAAACTTCACGGCCTCGGTGTGGAACAAAGGTGGTTTCCAACAAATAATTAAATAATTAATTTTAAAAGATTTAAATCATTAATACTTAAACTTTAATAAAAAAAAATTCCTTAAGCTGATCAACCAATCAAACTTGAAACAACTTTAATTAATAATCCTATTTAGGACATATCAAAACCACACGACCTACCTAACACACTTTAGATGTCGTGCTAGGATCACCGACTCTAGTTTTAGGATAGGCCGGTGTTTTACTTTTTCTGCTGTGTGCCGGATTTTTGTAGCTTTCACTGCATGCTGTTTGCTAGTGTAGAATTGTTGTGTTTATTTACTCGCTTTCTGCACTCTGTGTTTGATTGTGCGTTAGACCTACCTATAGGCTAGGAACGAAATATACTTGTGCAATCTTATACAGGTGGCCATGCTCATACAAGGAGCTAAAATAAAAGGGGGCAGTCATAAAAAAAAAATAATATAACTCTTTGCACAGGTACCTGCCGAGCTTAAAGACCCTTTTTTTTTAATAAAAAGAGCATGGCCAAGCGTGGCTAAAAAAATGCATTTTAATTTTCTATATTATAACTGCTTGGGATTGAGTATATAACTGTTGATTATTAGGATAACCCTGCAGGACCGAGTCTAGATTTTCATTTTTTTTAATTGAGATGTAAATTTGATTGTATAAAGGTTGTAATTGTTTAAAATGATTTGAATTTGGGATATTTGATCCAGCTTGATTTCCAAAGAGGTGAAGACATCCCTAAAGGGGAGAGTCTTCTTCCATTTGGAAACCAAATTAGGATCTCTTTCAAATATCCAAAGAGGAAAGATAACACCCCGATTAAGGGGGAGTTTCTTTTCATTTGGGTATCCGAAACCGACGAATCAAGGTGTTCGTGAGAAGACGAAAAAATGGACAACGAGAAGAATCCCAAATTTCAAATTCATTTAATTTAGGATTAGAAATCTGGGTTGTAGTCAGTGGTGCCCGGCCACTTTACTTTATTGTCATTTCTGTGATGTAATAATAAGTGGCACTTGCCATATGGACATTCAATTTGATATATTTAATGTAGTTAATTTATTTAATTGATTGTGCATTAGAATTCCTGCCTTTTCTAGTCTTTTTATATGCATGCCGTCTTTGATTTAGTCTGGAATACGAATTTAGGCTCTTAGGGGTCTGTCAAAAAAATTCTTCTATTTTAATTAAATAAAAATTTTAGGGTAAGATAGTAACTCTAAACGGTCCTAAGAAGTAAGCTCGGACTCCCCGAGGGTTTTTCATGCATACATATTATACTTTCTCAACCTTGTTAGGCATCTCCCCGCCTGCGGGTTCTGGCAGGCCACCTGACCTATGAGGGTGCCGATCTGTCAAGGGGATGTTATGCAATCTCTAGGATAAAACCTATTTTCTAAGCCAAAAATTTTTAAACTGCTACATACAAATTTTGCATTCAATCGAGTCAATTAGCATGCATCGCATTAGTAACAAATTTAAAAGAGTCTAATATTTAATTGCATCTATTTAGACATCGAATACCCGACATAAGTTAAAGGGGTCAATTAAGGATCTGCTCTAGATGTCGACCCCATTTCTCTAAAAATTTCTAATTAATGTCCCTACCATTCTGCAAAAAGACCGGACTCATTGTTTTAAAATCGTTTAGGTGGTTTAGCTGACTCTCCAATCCAGGCCGGGGTAAGACCAGACTTGCACTGCATTAGTTAGGTTCGGGCCAATTTTAAATGCCCAAATTTAGATCTAGGTTCTGAGGCTGGCTCGAGCCATAAGACCTCAAATTTCGGGAATTGAATCCCAAATTTCTAATAAAATTGACCACTCAAACTAAAAAATTCCTTTCAATCGAATATAAGCCCAACACTTAGGATAGATTGGGATGTTTCTGAAGTAATTCAGAATCTCAAAACATCCCCTACTTCTCTTCCTTTGATTTTAAAAATAAGTGTTCAATCTTGAACCAATCCCATTTGAAAATTCATATCATTTCTCTCCTTTGATATCAATCTTTGGAAATCTAAATAAAATTCATATCGCTATTTTAATCGAGAGTTTTCGTAGGAAAATCTCTAATTTTCCTACGATGTAATTAACTACAAGGGCTTGCGCTCGTAGAAGATTTAGTAACTCAGATTTAATTTTTCAAAATTAAAATTGATATCTTTTAAAACTTCAATTAATTATCTTTGGAAAATTCAATATTCTCAAAAATAATTAAATATTTTCAAAACTATATATATTTAAATACAATATATTTTTTTAATCATTATGATATGTCTATTCATTATTAGTTTGATAGGGCAAATATAGTGGAAGGTGCTTTGAGTTGGAAGTCTTTAGGTACTTCTCTTTCGTTGCTCACTTCTATAGATTTTTTATTCAGGATTTAGAGAAACTTGATATAGAAGTAGTATCTATTGATACAAATTCAAGCTGGTTAGCTTAGATGATTATTCAGCCTACTCTTACAAAAAGAGTTCAAGAACCTCATAAATAAGAAAGATAGTATATGAAGTTGAGTGGTTGTATTATGTCTAGTAAGAGACCAGATTTCTTTCTATCTGATTATGGAATAATTTTATTCAAGGATAGATTGTGGGTTCTTTTTGTTAGTTTTCTGAGAGCTAAGATTTTCCATGAAGAATATTATTTATCTAAGAATTAGCAAGATGTATAATGATTTGAAAGGTATATTTTGTAGCATAGATTGAAGAAGGCTATAACAAAGTTTGTTTCAAAATGTGAGACTTATAAGTTAGTGAAGGCAAAGCATCAACAACCAGGTGGTCTTCTGCAGTCATGATCTACTCCCAAATGAAATGAGAAGAATTAATGATGAATTTTATGTTGGGTTTCCTTAGATCAAGGAAAACACATGATGTTATATGGGTTATTATTGTCTGAATGATAAAGTTTGCACATTTCATTCTAATCTGATAGAATGATATTGTAGACAAGTTGGTGCAAATTTATGTCAGAGATATTATAAGATTGTATAGTGTGCTGAAGGTGATTGTATCCGATTGTGATTGTCGTTTTACCTATAAATTATGGAGAGATATTTAATAGGGACTAGGTACAGACGGGCAATTTGAGAGAACTATTTAGGTACTGGAGGATCTTCTGAGACTCTGTATTTTAGATTTTGCAAACAATTGGGAGGATCATATTTTGTTTATAGAGTATGCTTGTAATAATAATTATCAGTCTAGATAAGTATGGGCTCTTATGAAGTTTTCTATGGTAGGAAGTGCAAGACCACTTTATATTTGATAAAGGTAGTTGATAGATAGGTGGTAGGGTTAGCTTTTTGGATAACACTCTAGTATAGATCAGTATGATCAAAGAAAAATTAAGGCCTCCAGAGAATAAATAGAAGAAATATTATGATAAAAAAATATAGATTAGTTGAATTTCATACTAGTGATTTTGTTTATGCTAAAGCCTATCCTATGAAATGTGTCAAATTTGAAAGAATCGATAAGTTAAGTTCAAGGTATATTAGACCTTTTCATATTATTGAGAGAATTGGTAATTTTGATTATAGGTTATTGTTGCCTGATCATATATCATTCATAAATAATATATTTCATATATATTCTCTGAGGAAATGGATATTCGATTATGGGAGTAGATTATCTACTCATGATATTAAGGTTTATCTAAATTTATATTATATGGAAGATCCAAAAGGATTCTGGCACACAATTTCAAAAGAGCAAATAGATTTTAATTGTCAATATTATGAGTGCAAATGAGTCGAGTCGAGCTCATGCAAGGTGGTGTTCGAGTCGAGCTTGACTGCCAAATACCGAGCATGATCTGGACTCATCTCACAAAATGAGTCAAGTCAAGTGGCTCGTCGAGGTCCTGTGTCGTCCGTGAATCCTGCTCTCATGAAGCTTGATCCCGCAGTTCGACTCCCGCTCGTGTGTCGCGGCGAAGCCAGCTCCCGTAGTCCCGCTCGCGAGTCGCTTTGCTCCCGCATCCCAGTTTTGCATGTGAGTCACTTCGATCTTGCATCCCGGTCATGCTCGTGAGTTACGACGAAGCCTGTTCCTGCAGTCCCGCTCGTGGTGAAGCCCGCCTCCGTGGGTGTTGACCTCATTTTTGTATGAGGCCACTTTGACCCCTCCCTGAACTCTAGACCCTAGGATGCCCTAGACCCTAGGTTCCTTCTAGTCCCCAAACCCTATGATCAATTTAGATCTTAGATCAATCCAATCCAAAATCCAATGCTAAGGACTCAGGTCCTGAAACCCCTTATGAGTGATTTTTTTATCAACTTGAAACATAGTCAATTGACCTCTGATTCAGGATCTGTCAATTGCATATTTATAAGACATGTCTCCGAGGTCAGCATACCAAATTTGAGCTTAATATGGTATTTCTAACCCCATAAACTAAATCCAATTTCAAAGGTTGTAAAACCATCAAATATTTACCATCCATGCCATTGGACCTATCACCCAGTGGAATTTGGCCTTGGAGCTTGCTCCAAACCTTTTGATCCCTTCCAAGCCCTTGATATTGACTTGTTAAATATCAATCTATATCTTTATCGATCCACCTTGATCCAGAATGGACTTGAGGCTAAAATGACCAAAATGCCCTTTAAGAGGATTTTTGGACTTTTGACCTAAGTTCAAATTGACCTAGCCTCATCAACCCTTACAACCTCCTCTAATTATTTTCAAACAATATATGGGACCTTTAAAACCCAACCTTAAACCTTGAGTCAACTTGGTTGACCAGGTCAACCTACTATGATCTAAAGGCCCCTTTAGGGTCAAAACAGTCATTTTGACCAAAATGACCTGCAAATTGCTTGGAACCATTTCAATAAGTTTTAAATATCAAACCAAACCTGTTGAACCTAGAGCCAATCATGGGTCAACCTAGTTACCTAGTTGACCCAACATTCCTTTAAGGCTTTTAATGGGTCATTTTAACCCATTAAGGTCTCAAATGCCTTTTAATCCATGGTGCCAATGTTTCTAAAATCAACATTGATCAAACCTAAGTCAAGTTGACCAAGTCAACTTAGCAAATTTGGTTAAACCTTCATATTTTGACTCAATTTTAAATCCATAAGCCTGAACTCTTTCTAATCTATCCAATCAATTTTTAAACTTTTCCTTGAGTCCACATCATCAACCCTATTGACTAGTTAACTGATCAACCTAGTTAACAAAGTCTCCAAGAGCTTTTAAGTGGTCAAATCCTTTCTAAACCTTAAGTATACCCTTTTCAAGCTTGGGGACTTGCTTAGTCAGCAAGTGAGCACCCTTCTTATGCCACCTCACCTGCCATGTGGCATGGGGACCAGTCAAACTGGTCAATGCACTCTCAAGCCCCCCCTAGTCAACTCCCCTTGCATGTGACCTCTCCTTTCGGACCAACCTGGTTGGGGGATTCCCTTTTAGTCCTAAAGCTCACTTAAGAGCTCTCTAACCAAGCCCAGGGTCGGGTTTAGCCATAAGTGGAAGTGGTCCCCCCACCCCCCACCCCCCACCCCCCAAGCTCAAAACCTCCAATAGAAAAGGGGCTTGGCCCAGGCTATCCCCCTACCATCTGACCACCTTGAGGATATGTGGAATCCATCAAGGGTATTCTTTAATCAATCCCAATTGTCCCTTAGCCTTTAGGGCGTTTGAATAGGGCAAAAGACCGTCTTAAGCGTTAATTGAATCCCCTACACTCTCTCACTTCCTCCAGCCTCCCAGACTAAGATCTCTATTCGTTCCAACTCTCCAGGCTCTCCTCCACCTTCCTACTACCAAATCTAAGTGGTTGCACGTCAACAGCGGCAACCTTTCTAGCGAACCAACCACCCATTTCATCCCAGACTCCTAGCGGTCGATCCAAGGTGTTTCCAGCAGAGCTTTCAACTAGGAAAACTTTCGTGGACAGTCTACAAGCCCAATCATATCAAGATCTCGAAGATTCATCGGTAAAATTCCTTAAAATCCTTAGCCCTAGGTCACAGTAGCTAGGGTTATTTAGCTCTTTATTTACTATAGTTTAAGTTGCACTAAGAACTCCCCAGGGTTTCTATTCATGTTCTAAGCTAATGTTTAAAATTTCAAGCAATTTGGTTAACTGTGTCGAGCGAACAAGCCAAAAAAAACCCATTTCGGGGTTTGTCCGTTACGTACCCTTAGTGTACGTTTTTTGGGCCGTCGATCGTGAGATCAATGGCCCAGATTTGGCCATTCCGTGCGTTTTTACAACCACATGTTTGTTTTCATGATCTTTTGCCCCGTCCGGCTGGATCTAAGATGTTCTTTCGTTACAACGGAAGATCCGGTGGTGTAGGAGTCGAGCTAACTTGGATAAGTGAAATCGCGTCCACAGTTTCATCATTATCTAATGATTTCTGGCGGCCCTTTGCGCCACTGGGTAATCATTACCTACAGTTTGAAATTGCAAATCCATGGAAGCCGCGTGTCTGGTCTATCGCCGCTAGTTCGGGTATTAATAATTTTAAATTTTTTCTTTTAATCCTTTTATGATTATATAACTAAAAAAAATTATTATAAATAAATTATAAAAAAAATCACTGTAATATATGAAATAAATTGTATTTTTATTCCCTGTATTTTAAAATTAAATTCATTTTAAAATATCCAATATAATCCAATGATATTTTAAATAATTAAAATTTAAGATTTTAATTAGTATTTAAATTAAATATGGAATCAAATATTTTTTGAAATTTTTATTTTTATTTTTAAATGTTTGAAAGTATTCAGAGAAGATATTTAAATATTTAACTTTAATATTAGTTTAAATTCAATATTTTTTATTCATAAAAGAAAAATCTCAAAAATCATTTATATATATATATATATATATATATATATATATATTTGATTAAGCTTTTTTTTAACTTGATCAACTTTAAAAAAAATTAAGATCTCTTTCAACCAAATTTTATTGGTCAATAAAAATATAAATGTTAAATATAAATTGAATTTTTAGATTAAGTTTAAATTGTCTAATTAATCTTGAACTTTTCAAGTTTAAATCAATTTCAAACCAATTTTCAAAAGAATTATAAATAATGTATTATAATTTTTGACATTTAAGATAGTTTTGTTTGAAATCATATTTAAAGTTCAAATATCAATTTATATTAGATAGTTTTAACTTTTCAAATACCATTTATGTGATCAATCTATATTTAATAAAACGTGGTGTTAATTTCTTCTTTTAGTTAAAATTGTTCTCTATTTTCAAATAACTTTAGGATACCAAAGGATTTCTCGATTTAAATCTCTAATCTTAAATAATATTTTTAAATTATACTATTTTAAAATCTATGCCCTTATATATATGAGCTTTAAAACTATAGTTAACTATTTTGAAATTATAAACACGTAAACTTCAAGGTCATGAGATCTCATGGGATCTTAAATGTAGATCGAGGTACTTTGATAGAACCAATGGGGGATAGTTAGTGAACAACTGCGTTTTGTTCACTAACTTGGTCTTTAATTTAACTACATGTTTTTATTTGTTTTTTTTTTTAGTATTTGCATGTGTAGGATTACACACACCACTTAGCTTAGGAACTCCTAGGTTTAAGGACTTGAATGTTATATTTGTGTATTTGCATATGTGATGTACAAGAGTTAGTGACTTTGATTTAATCCTATATAACTTAATGGCATTATTAAGGACAAAAATTAAGGATTTGTATAGACAACTTAGATATTTGTAACAATTAGGGCGCATGCTCCCTTCACTTGAGATTTTGAACAAATAAACTTATTAACATCACCCTCTATAGAAATTATCTCACTGATTTTTAGAAACTATTAAGCCTCCTAATTAATTTGCTTAGGATTAATCCCTTAATTAACCCTCTAGTCTTATAAAAATTCTAATAAATTAAGATTAATTCCAAAAAATATCCAATTAACCATAATTCAACCATTAATCAGTGAAAATTAAAACCCTTTAATTTAACATTAAATTCAACTTTAATTTATTTTTAAGTGAAAATCAACTTTTAATCAATTTAATCAATTAAGAATAATTAAAAATCCAAAAAAAAATTCTTAAACACTTGTTGATCTCTCCTTAAATCATTTCTGATCTTTGCGGTTGATTTCAAGGAGTTTGGGACTTGTTTTGGTTCAAATCATTAAAAAGGCTCTCTAATTAACATAATTAAAAATCCAATAAATACCCAAATTTTCAAAATTCATAACTAATTATAAAACATTTCAAATCAATCAAACTCAAAGGCTAATGATTCTAATTAAAATAAATATTTTCTATAAATGTCAAACCTTCAAAATCTGATCAAAGTCAAAAAGTTAATAATTCAATCAACCGTAATTCAAATATAGGCTTAAACTTCTAAAAAAATCATAATGTTTTATAGAAAACTCTGAATTAAACGTACTAATAGTCTAACAACTCATAAGATATAATATTTATTAAAAATTTGAAACCTTCAATATTAACTTTAATTATAAAAGTCAACTTTTTAACTCCTTAATTAATACATTTAGATAATTAAAAAATCCAATAATTCTTTAATATTCCAGAACTTTCTAATTCGATTAATAAAACATCTGAGCAACACCTTAAAATCAGCTACTAATTAAATTATTTAACATTAATCTACCTTTAATTCTGACCAATTTAAACTAACTTAATTCATCCCGATTACTACTAGGTAACCCAGGCCTACGAGGCTATTAGCTTAGCCCCAAGGAATGTGAAATAAACTTCACAGTCTCAATGTGAAATAAAGATAGAAATTATTCAATTCTTAAAATATATTTAAATAAAATTCTTAATATATTTGATACGTCTTCACAAAATAATCCTGATTGGGCACGAATCTCGAGGCAAAATCAGTTCGGAAACTTCAAAAATTAATTTCGGGAGCATATGAACTCCGATTTCAGCGATCTTATAATCAAACTGAGCGTCTCGGAAATACGAACCCAACGACACCAAGATCAACCCAATCCGAGCCCAAATGAGTCCGAATCAAGGGTTCAAAGCGTCGTTGGAAGGTTCAAACTGCAATTTGAGTTAGCAAACGGTCTCCGATTTTGACGAGCTTATACTCGAATCGAAGGGCTCGACGAGAGGAATCCAACGAGCCCAAGATCATCGAATTCCGACATCATTAAGGCCATCAAATGTCCAACGAACGGTGCATGATCAAAGGATTCGATATCGGCCGTCCATTCAAACCACTCCCTGTTTGCCCTTGATCTCGCGCCTATTTACGGGCTATGCCACTCCAAAAAAACTATAAATAGAGCCCTCATTCTACACCAAGGGGACTCAAGTGAAGAGAGAGAAGAAGAAGAGGAGGAGAAGGAGAAAGGGGAATAGGAGATTCCTCACCTCCTCGACCACCGCCGCCGGAGTTTTTCCTGCCACCTGAAGACGCCGGAACTCTGCCGGATTTTCAGGAAATGCTAGGAATTCGCAGAATCTTGTAAATTTCGTGGAAGGAACGAATTGTATTTGGATTATCCCAATTTGTGGGACGAAATCCGCCATTTGTAATCTACGAAAATACTAGTGGAAATTTGCAACTGGGCGAGGCCCCGTAGTTTTTCCCCTTTTTGGGTTTTCCACGTAAAAACTCTTGGTGTTCACTTCTCTTTTCTGTTTGTGTGTTAAACTTACGTGCAACGCTCGGACGCGAATTTACAAACTCTACCGCCGCGTATTTACTAACACGCAACAATATTAATATTTAAACTTTAATCTAAACATCCCCTTAAGCCTTAACAAATCCAAAATATTAGATAACTCTAACTAACTACTTAACTTAGGATCTACCCTAACCACACGACCTTTTACACACACTTTAGATGGTTTGCTAGGACGATCGACTCTAGATTTAACTTAGGCCGGTGTTTACTTTTCTGTTATATGTTAGATTTTTCATAATTTTACTACATGTTGTGGACAAAATTGCCTGTTGTGTTTGCTTACTTTTATCGCACTTTATGGATGATTAATGTGTTTGATGACTAGATTATCCTTAGGATAAGAACGATCTGAATATTTACTGAGTTTTCTGCAGGTGGCTACGCTCATGCAGGGCAATAAAAAGGGCACTAAATAAAAATCAATTATAAATATGCTTGCTACAGGGGCTTAAGCTGCTAAGCCACCAAGTAATAAAAAGGGCATGACTAGTGTGTTTATTTT
The DNA here is from genome assembly GCA_022539455.1 of Dendrobium nobile. Lineage (NCBI taxonomy): Eukaryota > Viridiplantae > Streptophyta > Magnoliopsida > Asparagales > Orchidaceae > Dendrobium > Dendrobium nobile. Next base: position 69,643,583 of record CM039723.1, read on the forward strand.
TTTTTATTTTTTTTTGCACATATATATAATTGCTTGGGATATATTTTTGATTTATTAAATACTTAAGATAACCTTATAGGAGAGTCTAAATTTTTTTTTTATCAAATATAATTTATTTGAGATGTGAAATATTGTGAAAGTTGAGTTTTGAGTTGGGATATATAGATCCAAAGGTTGGATTCCAAAGAGGAAAGGACACCCCTTAGGGGCATAGCCCTTTTCTATTTGAAAGTCCAAATTTGAATCATCATTTCACACCCAAAGTGGAAAGAGTGGCCTTCCCTTTAAAGGAAGAGTCCTCTTTTTCATTTGGGTAGCCTACCACGAAGGATCCAAGGAGCCCGAAGGAGGAGAGGACTGAAGAACTGAAAATAAGGAGTATCACACTCAAAAGCACTTACGTCTTTATTAGGATTAGAATTTGGGTTATTGTCAGTGATACATGATCACTTTACTTTCTATAGACCCTGGTTTATAATAAGTAAGACAATTTGCTTATGGATATTATTTATTAATTAATCGATTTATATTTGATGTGATGAGATGATTGCATATAGAACTACCTACTTTTTTTTAGTTTTTTTTGTTGTTTGTGTGCCCTTTTGTTTTTACTTAGATACATGAAGCTCGTGAGGGTGTGAAAGTTTTATACTCATAATTAAATATTTAAAATTTTAGAAGTTAAATAACATAGAAAAATAATGAATATAGGGAAATAGCCGAGGACCGCCTTTGGGGTGGCATGCATATTTTCGCTTTTTTCTCTTCTTATTTTAGACCCATCCCTGCCTGCGGGTAGAGTCCAGATAATCTGACTTATGAGGATGAGGTGCCGGACATGGGGAAGCCCAGTCTTCTAAAAAAATTTTTTAAGCCTTTTTCAAAAATTTTAATCATACATGATTTGGATGTATTGACTAGCATGCATTGTATTAGAAACATATTTAAAAGAGTCAAAATTTGAATTGCATTAGTCCTTACCATTTTTCACCCAACATAAGTCAAAGGGGCCAATTAGGAAAATTCTAGATGTCGACCTCAACTATCCAAAATCTTAAAGAAAATATCTCCACCACTCTTTCATAAAATGATCGGACTCATGTATTTTAAATCGATTAAGGTGGTTAGTTGGCTCCCCAATGTAGGATGGGATAAGTCTAGGTTTTACACTACATTAGTTAATTAGGTTCGGACAATTGTGGTCTAGTATCCGAATTTGGATTTAGGATTTGGAGCAGATATTTGATTATAAGACCCCAACCTATGGGAATATAATCTCATTTTTTTAATAAAATGCTCAACTTTAATTAAATCTCCTTTCACTCTAAAATGTAAAGCCCAACATTTAGATTAATTTGGGACACTTTCGAATAGTTCCAAAATCTCAAAGTGACCCATACATTTCTTTCCTTGAATTCATTAACAAGTACTCAATCTTAACCCATTCCCTTTTGAAATTCTAGAAATTCATTCCTTTGATATCACTCTTAGAAAATCTTTAGCAAAATTTTGCCACTATTTTCATCGAGAGTTTTCATAAGAGACTTTATCTGCCTATGATGTAATTAACTACAAGGGCTTGTGCTTGTAGGAAATTTATAACTCGTATTAATTTTTTAAATTGATTTTCAAAATTCACTTGATATTTCTTTTGAGAAATCGGCTTCGAAATGACCATCATCATCATATTCGTATAATGGCTAACGGATGATACTCTCTTTCTCCAAAGAGATTGTATGTTAGCATCAATATGAGTATGAAATTAATGATAACTTTTTCTCTTAATTATCGTAGTTCGATTTTAGATTAAACTTTATTTTGACCCTCCCGGGGTCATATGTGGTTCTCCTTTAAATCAGACTAGATAGCTAAGAGAAAATCTATAATTTTGAGTTTGAACCAGTTAGGAGATTTTATCTCCATCTTCCGAGGTGGCATATCATCTCTAATGGTCTGTTTAATTTCAGAATTAAAATTCAAACTTAATTTGCCAAAAGAAATTTTCAAAACTTAAAATTGTTCTCTTTGGAAAAAAATTCAACAAGCGATGATCGTTATCATCATACCCAAATAATTGCCAAATAGTGATATTTTCTTCATTAGGGTAGATACATCACTTGTTCATAAGATTTCAGGCATGAGATCAACGATAATCTACTTAGAATATCGTGGTTAGAAATTAGACCGAACTCCATTTTGATCTCCCGAGGTCATATGTGGTTCTCTCTCGAATCTAATCATGATATTCGAGGTAGGATTTGTAATCTTAGATTTAAACCTCATTCTAGATTTTTATTACCATTTCACGAAGTGGTATGACTCTCCTAATGGGATGTTTAATCTCAAGATTCAAATCTAAAAGTTGATCTTAAAATTCCCAAAGAAAACTGATATTTTCAAAACTTATTTCCAAAATTCCACCAATAGCGGGCCGCGATTAGCTCCCGCTCTAGCGAAGCCTGTTTCTCTTATGCGAGCTACTCAACGAGCCATCGAGTCGACCAGCAGAGTATTTGAGCTCGAGCTCGAACTCGTGTTCGAGCTCGACTCGCGAGCTCGATAAGCTCGACTCGTCAAGCCCGTTAACGAGTCGAGCCCCAGCTGGCTCATGAACTGGCTTGACTCGGTTGCACCCCTAGTCAAGATATAGTGGAAACATATGAATGCTATAAATGTTATTTGGTAGAAGGAATTAGAGATTAGACAACTATATCCAAGTTTATTCTGATTTATTTTGGTTTGAAATATTGATGAAATATTTTATATGGAGAAAAAAGTTGCGAGACCTCTAAGATTATTGTACTATTTAAACCAGTCTAATCCTCCTATAAATCAGGTAACATATTGAATTATGCATTTGAACTCTCTTGCATGTGTATGAAAATGATATGTATACATGAAAAGGGTATGCACATATTTTGAAATGGGTTCCAGGGGCCTAAATGAGTATTTGTTAAATCTAGAATTTTCCCCTAAGAGTCCCCCAATATTGGAATGGTGGCACCCCAGCACTGTGATATATAGAATTTGGAAAATGAACTAGCACTTGGTGCAAAAATAGTAGTGCCTCGGTGTTAGGCCAACATTATGCATTAAAAATATTTATTTTTATTATTAAGTACATTTCTTCTCATACAAGCCTAAGGCTTAGAGAGACGAACGGGAGTTTAGAGAGAGAGAAATAGGAGAATTTGGGTAGCTTCAGGTCATTTTTAGTTTTGAACCAATTTAGAAAATTGCTCGGGTTAAGGTAGGCTACATTTTTTCTGTCTCAGTATGTAATACTTCAAAGTTTTTATGGTTTTTTTATCGAATTTATAATTTTCTTTTACAAAAATATGATTTTCTAATATTCTGGTAACTTTCATTCGCGTAACTTTTGATATGTTGTTGATACGACTATTCTGGTTATTTTGAGTATTTATTCAAAATTTTTTGCTTGGTAATTTTGAAATGTAGTAATTTTAATCAATTTAAAAATTTATTTTGTCATCTAAAAATATTATTTTAGTTTTGTCAAAGCTTTAGAACGTTGTTATACACAATTTCTGGTAATGTGGTAGAATTCCAAAAACTTTGTTTTAGCAAACTGTAGAATACTGGGCGGAAAATTATTTGGCAGTTGTTGATAACATTTTTTAAACTATACATTAATATTGTGATTGCTTCAGTAGTATAGAATGCACTCTTTTAGCATCTATGATTAAAATATTTGAATTAGTTATGAGAAGGGATTCTATTAGCGACAAGATAAGATTCTGCTATCTATTATGTGTTAAAAATTCTCGAGTATGAGAGTTATTTTTTAGTAAGAAGGGATTCTGTTAGCAATGAGAAGGGACTATTTTAATTATTATATATGAGAAGTTAGGTCCTTAGAGCTATTTTAATAATTACTATGAAATATTTATTTATATTTCAGTCAGCCTCAGTATAGTTTTAATAATTATTTAAATGCATTCAATATTAATACATTGTTTAGTTTTAGCTTTATGTATAATACTTCAATTGATTATTTCTGCATTTTAAGTTCTTTTGATTTAAGATGTTGATTTTTGTTTTAGGCAGTCATAGCCTAATGAGCTCTGTTAGCTCATTTTTGCTTTTGCTTTCATTTTATGGCATGAGAAATAGTAAGGAACGAGTTGTGTAGTTTTGATATCATGATTTGATTTGTGTTATAGGTATAATTTTTAGTTAGCTTTTCTTTTGCAGACATAGCTTTTATTATTATTGTACTTTTCTATTGTCAAGCTGTTGTAGATAGACCTCAGATTGTACTTGTAATTTTTGGATGATATACATACAAAATCTTTTTTTTTTTAGATTCGATTGTCTTCTAGTTTATATTATATTTAGTAGTGGCTCTGTGTCGTATATAAATTGAAAGTTTAATTTCTCAACGCTTGTCCAACTGAATCTTGGTGTTAGTTTTTGATTCTTATCACAATCGGGAACAATATGACTTGGGAGGTTGGGTCGAGTCATGACAATTAAAGTCATAAATAAGATGTCATTCTCAATACAGGAATAAAAGTTCAATAGTAAAACATATCACTTTATTTTTTCATAGTCAGTTAAAAGATAATAAAAATTTCTTAATTCTCATACTCTTTTCATAGGCCGCTCTCCAAAAGTATATGAGAATGAGGAAACTAAATATTTATCCTAATATGTGAGCCTAGATGAGTGAAGGGAATAAAACAGATTTGCTAGAGATTAAGATACACATGTTTGGAGTTACTCACTGTAATATCTCGAGAAGGAGAAGGGGATGAAGAAGCTCATTTAGTTATTTTTGGAGAAGGAAATGAAAATGAAAATACCTTCATTGGTACTATTTAGTTATGATAGGATATGAGTATAACCTATATGCATAAAATGTGAATGATGGTTATTTTCAAAACTAATTATTAATGAAGCTACTTTATATTTATATTTTTATAGCAAGCATACATAATGGTCAAAATGCTTTGTATTATTGTAATATAAAAGCATGACATACTATTTAAGTTGTGTTATGGCTCATCCCATATTTGCAAATATTCAAATGTATTATTCTAAATGAGTGGAAGAGGAGAGAACATATATCGTAGGCACGATGCTCTAAAATAAAGGTATTTATCAAAATAGTTATAATATTCTTTTATTACATTTGAGATTTTAGTCATGAATTTTTTTTGTAAATTGGACACAACTTCAACAAATAAAATTTTAAACCTGTCTGATCTTTTGTTCCTACCTTAGTTAATTCTCCCCAGCTCTTGGGAGCCAGCCATCTTAGTCAAAGGGGGGCCACTACCCTCAATCAAAGGGAGGCCAGTCTCTTGAGCTAGAGGAGTCACTCACCCCATAAAAGGGGAGCCACTCACCTCAACTCAAGGTGTAACTCATCCTAGTCATGGCGAGGGGGGAGGGGGCACTTGTCTTAACCAAAGGAGTTACTCACCCCAGCAAGAGAGGGACACTTGCCTTAATCACAAGAGCCAAGAGAACTTCACTAATGCCTATCCAGAGGCGAAGACTTTCTCTTGCCCAAGTCAGTTGTTCATATGTACCCATTAAAATTTTTGCCACTATGTCCACATGTATGTAAGAGTCATCCAGGCATTTTTTTTATTTGTTTATATATATATATAAATATATAAAGCTTAGGCATAGCTTTTCCACGGCCCTTAGAACACTATGAATACATCATCAAATTGATATCAATCACTGATACATTTGGATTCAACATGTTCAAATTTAAATCTATTTGATTATGAAAGGTGAATATAATTGTAATTGCATTAATTGTATTCATGCTACTATGATGAAAATATTATTCTTTTTACTCAGTAAAAGCACTTATAGTTTCATAAGTTTCAAATTATTTTGAACTTGATCATAAGTGACTGCTAATGCAAGATAAACATTGAATTACATGATCATTTGCATTTAGCAATGTCAATTTTGAGCCATTTTTTTACAAAATAATTCTTAAATTTGAGAAGTACTATTTAGACCAGAAACGTTGGTTAAAAAAAATGCCTTGCTCATAAACGACAGGAGTGCAACTCTAACCTTAAACAAAAGGAAAAAGAAAAAATACTTAGAAAAAATAGTATATGGAAGATCTTATCGCTAGACGTATTTAGACTTTAGATAACTGGATTAGGGAGAGAAACTCAAACTGAGCCCTGTTTCTTTCCATATAAGGCATTGACCACAGCATCTCAACATTCCATCTTTGGAAGGTTCAATTTTTCATTTCCTCCAGTATGATGAAGCCTCCTCCGTTCCACCAAGTAAAAGACACGTTTCACTTCAGCTAGCCTAGCTAGGTCCTCAGAGCGAGAAAGAGATAGAGCTGAATTTCCTCAGAGAGAAAGAGATAGAGACAAAGACCTACAGTTAGCTTAGCTAGTTCCTCATAGAGATGGAGATCCAGAGGGGGCAAGAGAGAAGAGAGAAGAAGACAGATTAAACAGTATGAAACTAAATCATCATCTCTTCACTTCCATCAGTTACTTGGTATATATTTGCAGGTAAAATATATGATCCTGTGACTGAGAGTTCTGCACTAATCATCTCTAACAGTTTATAATAGCTTTCTAATGCTCAAGGTCATACGAAATTTCTTTAAATAAATATAATAATAACAGACCATTCATATGAAAAGACAGTTTTATTAATATGTTAATAGGTTTACGAGAGATTATTTCGTGCATAGTCCGAGCACAGAGAACCGTTCGGTTTTATGACTATGAACAATTCATAGTTACAAAACCGAACGATTCTTTGTATTCGAACTCCGCACGTAAGATTTACTAACATTCTGATACATCACTTATTTATTGTTAGAGTCAGAAAAACATAATTTTATGGTCTTGCAATAAATAAGAAGCTAGTAGCTAGCAAAGGCTTTAGACCTCTTAAGTACATAATAATGGGTGCTGTCGGCTCCAAGGCCAGGCATTCAATACGCTTGCATGCATAGGCTGCAGTGCCACTTCCATACTAAGAGACTCTTATCGATGAAATTTCCAACCTTTTTTATTGATTGACCCTAAAAAAAAATATCTCCATCACTGCTTTTCACAGAACCGAAACTGTCCTCTGCATTTAAGAAGATCGATCTTCCCCATAGTTACAATTTGAATTGAAATGACTTAATGACTTTCTTCTTCAAGAATTCAAAAAGAAAACTTTTTGAGCAATCCATGAAGACCAGTATGAAAAGAGTATGCTTCTTGGTTGCTGAATCAAGGCAGCAAGAATGTGGTTCTGTAGCTTCCTAATAGCCTGCTTATAAAGGTGCTGCAGATACGTAGCTTTTAACATATATTTGGTTCGGGAGTTGGTGGTAGAGGAATGCTTGCCTGACACACTATTAAACTATTTGCTTTTTAATTTATTTTATTTTTTTTTTTTTTTTTGAAAATTTGAGAGCCACCCCGAGTTTATTAATAAAATATTACATTGAAACATGCATGAAGTCCAAAATGAGGTGAAATTATTTTGCGGACGCCAAATGGCCTATTAAATGCGTCACGTCGCCTCCTGCTCGGTACTCGGCTCGGTACTGAGCTCGGTATCATTGACGTGGTGCATTCTGATTGATCTCCAGACAGTGCACTGCATTCAGCGTCCACAAAGAATAATCTCTCCAAAATGAGAGCCATCCACTTGAATGGATTCTATTCTCTAGATTAGAATATTACTGTTGAAAACATATTAATTTTAAGATTGGGGAATTAGATTAATAATATATAAAATTTATTTATTTATAAAACTAAAATAATAAAAAAATTTGAACTATAAAATCTATGTATTTATGTAAGCAGCGATGAAATCTTTTCTATTTGACAAAAGTGAAAAATATGAATTGAGATTTTATTATGGATTTTGATATTTAGGGGACAATTTGAAAACAGAAGTTTGAAAGGAGTTAGTATTGTAAATAGTAAAGATTTGAGTGTAAAAATAAAAATATTTTTTTATCAGGTATACAATAAAATATGTTGAGAGGATCTTCTTGAATATCATAAAAATATCATGTATTAGAGTTATATTTGGTTTGGTTGCAAGTCTAACATGGAGATAGGCTAATTTTATATTTTTGTACTAATAAAAATTGTTGTGTTGTTACTTGATGCAAAATTGGCTGTAGATGTTGATTATAAAAGATTTACTTCCGACTTCTTAGGTTTCATTTTGGATGGCATTCTTATTATTTCTTAAAACAATTTTTTAGTACAAAATTGGAAATCATTGTACTAAAAAACAATAAAAAAACTATCAGGTGGCTTTCTTACTTACGACTTCTTCAAGCAGATTTTTAGTAAAAAAAGTTAATTTTTATGCTAAAAAGATGCTTTAAGAAACAGTAAAAAGGTCATCCTAAAAAAAACCTTGGTCTCTTCCGTAGGATAAGCTATTTCATAGTGAGAAGTCACAACAAAAGTATAGCTTTGTCAATTACAGAGGCTCCAAGTATATTGCCGTTCGATATCATTTGGATTCTGATAACATTTTCTTGAGAAAAATCATACAGACAGAGATGGAATAGATATACAGATATGGATTTTGGTCTGCTTAAGCTTACTGTTGATATTTTCATATTACCTGTGATCCTCAGCTTGGCTAGGAGAATGTAGTGACAGTATTTGCCTGGACTTGGTCCCATGGCCTCTCTTTGGAGCTCGCATCAAAATTCTGATCTTGTGGTATATATGTAGTTGTCTATTTTTTACCTGTTTATGCTGTTCATTATCATATCTACTGCACTCAAAACAGAAATTATTGCTTCACCTGCATCTACAGTACAAATATTAAACTTTATATAAATTCGCCCATCCTAAGAAAATTTAAAACTTTTGTCGGACAAATACATGACATCTGGAAACAGAAGCAAGGAAATTAACTCTGTCCTAAAATTCTAGCGTCAAATTATTCACTATGTGAATGATTTCTAAAACAGCTTTTTAAAAAGTAAAAAAGTTCTTCCAAACAAACTTTTTTATTGAATCTGAAATCCTGAAAGATAAGCAGAAACTATTGAATCTCAATCAAAATTCAGATTAAAACAACACATTTATGATTCTAAAATCAATCAAATAATTTATGGAAAAAAACAAAGCACAAATCCTGAGAAAAGAACAACAATCTAAATTTGTCTACTAACAAAAATGCATGATGTCCACCAAATTGCTTCATTAGTCTTACTTCAGGTTACAATATCAAGAAGAAACAGAAGAGAAAAAGAAGAAACCAAAATTTGAGAAGATCCAAACCAACAAGGAGAAATAAAAAGCTATCAGTTGTGCAAAGGATTAGGTCCAGTATACACAGTCCTCTTCTCATCATCGTACCTTTCTCCTCCTTCACGCCCTTCTCCTCCAGCACCAGCATTTGATTGAGAAGAATGCAAACTAACTCCAACTCCTCCTCTCAATCTTCGAAGCCTATCAAACAAATCAACATGAGCTCTTCCACATTCCAACTGAAGCAAAACCAGAAGCAAGAAGAAGCAGCAGATTCTCTCCTTCTTCATGAGTCCCATCTCTCTTAGCCCAACCATTGCTTCTCAGCTTTGGTAGCTAGCTCTTCTTCTTGTACCTTCCAGAGCTTGGAGAAGAAGCTTGTTATTGAAGGGAGTAGTATAGAACTAATTTATTGCCTTGCTGGGATTCTGGAACTCTGTTTTGGTCTATGGACTTCCTTAGATATTGCATTTGGTCAATCTAAAGATTTGTATTCAATGTATAGTGCATTTGTTCTGCTACCACTAAAGAGTCGATTGAATTTGGAGCAGGGACTGCAGGCTAATGCTAAGTGTTTACTTTCTTTTGGTTCTTGTTTCAGAGTCTTTTTTTCCTCTGAAAAACAGTGGTAGAGAGAGTAAGAGGTGGTGGGGGTATATGTACCTTGTAGAGAGAGAAAGACATGGTTGGTGTGTAACAGTGTAAGTTGTAGAGAGAGAAAGATGGGGGCAAAATGGTATACGGTTAAGGACGTCAGCGTCCACATGGGCCTTTTATTAGGACAAATTTCTTTTTGGTAGTTTCTCAAAAATGTGCTTATAAGGAAATTCTCGGCACAAATTATTTTTTATATTGACCAGTCCAGGGGTAGCGCTTTGTACCTATTGCATGGGGCTGTGTGGACCAGAGCAAAATGAATGGGCTAATAAGCCCGCTCTAATGGGCTAAAAATACCTAGCATCTCTAATATTAGTAAGAAAGAGATCCTTCATAATAAGACACACAAGATAACACAACTCTCCTTGGCCTATTGGTTGAGAGCTTAGGCTTCCAACTAAGAGGTCCAAGGTTCGAGTCCTTGTGTATGCGTTGTGTATGAGTTTTCCTTAAATGGCCTAAATGTCCCAAAAAAATAAAGACACACAAGATAAATTATTTGTTTATTTGAATTCATCTGCCATATATTTTGATATGCAACAACATAACTGATACGTCAGTAAAAATAGTCTTGATACTGCATGAATTTTGAGAAATATCTGAGTTGGCAATATATAAAATTAAATTTGAGACCATCTGAATTCTGGTTTCAACAAGCTTATAGTTAAACTGAATGTCTAGAAAAGACGAATCAAACGACACTAAAATCGGTCTAATCCGAGCCCAGATGGGTCCAAACCAAGGTACCAAAGGGTATTTGGATTCAAAGAATTAATTAAATGACCAAATGATCTCTATATATGACATGCTTATCGTCAAATTGAGTGGTTCGATGAGACAAGTCCAACGAGCCTAAGATTACTTAATTATGATATCATTAAAACAATTAAGTGCTTAAAGAATGCCCCATGATCAACGGAATCAATGTGGGCCATCCGATGGAGTACTCCAAACATACCATGGATCTTTTCCATATTTATGGGTTTTCCATTCACAAAAATCTTTAAAAATACCCCAACTCACTACATGAGGGAGACCTTTTACTAGAGATTTCCGAGAGCTTTGAGGTTTCAAGGATCTATAACTCAACCCAAGCACCATCGCCTGCGAAAATCCGCCAATAGCCGTCAGACTTCCACCCGGTTGCCGACTGCTGCCATACTTCCGTCTAACCATCGTCAGACCTCCACTCGACCTTCGACCACTATCAGCCTTCCGCTGGGCCATTGTCGAACCACCTCTCAGTCGCCGATCGTTGTCAGACTTCCTCCCCGATCACCACTGAAATTTTGCCTGACCGCCGAGGGACTTCTGTCCGACTGTCGTCAGACCACCACCAAGCTTTCGACCACCGCTAGACTTTCACCCAATCGCCATTATTATAAACCCCCGAGTATCTATATGGAGTCCGGCCAACTCTCTAAACTACTGTAATTTCACCATCTCTATGTTAAGGGTGGGTCAACCATTGTAATTCATGACTCAAAGTTAGTGGAATCTTTTCATCTGGATCAGGCATCGTGATTTTTTTCCTTATCGAATTTTCCACGTAAAAAAATCTATGGTATTTTTTCACTCGCTCTCCAACTATCTGTTTGTGAGCCGGGTATCCTTGCATCACTAGGATGAAATTAAAAATTCACTCAATCTACCGCCGCAAATATACTAGCACGTAACAATAATATAAATTTCTATTTTGATATTAATAAAAGAGTTTTTTTATATATAATTCAGATGAAATAACTAATTATAATATCATCATAACTTCTTTTTTTATATATATAGAAGTAGAAAAGCATATAGAAGGTAAAAATAATTTAAATAGATCTAGAGAGGAACCATGTGGCTAGAGAAAAAGTTATTGTCAAAGGGATTGCTTAAAGATCTATTCAAAATAAACAGTATTAGAGATTATAGAAATATTATATGAATGTTATGAATATTTATCATGTGTTCATAGTTTAGGGAATAAGCAATGCTAAGAATATATATTGAGGCAGATATATTTTTATGGTGAATTTATAAGGGATTGAACATAGTATTGTGGATATTTGGGAAGTGTTAGGAGATTTTTTTACTACATTATGAAATAAATGAGATGTATTCCATAGACAAGTGTTGATTTCTCATTGAGTCATAGAAGAGTTTATAAGAAAATTGTGATGATTATTTGAGGCTTATTGGAGATGATAGATAATTAATGGCCTAGGTACCAATAATTGAAAATAAATATTTTTTTTTAATGTTTTTGGGTGTCCTTGAGAGGAGAAATTATTATGTGCAGAGTCCAAATGTAGCTTTCATCTAAACTCCAATCAAAATAGGCCACACCATCTATACACAGCTTGTGTACAACCTTGTACACATTATTTTTAATACACACACTATGTATATGCGATGTCGCCCTTTTTGATTTGAGTCTAGACGTCGTCCAGAATCCACCTTTAATAATTTCTCCCTTGAGAGAAACCCGATATAAAGTTTCTAACAACCATTTATGAGCTAATTCAGAGAGAAGACATAAGAGAATTATTAAGAGCAAATATTATTTTAAGCCTTAAAATAGATAAATAGAGATGACCTTGAAGGATAATAGATTTCTTGATAACAATAGTGGAAAACCAATAACATTGAGGTGTGGAAACTACAAAATAAAGGAAAAACAATTAATTTAGGTGAAAATCCCACATATTAGCTAGTGTACATAATATATTTTGGCAGCACTTTTCATTCCTAATGAGATATTCTCTCTCAATCAATCCCCCCTCCACATCTCCTGACTTCCCTATAGAATTAGGTTCATAAGAGAATGGCATTTGAAAATGATAAAATGTTAGTGGACAAAGATCCTACATCTTATTAACTTGTAGTAAGTTGCAGGAGCAACAATGGCTTCTTGTTCTTCAATGAAAAATAATGAATTATTAGAATATTTTTTATAATGGCTATTTTTTGGATGTTTGATGATGCACATGAGACTTTATCAAATTTTAATGATTTGTTGGACTATAATCACTCCTAAGGAAATAATTTCTTGTAAATTAACATGGACCATATCTTGGTATTATACATTAGGTCTGGTTACTTAAACCAAAGTTCAACTCTATTATATGATTGTGCAACCAAAATAGAATACAGTAGTTGGATCATCATAACAATTTTTTAACTAAATGATATAACATATGCACCTAAAATTTTAAAATTAACACAAGTTTTTAAACCTTTCAAGTCCAAGAAATTGATGCATAATATAATCAAAATATGAGAATTTTAGATGGGGATGGATGACATGTTCAAATGTATAGTCATCATAAGATTTATATAATTGATGATATTCATTCTCTATAGGAAGCTTGATCATTATAGGAATATTATTGATTATCAAATACATAAAAAATTAGTATGCCTTAAAGATGCTTTTGTTGACCCATGATCCTAAAGCTTTCGCTAAATTTTGATGATCATAAATTACACCAAAGAATCAGAAGTGAGGGTTTCAAATGAAATATACATAGGAATCAGGTACATCATTAAGAATATTCAAACATGTGAAGACAAGTTCATTATACTAGAATTATTTATTGTGCATATCATATGTAATATCAACTCAAAATAAAAATATTGAAGAAATATAAGTCAAACGAGCAAGTGAGGTTTAAACTGCCAATTAAAATTAAATTAGGTTTTCATATTAATAACACCATTAAATACTTTAGTTCTTGAGCTACATTATTTTTTTAAAGATTGCTTATAGCCTAACTAGAAATAAATTGGATAACAAGTTTAATAATAAAGGTTCTAATACTATTTAAGAAAATTAAATAGAAATTTCAAAATTAATAAGCCTCCATAAAGTGTTTGTGAGCCTATGTAAAGTATTACATTACTCCATAAAGATACTAAGCACACAATCCCATGAAAAATAAAATAAGTCTGGCCTCTACGAAATTTTACTAATATTTGTAAGCTATTTAGCGGGTATTCATAAAAGTTTATGAGCCTTATAAACATCGATATCTAAGAACTTTTAATAATTGATATTAGTCATTTAGGACCAAATTAGGGGCATATTTCAAGTGATTTTTTAACATTGGTTGTCCATAAAAATAATAGTTGGTTTTAATATTTTCTATTTGATTTTTTAAAATCTTGGTCTTCATTATAAATAGCATCATATGCCCTCAGTATAAACTTAATGCTCACATACAAACCCTAAAGTCCGTAATAAATTTTAGCTAACAAGACATCTCTTACAAAAACAAAAAAAGGTTAGATTTCTAGATCCAATTGAGAGAAACACAATGTTTGCTTGATATCATGTTGATCTTTAATGTTTTTGGCGTTTGATGCACTCGCTTTATCATGCTAATGGAATATCTCATATAATAATTAGTTTGTCTTCATAATTTTATTTTTCATCAATTATTTAATTGTATTTGGTTAAGTGTTCTAGATAAGAACATTTAAGGAAGGTTTTCTCGAAGTGGTGCTTTGGTGTAAAAGCTTCTCAACCTGTGAAGAGTGATAGTTTTTTGTTAAATGTAGGTAGGACACCTAAATATGGACATAAGCTATGATTGAATCACATTAAAAATCATTACTTATTCAAGTTATGTTATCTTTATATTTTTACTTATTGTAGTGTCTTTATTCCTAGTTATTCACTTGTACCTCGGAAGAAAAAAAACAACGATCAAAAGTTCAATTCATCGCCCCCCCCCCCCTTTTTAAGGCATGTGCAGATAAAAAAAATTTATCAGAGACTCGATAATATGATTTTCAACTTCACGTGCAAAAGCAATCCTTTAGGCTTTGTATACTGTTTTCAATATATCTTATGATCATAATATAGTTATAATAAATAAATGGCACTCTGCAATAAGACTTATTTTATTTGATGACATTCCTTTTGATTTTGAAAAGAGTAGAATAATGAACTGAGATTATTATGGTGGATGCTTAAAGAAATTATTATGGTGATGTTTGGACATTTTACAAAGATTGTCAATGTTCTCAGCATGCTTGTCAAGTTATCCACTGGACGATAATAGGTAAATAAGATTCTCCATTATTATTACTTTTTAAGATGAGATCTAAATGTAAAATTTATGCTATTTATGAAGCAATAGTTTTATATTCTTATATTATTGGTCACTAGCATTGCTTCTTTGTGTCACACAAGCACAAAGTTGTTTGAATGATAAAGAAAATGAAGATATAAGAAATAAATTAAATAATGTAGCTATCAAATGTAATGATCTAAGCAACAATCGTTCACCACATTCAGAGAGTGAAGATAATGAAATGGCTTTACATATTTGATAATTTGTAAGGATGAAAGTAAGAGTAAGAAGTCTAATAATAAATATTAATATAAATTGAAGATTGGCCATATAGGTTAAAATAAGCTCAGCCTCTTTAGATCAAAATGCCCTACAAATTAAAATGAAAGAAAAAAAAAAGTTGCATTAAAGAAGGGCACGAAGGCATTGAAAATAACATGGGAAGTCTCAAAATGTGAAGAGACACCAATAGTATCATGTGATCAAGAAGAAGTAAATCTATGTCTCATGTCGTTGATGGCCAATTAGATGAGGTAAATGACTTGTCTTACGATGAATTTTATGATATTCTACCTAAGAAGAATGATATTTCAATCAATTTTCTGCAATACATATCGTACTTTAAAGAAAGAGCATGAAATACATATTTGATTGTATATTGATTTATAAAATAAATTGTAATGTTGTAAAAAGAAAAAAGAGAATTTATCTAGTAAGGCATCTTTATGTGATAGATTTCATAAAGAATTTTTTTTGCTAAATGCAGTATTGAATATTTGAAATTTTTGAAAGATTCTAATAAAAATGCATCGCATGATTTATCTAGCTCTTGAAAACTGTTAGGACATACTTTTAGATACTATACTGATAGAATTGGACTTAGGCTTCGTTTGGGACGGCTTTTTTACTGCTTTCTAAAACGAAATTTTATTACAAAAATAAAAAAATTTATACTAAAATTCTGTTTTAGAAAGCAATAAAAAAGCCGTCCCAAACGAAGCCTTAAAATATTTAGATTCCTAGTCTCACATATGCATAGGTTGTTAGATCTCTGCCTACATATTGTGATAATCTCATTTACTTGACTAGTGGACACAAAGCAATTTGCATACCAAATCTAACATATTGTATTTTTGTGTATGCCATCTCTTTAGGCAAGTGAACACAAATGATACTTAGATAGTGGATACTCAAGGCACATAATAGAAGATTGTATATTATTCTCTACATTATGACCAAGTAATGAAGATTATATATATTTAAAAAATAATACCAAGAACAAGGTAGCTAGAGTCGACACTATTGGCTACGGCGCCTACACCATTGAGAAGGTTCTATTGATTGATAGATTAAATCACAATCGAATCAACATCGTTCAATTATTTGATTATAAATATATGAAGTTTGATTTTCATCTACATGATATTTAACTAAGTTATTGGTTGAAATTTTATTTACTAGTCATATATACAATAATATATATTTGCTAGAACTAAGTTATTTAATGCTAGTAATCTTAAGTGTTTGAAAACATATTATATTGATTCATGGATCACCACGGTAACTCCGTCAGTGCCGTCGGACTTTCCTAAGGAAATAGTTACATCGGGAAGACCGGTGGAATATGCACCGGTAACTTAACGGTGAAATGTCAGGAAAAATTTCCGTTGTTAAAACAACGGCGCATATTCTGTTGGGTTTTCGCCAGTATTTTTAAGGTTTCCAATGCAAGTTCCACTGGTAATATAAGGTGGAATTACCTGCGAATATTGTGCTTGCTTATTTAAACCCGGCAAATAGTTACCGGCGTATTATCCTACAGCAATATAACTGACGGATAATCCACCAGAAAATTCAATGGCAAGAGCCCTATTTTGACCCGTCCTCCATCTGTCTTTTCATTTCTTTCCCTCTTCCTTCGAATAGCTTCGCTCGCGTCCGAGAGATGTTTATTTTAATGATATGGAGATATATAATTATGTATTTTTAGGACATGTTTACTTGTTTATTTAATGGACATCTATTTGTTTATTATTAGATATTTGTTGATGATATTATTTTTATTTTTATTATTGTGTATATGTTTGGTGATATTCTTGATTAGAGCTGGATGTTTGAATGTATATAGTATTGCATTTTTTTTCTATGCAGGTTGTATTATGGAAATCAATTTTAAAAGTTAGGTGGTTGTTTTTTTTTCTTTTTTTTCTACTACAGGTTTGAGGCGGATATTCTGTCAGAATTACACTGTCGGTAACACGATACAACAAAACTGAATCGTCATTTCCAGCGTACATTTGCGCCAGACTTTCCGACGGACTATCTGCTGGTAAACTTCGCCGATAATAATGCGATAGACTAGGACAGAGGATTATCCGTCGGTATTTCCGGAGTACAGTTTCCGCCGGAGATACTGGCAGAGAAAACGCTGGAATTGGGTAACTGAAAAGGTGTCGGTTTCACATATTTTTTTGTGCCGGAAATGCCGCCGGGAACATTTCGGCCCGAAAGATTTTGTTAGTTTAGATTTTTAGACTCATGAATTACTGTCGGATAATAATTTGCTTTACTTCAAAAATTTGGGATTAATCTAATTATTTGAATTAAGACAAAATAAAAAATACATTATTATTTAATCCTTACCAATTTAAATTATCCAACCTTATTATAAACGATGTAAAAAAAACAATCACATAGATTAGATAATGTAAAAACAAAATAATCAGCAAAACGAATAAAGTATATACAAAAAATGTATAGGTCTAAACAGCTTGAAAATAAAGACCACATTCTTAATAAGCTAAAGAACTTAAAAAGAAAAATAAATTCATACAATTACTAAAATTTACCTACAAGCAATCAAAACAGAAAAATTACAAAAAATTTGTAATCGCAATAACATAAAAAATAAATCTGTACACAAAAGAACTCCAAATTTTTCATAAAGCAAAATTAAGTATAGCTCTTCCTAATTGCCATTGCCGGAATCAAGATCAATAAGACATAAATCTCATCATACTTGCTTACCCATCGATCGTTACTCTGCAATTAAATATTAGTTGTTTTAGCTTCTAACAAAATATGTAAATCAACTAGTACACGGGCGTCTTGCTACAGTAAATTTTGAAAAATAATTTAAAAATAAAATAGGTGAAAAGTATATTAAATAAATATATTTAAAAAATAATTAAAAATAAAAATAGAGACAGAAGCAAAAAAATATATAGTTAATGTAAACTATAATTTCTATATTTTAATAGAAGTCAATAGTTTAAATATATATATTGATCAAAATTTGATAAAAAATGAACATTTTTGTTTATTTTGATATTATTAAAAATTTAATCAGTATTTTTTAATGGATAAGTATTATACCGAAAATTAAAGCGACATAAAAAAAATAATGATTCAAAGTTTCTCCTTAAACAAAGGCTTTGAAAGTAAATATCATATTTTATTATTTATTCACCCAAAATATCATTTACACTAGTTAGGATATCACTTTATCACTAATCTATCACAAGCTCTTGACTGCATATGAATAAATGAAAATACATAACAAAATTTAAAGAAAACTTGAGTATCTCAGACAATCTCACACTAACTGGTCATGGCCCATTTCTTGACCTGAAATCATTAAAATTTCACATAATGAGCTCAAAAGCTTAGCAATAATTCAAAACTCATTAAAGTTTTTAATACAATGACTAAAGAATTAATAAGATATATTCATTCTAATATAATCAATAGTAGTCAATATAGTTAATGATAAAAAATTATCAAAAAAACTTAAAATGATTCATAATAAAAATAGGAAATCATTTCAATGAATCAAAAAATCAATAATTGACATACAATTTAATAAATTGGTAAAATAACAATACAAAAATCATTCATAAATTACTAAAGCAATCTATTTTATATATTTATATGCATCATCTCTTTATCTTTATGCATTATCAATCCATGCAATATTATCAATGATATTAATGTATCTGTCAATGTCATCAGAGATATTAATATATACATGCATCAATGTACCACTTAGCAAGACAGCACATCCAACTTTAATATGGTATTTTCAGCATCTTTTATCACAACTGATTTCTAGTTGATCATTAGTCATATCAATTATCACTTGTCTAATTAATCAATTCTTATTATATGTGACTTCATTAAATATATAAAGAGTCATCACGCTGTGCCCGTCGGCGTAATCGTTTATGCTCATTTCATATCATGTCTCTAAGAGTACAAGCAATCAAATAAACGCTGAAAATTGACTGCAACTTAGTACGGTAAGATGCACATTGTCAGTTCATACAAACATCTTCATGAACTGTGAAGCCCGCTTTAGTTGTGAAAAGTGAGTGGAAACACTTAATAGATGCAGAAACATGTCTGGATTACAAAGTTTAATTTATACAAAATAGGCCAACTATACTACTCTGGCTTATGAAGATGATGAAGAATATACAGAGATGCAGATGACAAGAAAATGCAGATGGAATAACTAAGTAAGTCAATTCCTGTTGTAATTGCCACCATTTTGCTTCTTTCGAACATCTTGACGAGAAGAATCATGACAATGACATGTCCAACCTTTGTCTTAAGTTCATCAAGCGAGCTTATTTTCATCCACTTTGGTCGCTCCTGGATCAAAAAACCCCATGAACAGGTTCAGCACAACTCTTTTCAGCAAGTTGATAGAATCAAAATCTGATTTTTTATCAGAAATAAGAAGAAATTTTGGTTCGGATGAGATTTAGGCTTTCGTTTGGGACGGCTTTCTTACTACAGTAAGAAAGCCGTCCCAAACGAAGTCTTAAAATCCTTGAAATTGCTTTGAAATGAATGCAATATATATAAATGATGAAACAACTCTTATGTGATGCTCATACCAAAATAAATCTCAAGAATTTAAAACTCATCAGGACAATTTTGATGAGTATATCCTCACCATTTTCCCCCCTTAAATACTAGCTCTTTATGTTGCAAAGATCCATCAAATGTTGTACTTAAGCTTCGTTTGGGATAGCTTTCATATTGCTTTCTAAAACAATTTTATAGTAGAATGATTTTTAGAATAAAAAATTTTGTACTAAAAATTATTTTAAAAAAACAATAAAAAATTTATCTCAAACAAAATCTTATACATCATAAATAGGTGCATTTGAATCAAAACCCTTAAGAATTTTAAGACAACTATGTTTGAGATACCAAACAATTTGAGCTCAAAATCATTTTGGTAATTTTGGTAAAATGATTTAAGCAAAAGGGGTCAAAAAACATTACATAGAACAAATGAAAGGAGAAACCAGATGGATTGCTTCGTAACTAGAAATTTATTAGAGAGACCCTTTTACCTTCAATGTGAACATGCCAAACAAGGAAGACCCTTTAAGAGCACGGTCCACAGAAGGAGGCGCTCCGAGTGGTGAATTGCTAATGAATAGTCCATACAAGCCCATTGCAAATATCAACATAACCGTACCAGCAAGATAGACATCTGTGGAGAAATAAAGTTGTAAACCCCAACATTTCAATTAAGTTATGCAATTTTGAGAACAAAACTTCACAAGAAGGGGAGATTGTAAGGCCCCGATTTTATTTTGTTAATTTGAAATATCAAAATTCAATTTTTATTTTATTAAAATTATTGAATATATTTTGAATTTAATTGAGCTGCTGAAATTAAATTTATTTAAATGGATTAGCTCGTTCGGATCTTCTTAAATAGACTAATTTCGCAATACAAATTTATTTTGCTACAATTTTAATAAAGAGTTAAAATTAAATTTAAAAATACACATTTTTTTAATTTAAGGGAGAAATGAACAGTCGATTCAAGTAAATAAACACAAGGGATTGATTATCCCTTCAAGAGTCAAATGAGTGAGGGAAAGGGAGGGATGACCGAGTGCTGTGCGAGAGAGTGAAAAAGAGATCGAGAGCAAGCAGAAGAGAGAGAGAGAGAGAGAGAGAGAGAGAGAGAGAGAGAGGCGATGCATGAAATAGAGATAGGGATCGAGAGAGTGAAATGAAGACAGTGTGAGTGAGAGGAAAGCTAAAAGGGAGAGAGGTGAATGGTCTAGTGAGAGAGAGAGAGAGAGAGAGAGAGAGAGAGAGAGAGATAAAGAAGTCAGGAAAGCAAAGACGTATGAATTGGATCCATGACGTCAAGCGAACGCCACTATTTGGTCAAGAATAAGGGTGAGCAAGCTAGCACATTAATTTCTCTTTCTTTTTGTCCTTGATATAAGCATATTATACCTTAATACTATGTAATGCATTTCCCCTTCTTTAAAAGAAAAGATGATAATGATGGGGAAGAAACTTTTCTATGGTTTTTTATATGGGTAAGTTAGATAAGAAAAATATATATATAGGATTGCTTTAGAAAAAACAGAATAGTGAAATTGTTTCATAAAATTTCATATAAATAATTAAATTATTTCTTAATAATTACAAAGACTATAGGTTATACGTTATCTTTCATTAAACTAGAAAAAAGGCAATTTTAAACTAAGAATCTCTATGTTATTACTTAATGTACACATTCTCTGAAAGAGAATCAAGTATAAAGCATGGATTTCTTAATACGTATAAAAGATATGCTTTATATTAAGGTATGAATAAAGATCATTAAAAACCTTCTTGGCAGTATTAATGAAATAGATATAAGCATATGTAATTTAAGTTATTCACAAGCATTTATTTTTATAAGTTATAAATTATAATTACAGTCAATATAATGACCTATAATAGCAGAGAATCAGTGTAAATGATTTTTGTTGTAAAAACAACTAGAAGTTTGCTTAACTAAATAGAAATCAAATTTAAGGAAAAAAATAATATTTCAAGTGACTATATTGTGTAGGTATTTTATTCTTTAATTGGGTTTGATTTATAGGAAATTAGGAATAAATAATTGATGATGAGGATATTGAAGAATAGCATTTGCACATCTCAAGTGGGTAGTTACATTTCTAAGTTAGAGTAATGCCTTCCTTCTTCGAAGTTTATTGTATTTGATAAACATGCTTATAGTTCACTTTCCTTGTTTGTGAATCTGTATTATGACAAAATCACTTCACATATGATGTCCAATGAATTTTCTTTTTTATTATTTGATATGTCATATTGTCAGGATTGAAATATATGTTTTAATGCTATTCCAAGAATTTTTTATTATGTGTTTTTCCTCATAAAAATATATTGTATATTAAAAGGCTGCAAAATGAAATTATGTATATTAAAGTGTTTGCATGTGGATATTGATATATGGAGTTCACCCTTTTATGACTCTAGCAGAGGACACTAATATGTATGTGTGATGCTGGTTTTACCTTTCACCTCAAACAATAGTACAAATAAGACCTATGCCCCACTATACCGACGGGGTACATATCGACCAAGGGGCAAGTTGGAGCCTTCCATTTCAAGATATTAATGCGCCCATTTCTATGTCCCATTATGCCAAGGAGGCAAGTTTCGACCGGGGGTGATTTGGGTTAGACAATGCTCCTAAAGACGAATCAATAAGCATATAGAAATGTATAAGATCTATTAAGTTTAAAAAAATGACTAGCATGTATATTGTTTATTTTTCCTTCGAATTACTATGATTTAAAAATATAATTGATCCACTATGTTATATTAATAAATCACTATTTCTTTAAATTATAATTCAGAATAAGATCTTTATTCTAGAATAGATTGAAATTTTGATGATTTAGTTGCTCTTTCAATATGTTGGAAATTATTATTATAAGAAAATGTATGAACATTGATTTTAGTAAACGAAATTTTAAAATCAGTTCGACAGTATAGTCCCACATCTATACTCCGAGCTCTTGGGTCAGGTCTTGACAAAGGTGGATAACAGCCAAGATAAAAGCAAGTGTTGGCCTTGAGCAAAAATGCAACGAACAATAATATATAACACAACAAAAAATCTGAAAAGTATAAGCCTCACCAATAGCCTCAACCAATCGAAGGACCATTTGCCCAGTATGAACTCCTTTAAGACAACTTGTCCAATAAACCTTGTATGCATCAACAATGTAAACACATCCCTAATGAAGAAAAAGGACTGTCAGATTAGAACATTTAAAAATACCTTGGAAGTTTATGATATATGTTAAGCATCATTATCTGAAAAGTACAAAAAGTTATTCAAAAGTTTCCATCACAAAATAATCTAACCAAATAACACAACATTAGTTTGAAAGCAATCACGATATCACAAACCCTACTAGCCTCTATAATTTTGTACTTCAACTTATTTATCTCCTAATAGTCCAACCATATTCTTATTGTTAACCTTTCAATATAGAAAAACATATAATCTTCCCCAATATCCCTGCACTTTTCTGCTTTCTATTTAGTTTCTTTATATAACAATATGCATTCCTCTTTTTTATCATAATGTCCACCAATTCTCTTATCGTTCCATGCAAAGTTTTCAAATTTCATGAGACAAATCTAAAAAATTGCTTTAAGAAGCAACAAAAAAGTCGTCCCAAACGAAGCCTTAGACAATGGTAAAAAATTGCTTACTTCTCACCAAAATCAGGTTAGATCGAAGTCTTAGCCAATCATTGTCTACTTCTCACCACAATTAGGAAAGATTGTTGTGTGGCACATCACTTCAAGAAAACACCCTAACACTGATAAAATTCAACTATTAAAGTTTACAACTTTTTTTTCTTTTTGGTTTGACATGCATTGTTTGAATGTTGTCAACCTAATATCAACAGTTAATTTAAGGAAGCTAAGTATTAAAATGAAGAAGAATAAAATTGCTGAATAAAAGATAAAGAACTAGAGAGGGGATGATACACTGAATTCTCCCAAGTTAAAAACACTGCTAAACTCTCTATTGAATATGAAAAGTTGAATGTTCCCATTCAATTGTTCATTTCACAAAATAGGGTATTTTAGGACACGGTATGATAATCACAGCAGTTATTGTAGGAAAATAAGATAAAAATTTTCATAAAATCTGAACCTGAATTAAGTGGTGAAATTTCAACCTTTTGCCTATAGTAAAAGGAGAAGTTTATCAAAGTACAAGTCAAAAATTAGCAGAGACATAATAGATACCAGTAGAATGAGAAAGAATTTATTATGAGAACCAAAACACAACGGCAAAAGAGTGGTTCAACTTTCTTAGCAAATGTTTGTTAGCTTGCTGACAGTTTACCAAATAAATTTCACACACCAAGATGGAAATACAGTGGAAACGTATCCCTATATTGTAGTTTTAATAAAAATATAGAAATCAAATTTAGCATTATGGGTAGATACTTACATTCAGAAAGCACAACAAAGAACCTGCGAGTGAACCGCCAACAGCCAAAAGGGCCAAGAATCGAAAGTCAAATATGAGCTGATTAATAAAAGGAGAAGCAAAGTATTGTCAGTGTCAGTAAGAAAGTACATAAGCATAACTCATAGTTTTTTTATAGTAAAGTCCAAAAAATGTCTAAAATGCTCTGAGATAAAAATGAAATTTAAAATCAACAGATTCAGGTCCAATGTTTTAACAAGACGAAGAGTGCAATTGGGATTAGCAATAGAATACGAAATTTCATTGGTGCGGTTTAATAGGTTTAATACAAAGGCCATGCACTATCAAGCTCAGATATAGACCTATTGAACACAAGTGACAAAATATTAAAAACTACAGGACAAGCCTTTATTGCTGTCTGAAATTGCACATTCTCTCTCATCCCTTTTCCTTCTATCTCATATCTTCTCCTTCTTCACTTTATCCCCTCACCTAAGCTCCTGACAGCCAAGCCCATTGAGAATGAAAGGAAAATGAGGAAATAATGACTGTGCTTACTTTATTTATTTATTTAATCACACAAAGACGACATATCATTTATCCTTTAATTAATACAATTAAAAGATAAGGTTTGAAGGTAATTTGAAATCATGATAACATAATGACAGTTTGCATCTTCCATGTCAAGATAAAATTCGTATGCTGGGGGCACAGTGGTTATTTGGCTAAAAGAATACAAAGGAAAATTAACGGAATGTTATGGATATAATTGAAAAAATTGCTTAAAACCTAAGTAAAATAATTTTAAAGAAATCATTAAATCATAATTAGATTCCATAAGAAATTTAAATAATTTTGTGCAACACTTGGTGATTAAAATACAGTGAAAGTGAGGAAAAAATAATTAAAATCAATCATATTAAGCATTTCACTTAAAATATATAAAATCATTTAAAATGTTAAATAAATATTATGATGCATTATTTATGTTCATCGCACTTCAACTTGGTCGCACCGTTGTAGTAACGTAAATAGATAGGATAGGATTTGACTGGATCTCACAACAACAACCACCCTTAGCCTTAAGGCAAGAATTCCAAGCTCCAAAGGTGGTCGATGGCCCCCTTCTGTCTCTCTATTGTCTTAGCAGACAAAGGAAAACTCAAATTACCTCTCAATTTCTTCTTATAAAGTCTAATTTTCTTCTTCTAAAGTATAATTCTTTGACCTAATTATTTCCTACGTATTCCAAAAAGTCTTTTTAACTCCAATTCTAAATTAATTGTCGATCATACTACAATTATAGAGCTTGGAAATATGCATAGCATAGATGAAGATGCATGAAGAGAGTTCAGGGAAAACTCTGAACTCTCGAGAGTCAAGAGCTCAACAGCTCGTGCAGTCAATTAACTCCGAAGATTGTATTTTAACAAGGTAAGATCATTGGTGTAATCCTATATTGCTTAGTTGAAAAATATAATGATGTAGATTGTAGGAATATCAAGCTCTATAGATTTAAACTTTTGGTTAAACAAAAAATTTGAGCGTTCTTTCATTAATTCTAACTCTAATCCCCTTCTGATTCACTCTCTCTAAAAAGTAATCCTCACCATATCATAGGTATTTTCAGTACCAAATATTACTCAACCACTATTGCACATTAGCACTCTGTCAAAATTTCAACAGCCATCCCTAACCCATTATTCTCCTTCATATCCCTTGATCTCTAGCCAAACTCCACGGTAAAAAAAAATTGACATTCTATCTCGTGCATGATAATAAAGAGGTTTAACCTAAAATAGAACAATTTTAAATCTTCAAACGTAACAGACATGAATATGCGATTTGTCGAATCGATTGGTAAGGGTTTGCATACTTTCTCGATGAAGGATTCCGCAGAGGGAGTGCGTTGGACAAAGGAAGTATCCCCGTTATCGGCAACAAGCTTGTAAGCAAGCCCATCTTCTCCAAGGTTCGAGGCATCAAGAAAGCGGCCGCTGGTAGAATGGGTGGAGTCGGTCGCGGAAGGATCAGCTACGCTTTCACTGGGAAGATAAGGAGAAGACGCTGAGGATCGAAGACATGTGATGGGAAGTCGACGAACACCGCAAGGATTCAAGAATAGACAGCGAGATGAAGGGCGAATCGACAAAGCGCAATAGGCCAGCGGGGTTCCGAGCGCGGCAGCCATGACGCCGGCTCTCCGAGATCTTCGAGGTCGAAGAATCACAGGAGATGAGTTATGAGGGCTGGCTTTGCCTACCGCAGTCGTCAAGTACTCGCGCTCGCGCACATTTCTTTCGTCATCACCCTCCAATGCGCCTTCTCTAGCTGCACGGCTCTCGCTTCACCGTCTGCGTCTGCGTCTGCTGTGAGCCACATGAAAGGTTTTTTAAAAAGGCAGGCGAGCGAATCTCGCGAGATATTTTTTAAAACAATAGACAAAATTAATATAGCATAATATTATAATATATATCTATATTTACAACAGGCCTAATGTGTGATTGAGTTATCCCTCAAATTTAGTGAGGAACTTTTATTACGTCCTCTTATTGGACGTAGTTCTACGTTCGATCAGAGGATTGTTATTCGGTTTTTGCTCGGTACTTGGTCGGTATTGTTTGGTAATAACGAGGAATACCGAGCAATACCGAGTAATCCCAAAAAATACCGAGTTTTTTTCTAGAAAAACGCGGTATTTTGTCTTCACATAATGGTATTTCTCATTATTATTGGTATTGCTCGGTATTTCTCGTTTTGTGCCTGCGATCTTAGTGCCGGCCAAATGTAGCTCTACGTACGTTCACTGGACCAAATAAAAGTTCCAAATTTAGGAGAAATTATATTAGGTTTGGAGGTCAATTAAAATACATCACATCAGTAGTACTGAGTCACGGTATCAAATAGTACCGAGCGAAACGAAAAAGTGATGTGGCGCATTCTGATTGGTCTCTGGACGGCATTCGTCATCCGTACAGAATAATTAATCCAAATTTAGAAAAAAAAAATGTATAAAATGAGATGAGACCTATAATGTTTTATGATGTAAATATTATTCATTAAAAAGAATGATAAAATTAAGTATTGCAGAGATGAGAATGGTTTATACTTATTTGTAGTAGCTTTGCTTTTGAGAGATATGACGTTAATCAAGTATATATGTGAAAAATTAGATTAACTCTAGTGTCGAATACGATTAGAGAGTTGATTGATATAGTTTGGTCATATAAAATATTGACTTTTCGATGACCCGATTAAGAGAGTTGATCTATTGGATTTGGTATATGTTAAGAAAGATAGAGATAGACCTAAAAGATTTATGATTTGACTACAAAATATTATAATTTATATTTTTATTAAATTTAAATGAGAATTTAATCCTTAAAATAGCACAATAATGTTATTATTGTTGTTATGCATATATAATATATAATATAAAACTAAGCCTAAATGTGTAAATAATAGTCAAGGTTTCAAAACTCTAATAAATTATTAAAATTTTAGTGAAATTATCTAAATTTTAAATAAATTTTTCCCGAAAAATGTATTTATGAATTTAATTTTTTTTAATATTTTCTATTATTTTTATTAGAAATATTTTTTAAGATTTACTTGGCCGCAGGAAAACTTTAGATCAAGATACTTGACTCAAATTTTCTCATGATATTTTATAGATATCTAATTTATATAAAGATGAGTATAATATATATTTTGAATGATTATTCATAGCTTATATATTTCTAAGTGACTATTTGGTTGCAAGTAAAATGAGTATAAAATATTTTAAATACACAGGTTTTGGAAATTTTGACGTTTGATTCAACAAAAAAGAAATGCAAAATAAAGTAATGCAGTGTAAATTATTTTAGTTCATTTTTAGATAAACAAACACCCATCTTTAGCGAGAATAATTTACATCGCAAACAAGTTCACTTTGTCTCCGTCACCACCCATCGTTAACCTCTGTTGCCCGCCGCCGATCATCGCCACCCGCCGCAAACAACCGCCATCGTTGGCCGCGCCCCATGCACATTATTTTTATAATTTACATTGCATTCAATTTACTTCAAAACAAATTAAAAAAAATAAAATCTTGCATTTCTTTTTTAGACTATCTCCAACCGTTCGACAAACAGCCGAATGGAGAACCTCAAACGTCGCAACCGAACGTCATTTCTTCCACCATTTGATCGCAGTTGAACAGTGCAACGCCAATATTGGCGTCGCACTGTTCACTTGCGCCATTTCTTTCTCTCTACCGAACTCGTCTAAGAAAGGCGCGAAAGAAACAAGCGATGATTTGTGGGCAAAATGGCGTTTCACTGAAGATGAATCATGGCACTTTTTGATTTTACTACATTTTACAGTGAAAAATGAGAATTTCGGTTGGAGATGCCCTTAGTCATCCAAATAACTCCAAAAAAATCATTTTATACGCATTATTTTTTCAAGCAACCAAACACCTCCTTAGATTTTCTTCTTTATATAAACTTATATAATCTTGTCATTTTTTTAAGAACATTTGAATAAATTAAGATAAATTCATACATAAATTATGTAATTAAATTTCAAATCTAAAATCTAGTGCGGTAACAAAAACTCCTAACCAACAAAATCAAATGAGAGCCGGCTGGGCAAAGCATAGGACCCTGGTTCGAATCCCTTGGCAAACAGTGAAAGTCTTAAGTGTTGGCTCATGTAAATTGATGTGGGTTGCATGCTAGGTCGACCGGGGTTTTCACTGACCTAAGAACAGTGCTTCCTCGTCACAAAAATAAAAATAAAAATTCAAATGAACTATCTTATCATATCTTTGATTATGTGTTTTCCCCCTAATAATTATTTTGTCGCGTTGTAATCATTAAATATCTTTTGTATTTCTTTTTTATATCTTAAATTGACGTAAGAGTTTTTTAATCATTTGTGCTCCACGTGGTTATATATTATGGAGTTTGAAGTTTCTCTGTTTAATCATTTGTCTGTTACACAACTCTCCTTGGCCTATTGGTTGAGAGCTTAGGCTTCCAACTAAGAGGTTCAGGGTTCGAGTCTATGTGTATGCGTTGTATGTGTGAGTTTGATGACCTAAATGTCCCAAAAAAAAAAAAATTTCTGTTCTGACGAATAATTTGAAATCTTTTACTTATGTGGTTGTGAACGATTGTGAAATCTTATTTAATAATGTCAGAAATCGCCAATCAAATATCAGGCTCCAGTAATCCCGGGCTTTTGTCTCCGCTAACAGTTTTTAGCTCTACTTGTTATATCCATGTATAAAAAACTTATGATATAAGATAAATTTTATTTTTTTGGGCCAATTTTTTATCATTTGCTTTCAAAAGTATTTTTACTAAAAATTTATTATTAAAAATAATAAGAGAATTATAACAAATAAAACTTTTATGTCATTATGCCATAATTTGGTATTTTAATAAAAAATGTCTAACTTTTTTTTTTATTATTATTATCCCTCATTTTTGGTTATATTAGTTTTTATTTTAGTTGAATTTTTAAAATTTATTATTTTTTTGATGTAAATTATTTTCAGCAATGATTATCCTACAAATTAGCAAGGTTAAGAAAAAATGACTTGACATAAAACTGAAAGAAAGAGAAATTAAAGGTTCAATGGTTCGATCAAGATTGAACTGATGATGTAATAAATATCAAATTATTTAAATAAGATTTAAATGAAATAATAATGATTTAATAAACATACAATGATATGAATTTTTTTTTTTCGCTTTAAAAACTCATACATAAATAATATTTTATGTAATTTTAAATTTAAACATATTCAATTTTTAAATCTAATTCACATTTAATATAAATTTTTAAATTTAATATAAATTATTATTAATTTATATTGTATACTTAGATAATTTATATCTATAGATTATATACCAAATTTATGTTATAAAATTCGCACCAACAAATTATTTATGTTAAATAATTTATAATTAATAAAAAGATAAAAAAATTTTATAATGTATAAATAAATAAATTTAATCTTATTTGCAAACAAAATACTATTCACATTATAAAAAAATTAATTAAAAAATATGTTTAAAAATATATAATATATATGGTGTGAATTTGATAACTTCTCATTTATTTAGTCTCACATCACTTTAGAACTTTCTTTTATTATTGTTTATATCAGTTTTTGGATTTGGATGGGCTAAGAACTAACATGAAATTGTGGGACCATATGAAATTGCTTCATTGATATTTTGGCCTAATAATAATTATTAAAATTTCACATTTTTAAAAAATTTAAGTATCTTAAATTTAAATTACTTCATTAAATTTCAAATTTTATTTAATAATTTATCCTTAATATATTAAATTAATTTATTCAATTATTTAAATAACTTAACACTTGAATCTTTCATTTCAAAGAAATCGGGACATGTTCACCTGTTGAACCGACGATTCTAGCTAATTCAATCTTGTTGCCACTATTTCTTGAGCTTTGCTAACTAAGAAACTTTTTTTCTTAACTTCATGATACATAATACTTTTTTTAAGCAACATACATCCTACTCTTTATTTCTCACAAAATGATTTTATTTTTGGGACATTTAGGTCAATTAAGGCAAACTCACATACAAATCACATATGCCAAATTCAAACCTAAAACCACTTGGTTAGCAGCCAAACCTCCCAACCAATAAACAAGTTGAATTATGTTTCTCACAAAGTATGATCAATTGCTATCTCATATTTGATTAATTAAAATGCATGCATCTCTTATACTTCCTTCTCCTCCATTCAAAGTCAAGCCACATGAGATTTATGAAGAATATTATAATTAGGGTTGTCAAAACCGGGTCACGGGTCGGGTTCGGGTCCAACCTTAAATTGACCTGACACTGTTCAACCCGACCCGAACCTGACCCGTTTTTGCAAACCGGTCCGTTTTCCGAACCCGAACCCGACCCGCTTCGGGTCCGGGTCAACCCGAACCAAACCCGATTCAGATATATTTTATTAAATTTTTTTTAATTTAATTCAATTTATCTAAATCTAAATCAAATTAAGATAAGATTTACTTCAATTAATTTAAAATAAATCAAGATTAATTTATTTGGGCAATAATGCTTATAATATTTTGAAATATCATTTACTTATTTCATAAAAATCCAGTAAAACCCTCCTAAATTAATTAAAAAAGGGTCAAACCAGGTTGATTTCGAGTTTCCGGGTCAACCCGAACCCGACCCGGTTTTGCAAACAGGTCGAAATTCGTAACCCGAATCCGACCCAATTCAGGTTCGAGTTGACCCGAATCCGAATTTTTCGGTTCAGGTTTTCGGGTCGGGTCAAATATTGACACCCCTAATTATAATGATAATCCCATCAATGATGATAATGAATTAAAACAAAATAGTAAAGTGTTATCACACATAAATATCCACTTAATCTTAATATTACATATAGAGATCATTATTAATCCTTCGAGATTCTATTTGTGAATTAAATTTTGGTGCATATAAGGCATATTTTGGTGGCTGAAAAATTAAATTATGGTACTTATTGGCATATTCTGATGCTATAAGCATAAAAATGAGTCATAAGGGATTAACATCTTTTGAGATTCTATTTAGGTGCAGAGAAATCTAATATGAACTATTATGTGAATGAATTTTAGTTTAATTAACTATACAATATTATTACTATAATTTTTAAATAACTGTTATACTTTTATTACTTTGTTCAGCACAATGATTTATTATATTGTTTTTAAATATTCTTAACCATTGATAAATTGTATTATGTATGAATGATTGAGAATGCATTATACAGTGGAAGTTGAAGAGCTTTAAGGCATTGGAGTTATCTTCAAGAGATAATTATTTTTTTTTTCAAGAGATAATTGTGATTTGTTCAATCATTCTCCTTTGAGAAATGGAGATCAAAGATCATGATATATGGTATAAATATTAATTATAATGTCATGAGTTGGAGTTAGTATTGAGAGGATGTTTTAGCCTTATTGGTGTGGCATGCATTCAGGGGTGGAACCGGCCTTGATTCTTAGGGGGTAGATTTATTAATAACACCTCTACACAACATGTTTAGGTACCTCCCCCCCCCCCCCCCCCCCCCCCTCGGGGGCTAGGTGGTCCGCCCCTGCATGCATCGATGTTATTAGCGGTGGTAGGGGATGAAGAGTGGGCTTTGGTGTTGCTATCAACGATTTGCATCAATCTTATAAGCAATGATAATCAATTTAATTGTAAGCTCATATGATTCAAATAGAATTTTTTTTCCTTCAATTAATGCCACAAAGTGTTCAACTATAGTTCAATTGGTTGATTTAAGCTAATTTAGAGTCATATTGGATCATTTTTAGTGTCATTATATTTATCTCATTGAGACATTTAGGCTTTGTTTGGAACAACTTTAGACCACTATTTTTTTCTTACTTTGAAAAAAAAAAACCAATTTTACATAGGAATAAAAAAGACGTCCTAAATGAAGCCTTATTATGACTACAATCATCCTAAAATCAAAACACAGAAGATCATGAATTTAATTATGAAAACTTTTAATTAAACATTACATCAAACTTTATATTTAATCCGATGTATAAATTTTCTAATGAAGCTAAATACCAAGCCAATCACATTCAAATATGAATAACAACCTTTTTTTTTATAATCCTAGATAAAAATAATGGCATGTTTAACTTTTTTTTTTTTTTATATTTCAAATATGACAAAGTATAACCTCATACTCCTATGGTTGCTCGATTTAATAATGAATGATCTGTCTATCACGATTTGTAGTTAAAAAGAACAAAATGTGGCAATATCAAGTTTAATAATTGAGGCTTTTTTGGCAGATTTTTATTTTTTTTTGAAAGCGTTGCTTGCCAGCGCACAGTTAAAATGACTCGTTGACTTGGCGAACCTAAATAACTCACCGGTCTGAATCATTTATGAGAGAAATCACCGGTTTGAATCATTGAATGAATTGATAATTGCTTCAAACTTTATTAAATTTAAATTTAAATCATTTTCTAATGATAATATACATTTGACGGCTAAGATCAAAAGACATAAAGGCATCTCCGACCAAACTCGATAGTCCAATGCCCGGCATTCCGAGTCGCAATTACGCGATAGTGAATAATGCGACGTCAATATTTGGTTTGTACTGTTCACCCACAAACTTTTTTTAAATTATAAATATAAGGGTGTGATTGAAAATAAATATAAAAACAGAGCTGAAAAAGAATATACACATAATACTCTTTTTTGTTGTTAGAAATGAAGTTGGTTGGATATAAATTGCTGTTTGATATGATTATTATTTTATTTTGAAGTGGAAATGAATTTTTCGGTTAGAGCTGCCCTAAGAAATGAGGATTGTCACAACAAACTACATTAAATATATCTAATTTACAATTTATGATTTTTTTTTTTTGGGAAAATTTTGGGCTTAGCCCGTATATTAAACTAAAACTGTAAAAATTACAACATCAATAAAAAAGAAGGCCAATAACAGACCATGCAAAAGGCTAAAAAGAGACTAATTCAGCAAGAATACAAAAGTGCTGAATCAAAAATACAACATTAACATATATCAAATTCAGATCAGGAAAATGCTCCATTGCCCGTGAGCCTGGACTCAGAATAAACAAAATTGAATCGAGTAGGGTCTCTTTTCCCTGGTTGCCCGAAGACCGTCCAAGGGAGCTGCAGGATGGAGCTTCATCATCGTCCAAGCGGGCCAAAAACGGCAGACTTAGCAAAAATGTACAGCAAATTCTCGACAAAGCAGGGCACCTGAGCATGTCTTCCAACCAGTTTAAATCAGTTCTAGCATTTTTATTTGATCCTTCCATTGAGATACTTTTTCAAACATCACTCTTTTAATGGCATGGACAATCGTAGTGGTGCTTTGCACAGTATTCCCATATCTTCTAGAGTTTCTCTCTTTCCATAAGTAGTAGATAGTGCAGCAGGTCAGAAGTTTGTAAAAGTTTTTTGCCAGAGAGTAGCCTTTATATTGTTCATTAATCCAAAATAGAAGGTCGTAATAGCAGATCTTTTGTATCAGGTATAAGAGCATTCAAAACAGAAAACGAATATGAACATTCGAAAAATAGATGGGAAACCGACTCATCTAAAGTGTGGCATAAGCTGCACTTCGAAGAAATATAAATTTGTCTTGCCCGTAATGCATCAGCTGTTTTTAAGCCTCCCACAATAGCCAGCCACACAAACACGTTATATTTCAGACTGTACCGTTTGTGCCATATGAATTTGTACCAGGTGCAAATGGGAATGTCAGCATAAAACTCATCAGTATAATTTTTATGTTTGTAAACCTTCTTGTTCTTCCAGAGTAAACAGGGTTCTTCATCTTGATGTGCATTTACAAAAAGGTTTCTCAGTTGCATAGGTATAAAATTAGGAACATCCCATTGTGAATTAATATAAAAATCCCTCAGCAGAATATCAGGAATGGAATCTGCACCCCTCAAGTAATTCCCAAGGGTGACATTATTGCACCAATGGTCCCATTTCAAAGAGATGGGAGCCTTGCTTGTGATGTTGAAATTGAAACAGTTTTTGGCATGTAAAGCAGTTCGACAAACCGATTTCCAAAATTTAGACGCATTACAGGGAGGAGGGTGCCAAGGTGATATGTATTTACTGATCAACCAGTTAGATAGAGGAGTAAGACAGTTGTACATCCGAAAAATAACCGAACAGTTATTTGCAAATTGTAATGCGTTTACAGAAGGTATACCCAACCCGCCTCTTTGCTTAGGACGACAGATCACTTCCCAAGAAATCATGTGCAGCTTCCTAGAGGAGGAGCAATCCCCAAAAAATAAGAATCTGGAACTAGACTTTTTAAGGAATTTGTGAACAGTTTTTGGCAGAATAGAACCACGAATCCAGTACCCAATTGAATTTTGGATGGTAAACTTTAAGTACTGAAGTCTACCCCCAAAAGACAACAGGTTAGCTTTCCAACCATTCATCTTTTTAATAATACTGTCCATAAAAGGAAGATAATCTTCAATCTTAAGCCTTTGAAATGACAGAGGTATACCAAGATAAGAGATTTTAGAAGAAATATTGTGTATGGAAAGAATTTGACAAATCTCTTGCTGATATCTAAAATGCTTGGGAAACATGATAGCACTTTTATCAAAATTGATTTTTAACCCCGTGACATTTGCAAAATCACTTAAAATATTAGCAAGCTTGTGACAGTTCTCAAAATTTGCCTCCCCAAATATCAATACGTCGTCTGCATACAACAAATGGGTTAGAGAGAAGTTGTTGACAGTTATACCTTTGAAATCTTTCCCATCCAGAAGGTTAGAGAGGGCGTCCATGGTAATACAAAACAGATAAGGACTTAAAGGACATCCCTGCCTCAGCCCTGCATAAGTGTTAAAATAACCCTCCAAAGCGCCATTTAGAACAATAGAAAAATTTACATCAGTAATGCACATTTTAATCCAATTGACAAAAGCATTTGGAAAACCTTTCTTTGTCAATCTATCAAGAATGAATACCCTGGATACTGTATCAAACGCTTTTCTTATGTCTAATTTGGCACAAAAAATGTTTGCTCCTCCTCTTTTACTAGCAGAGGCAAGAATATCACTTGCTAGCAAAATATTATCAGTAGATATTCTGAATTTTATGAACCCCGACTGATTAGACTCAATAATAGAAGGCATGATCGGTTTGAGTCTATTTGAAATCACTTTAGCAATGATTTTGTATATAACATTACAAAGAGCAATCGGCCTGTAATCAGCAATACTACTAGCATTCTTGTGTTTAGGAATAATAGCAAGAGCAGTGGCTTTAACCCCATTTGAAATGTAACCCTTGAAGAAGAAGGAGAGAATGGCCCTGCACACAAGGGGTCCCACAATGTGCCATCCCGATTTGAAGAAGTGGAAGTTGAATCCATCTGGGCCCGGAGCAGATGTTGAATTACCCAGAAAAACATCATTTTTAATTTCCTCTTCCTGAATATAAGATGTTAAATCATTATGAAACATATCAGGGAGGGTAGAGCCTATAGGCAAGGAATCCAAAAAAAGATTTGGAGGAGGAGGGGGATTGTATAGTTCTTGATAGTGTTTCAAAATAGTGGAAACAACAGCAGCCCGATTAGAGGATGGAGTTGAAGCAAGCAGATTGATGACGGATTTAGAGCTGCTTCTCCTACATCTGATTTTACCATATAAAAATTTGAGATCTTCCTCCCCATGTTTTAACCAATTAACTTTATCTCTTTGAATAATCCAGGAGGCAGTAATAGCATTAAACCCTACAATTTTTTGCGTTAGTATCTTTTAAAGCAAGATTAAAAGTAGGACTGTTTGGCTCTTCGTGAAGCTTCTCCAAAATCTCTCCTTGATGCCGTAGCAAAGAGTTCAAGTGCCTAGAAACAGAGTTGGAATTCGACCAAAGCTCTTTCTTGATTAAAGACTTTAAGTGCCTTAGTGTATTGCATAGATGAGAAAGAGGATTGCCAACAACATTTTCAGAAAAAACTTGTAAGAGTATAGTCCAGTATCTATCCAATTTAGTCCAATAATTTTTAAAGAGAAATCTATGTCGAACCTGATTTACCATGCCAGAGTGTAGTATGATTGGGCAGTGGTCCGAACAAGCCGGACTTTGGATGGAGCAGAAAGAGTCCGTAAAAGCATTCATCCAACTATTGTTCACCAAAACTCTATCAAGTTTTATGTGAATAGAATTTTCAGCACGTTGATTGAACCAAGTGTATTTGCTTCCAACAGAATTCAGATCTATTAGGCTATTTTTGAATATCATATTATTAATGTCATACATTGCGGAATGGGTCAAAGAAGAGCCCCCTAATTTTCATACGCAAATCTGAAACAATTAAAATCTCCCAATAGGACCCAAGGAATGTCAGCAGCAGGAGCAGTCAGATCAATGGATTCCCAAAGTTCTTTCCGTTCAAGGGAGCTATTAGAGGCATAGATAACGGATATCTGAAAGAGAGAAGTAGAAGCAACCGAAACCATACCAGAGATCATCTGAGAGGAGACATGAGTAGGATTAAAGCACAACTTATTCGCATTCCACTTGATCCAGATCCTCCCCGAAGAAGACAGGGCAAAATTTATGATATATTTTTAAAAAGAGGTTTATATAAATAGCATCTTAAATATTATACTTTATATATTTAGCATCTAAATTTTACTATTTATACATGCTACTATATTAACTTTGTTAATGGATCTCACATGATACATTGCCCGACCCGTCGGTGCCCTTGTCTCAAGCTTGTCAAACTCTTCATCTTGATTCATTGATGTCTAGGGGTGTCAATTTCGGGTCAAGGGTCAGGTTCAGGTCGAACCCAAAATTAACCCTGCACTATTCGGGTCAACCCGAACCTGTCATGTTTTTGTAAACGGGTTAGTTTGTTGGACCCGAACCCGACCCACTTCTGATCCGAGTCAACCCGAAACGACCCGAATGATCTAGAACAGTGAAAAAAATTTTAGTTTTCGAGTAAAAATGTGTCAAACGAGTCGAAAACGGGTCAATCTCAGGTTTTCGGGCCAAAATGGGTTTTCAGGTCAAAACGGATCACTTTCGGGTCAAAGGTGTAATATCTCGTTCCCTTACTGTTCCTCTCTGAATTGGATTTTCCTCCCAGAATCGGCCGGGACGAAGTTGAGATCGTCCAGGCCGATCAGTGCATGGAAAACAGCTGATTTCTGGAGTGTTTTCTGGATGATTTCTGGACAGGATCGTCCGGGCCGATCGTGAGATCGTCCAGGACGATAGGTACTGTAGAAATTATCGGCCAGACAATAGCCCTGGGTGAGGTCCAGGACGATCAGGATTTGGTCTGATCGTCCCGGGACGATGTGAATATCGGCCTGGCCGATCAGTTCACAGATATAAGAAAATCAGCTCGTTTTGAGGAGAGAGAAAATCATTTTATAAAAACGAAAATATCTGAGGAGAGAGAAAGAGAAAAGGAAAAAGAGAAAAGCTGGTTTTCGGAGACCGCGGAGCGCTTTTCGTCCGACGCTGCTGTTGGGAAAAGTGAAGATCTCGTGGTAAGGACTCCGAATCCTGTTTCTGTTTTCAAAGATGTTGTGTTTTGACCGAGTTGAGATCTGTTTTGTGTTTTCGTAGTCGAACTTTTGACGTGATTTTGATTTGACACAACTTCCACCGCACAACTTCTAGTATGTTATAGATATGATTATTCTACACGATTTGACTGTATTCTACGAATTTTCTTCCGGTCGGAATTGGTTCTACGTGATTTTAATCGAATAGAAAATTATCAGGATGTTTTCTGACTTGGTTTCTATAGAATAAAAGTCTTGCATTGATGTTATAGATATTCTATTGTAATTTGGTAGAATTTGGAAATCGTGTCTTTTTGCAGGATTTTTGTGTAAATTTGACCGACTGCCGTTACGCTGCCCGATTTTCGTATGATTTCCGAATTGTCTGAGATGGATAGATTGAATCGATATGAATATGATTATTGATATGATTGCTTTAATATTGACTATTGAATTGCTTATTGATTGAATTGACTATTGATACTGGAACCCAAGTGGAACCTGGTTGAACGTTGGTGAAGATTGATATTGACCTGTACAGGATGGTGGGCCGACGGGCTTTCCTTTAAACCATTGATCATTGATATAACGATTGGGAGTTATAAGGAGTTTATATGCCGACGGGCGGCCGACGGGCAAAAAGAGTGACGACTCTTATTGATAGACCAACGTACGGACTACAACAGCAACGGATTCTACAACAGCAACATGACCAGTTGATTTTACTTGTCCAGTATATAGTATTGAATTGCATGTTTACTGTATTGATTTACGGATTTATTGCTTTATCGATTTCTGCCTTATTGATTGATCGGATTTACTGTATCGTACGATTTCATTGATTTCATTGATTGATTACCGAGCATTGATTACTGAGCATTGATATGGATATTGATAGATATAGATACTGCATTGATAGCATGGACATGGACATCGTATGGATTCATTGTATTGCCGCCTAGATTTTTGTAGACTCGCTGTTGCTACTGTTCCACACCGTTTTGACTGTTGTATAGATTTCTTGTCAGAATGGATTGAAGTTTATTGTATTGCTTTCCTCGATTGATTTCATTAAATGGATCGTATTGATTTGACCGTATTGATTTGATTGACGGATATTGATTGATTGCATTGATTTATCGAATTGCCTGCCGCTGCATTGACTGGTTTTATTGACTATGGATTTCCACTGCATAGAATTGATGATCATTGATTCATTGATTTCCGCTGCATAGATTCATTGACCATTGACTGATTCAGATTGATAGATTGACATGCATATTGATAGCATCGCCTTGCTTTGATTTCAGTTGTAGGCTTTGGTGACCTGCTGGGCTATTGTAGCTCATTATATGTGGTTTAAAAATTTCAGGTCCGAGCAAGGCAACTGGAATGGAGTTCGATCAGAATGTCAGACGAATCCTTTCGCTACACGGATCTTGGGGTCGTTACAAATTGGTATCAGAGCAAGTGTAGTGAAAGGATTTGATTGATAGTTTGATAGAATGAATCCATTCTATTCATTTTGCATACATAGTGATTGACATTTGATTGATTGCATTGTGTGTTTTGTATGGATTTCGACGAGTTTTGTTTTGGGATTTGGATTTCGATCGATTTGTTTTGCTTCGTACCTTTAGGGAAATGTCGGGACGACATTTTTCTAAGGTGGGGAGATTGTAATATCTCGTTCCCTTACTGTTCCTCTCTGAATTGGATTTTCCTCCCAGAATCGGCCGGGACGAAGTTGAGATCGTCCAGGCCGATCAGTGCATGGAAAACAGCTGATTTCTGGAGTGTTTTCTGGATGATTTCTGGACAGGATCGTCCGGGCCGATCGTGAGATCGTCCAGGACGATAGGTACTGTAGAAATTATCGGCCAGACAATAGCCCTGGGTGAGGTCCAGGACGATCAGGATTTGGTCTGATCGTCTCGGGACGATGTGAATATCGGCCTGGCCGATCAGTTCACAGATATAAGAAAATCAGCTCGTTTTGAGGAGAGAGAAAATCATTTTATAAAAACGAAAATATCTGAGGAGAGAGAAAGAGAAAAGGAAAAAGAGAAAAGCTGGTTTTCGGAGACCGCGGAGCGCTTTTCGTCCGACGCTGCTATTGGGAAAAGTGAAGATCTCGTGGTAAGGACTCCGAATCCTGTTTCTGTTTTCAAAGATGTTGTGTTTTGACCGAGTTGAGATCTGTTTTGTGTTTTCGTAGTTGAACTTTTGACGTGATTTTGATTTGACACAACTTCCACCGCACAACTTCTAGTATGTTATAGATATGATTATTCTACACGATTTGACTGTATTCTACGAATTTTCTTCCGGTCGGAATTGGTTCTACGTGATTTTAATCGAATAGAAAATTATCAGGATGTTTTCTGACTTGGTTTCTATAGAATAAAAGTCTTGCATTGATGTTATAGATATTCTATTGTAATTTGGTAGAATTTGGAAATCGTGTCTTTTTGCAGGATTTTTGTGTAAATTTGACCGACTGCCGTTACGCTGCCCGATTTTCGTATGATTTCCGAATTGTCTGAGATGGATAGATTGAATCGATATGAATATGATTATTGATATGATTGCTTTAATATTGACTATTGAATTGCTTATTGATTGAATTGACTATTGATACTGGAACCCAAGTGGAACCTGGTTGAACGTTGGTGAAGATTGATATTGACCTGTACAGGATGGTGGGCCGACGGGCTTTCCTTTAAACCATTGATCATTGATATAACGATTGGGAGTTATAAGGAGTTTATATGCCGACGGGCGGCCGACGGGCAAAAAGAGTGACGACTCTTATTGATAGACCAACGTACGGACTACAACAGCAACGGATTCTACAACAGCAACATGACCAGTTGATTTTACTTGTCCAGTATATAGTATTGAATTGCATGTTTACTGTATTGATTTACGGATTTATTGCTTTATCGATTTCTGCCTTATTGATTGATCGGATTTACTGTATCGTACGATTTCATTGATTTCATTGATTGATTACCGAGCATTGATTACTGAGCATTGATATGGATATTGATAGATATAGATACTGCATTGATAGCATGGACATGGACATCGTATGGATTCATTGTATTGCCGCCTAGATTTTTGTAGACTCGCTGTTGCTACTGTTCCACACCGTTTTGACTGTTGTATAGATTTCTTGTCAGAATGGATTGAAGTTTATTGTATTGCTTTCCTCGATTGATTTCATTAAATGGATCGTATTGATTTGACCGTATTGATTTGATTGACGGATATTGATTGATTGCATTGATTTATCGAATTGCCTGCCGCTGCATTGACTGGTTTTATTGACTATGGATTTCCACTGCATAGAATTGATGATCATTGATTCATTGATTTCCGCTGCATAGATTCATTGACCATTGACTGATTCAGATTGATAGATTGACATGCATATTGATAGCATCGCCTTGCTTTGATTTCAGTTGTAGGCTTTGGTGACCTGCTGGGCTATTGTAGCTCATTATATGTGGTTTAAAAATTTCAGGTCCGAGCAAGGCAACTGGAATGGAGTTCGATCAGAATGTCAGACGAATCCTTTCGCTACACGGATCTTGGGGTCGTTACAAAAGGGCTAACCCGAACCTGACTCGATTTTCGAAACGGGTTGAATTGTTGAACATGAACCCGATCCGTTTCGGGTCCAGGTTGATCATAATCCGGAATTTTCAGGTCAGGTTCGAGTCGGACTTTCGAATGCTGTCAAATATTGACAACCCTATCGATGTCCTTGTTTTCGAGCTCTAACATATATTGCCATTATAGGGCCTGTTGGTGTCTTCTTGTATCGATCAGACTTGTATTACCCTCGCTCACAAGCTATACATGCTGCTATACCATTTTATTTTATTTTATTTTAGTTGCATTTATTGAACTCAACATGTGGTAGGATGTCGGTGGATAGGGGATTGACATGATTTTGTCACTACAGGAAAACAGCTCATTTCCGACAGATTTTCTGGCGGAAATAAATTCGTCGCAAATTCCGGCGGATTTTCCGGCGGCATTCCGACGGATTTTTTTCACCGAATTTCCAACATAATTTTTGATTGATTTTCCGACGGATTTTTTTCAAAGTCATTTCCGGCGGATTTTCCGGCGGATTTCCGACGTAATAAAAATTAATTATTTTTATTTTAAAATATAACTTAAATTATTGAATTAATTAAGTTAATTAACTTTTTAATTTTTTTTATTTCTGCCGGTATCAATTAAGTTATTGAATTTTTAATTTTAATTTTTTTGATTTTTAATTTTTTATTTTAAATTTAAGTTAATTATTGAATTAATTAAATAAATATTTTTTATTTCTGCCGGTAACAATTTTAAGTTAATTATTTTAAAATTAAATATTTTTTATTTTAAGTTAATTAATTTTTAAGTTTTTTGTTAAATTCAATTAACAAATTTTAAAAATGACGTCTCGAATAGGTTAAATAAAAAAAAAAGTAACATAGTTAACAGGTTTTGGTTTCATGACTAGATGGTAGAAGGGTTGAAGGCGGGTAGGGGAGGGGGGGCGGGGTTCGAATCTCGCTGAGCACATGGGCTTGTCCGCGGGCAGGCAGGCGGGTCTTGGCTTGTTGGACCGGCTTGCAGACGGTCTGGTCGCGTCTGGCGGTCTGGGGCCTGTGGTGGAGCGCGAATTAAGGTGGCAGCTGTTGTGTAATTGAATTTTTTTTTTGCATAAAATTTCCGGCGTATAAAAATTTCGACGGAAATATTTTTCCAGCGGAAATTTCGTCGGAAATGCGCCGGAAATATTTCCGACGCATTATGTTGCGCCGGAAGTCCTTTTGCGACGCGCGTGAAACCGGCGCAAAAATTTCTGTCAGAAATCCGCCGGAAATGCTATTTTCTGACGGATTTTGGCCATTTTTCCAGTGGAAATGTCCGCCGGAAAATGACGTTTTTCCTGTAGTGTGTATTTAAGAAATAAAATGGTACATAATTACTATCATCATGCATGACATGATTGATATTGTTATAATCAGTAAGTGTCAAAAGCAAGTGGACATATCTCATTCCAATTCGATTCAAAATTGACCTGACATGAATCCAATTAATTTAAATCCCGCCCGTTTAATAAACGGGTCAAAAAATGAACCCAAATATAACCTACTAGCAACCCGAATGACTTAAATCCGACCTGTTTTGATTAAAAAAATTATAACTTATCATTTATATAGTTTCACTATTTGATAAAAAAAATGAAGATCATAATCACAACAAGAAGAATTTAAAGGAAAAAAAATTTAAAATGATTTTTTTTTGGGTCAAAAGTGGATTTGCCGGTCAACCTGAATTTCGACCCGTTTATTAAACAGATCAACAAGAACGTGAATTTTTTTGAATATATTTGGATTGAATTGGCATATTGAGATATTTATTGACACCCCTACTTATCATGCTAATAGGAGGATCATAAATTAGCATGATTCATCTTTTATGATGTGGTAGATTATACAATCACCTTTATCATGTGGGAATATCGGTCATTTCTCTTTTAGGTTTCATTTGAGACAGCTTTCTTACCACTTCTTAAACTAGCTTTTTAATACAAAAATTACATTGCATTTGAAACTCAATCGTCCAAACACCCAAATATTCAAAAATACTGTATAGTTTACACTCAGGCTTCGTTTGGGGCAGCTTTTTAACCGCTTTCAAAAATAAATTTTTAGTACAAGAATATTTTGAACAAAAAATTTTGGTACTAAAAATTTGATTTA
Source organism: Dendrobium nobile (assembly GCA_022539455.1). Lineage (NCBI taxonomy): Eukaryota > Viridiplantae > Streptophyta > Magnoliopsida > Asparagales > Orchidaceae > Dendrobium > Dendrobium nobile. Next base: position 69,687,733 of record CM039723.1, read on the forward strand.
GAAAGCAGTAAGAAAGCCGTACCAAACAAAACCTTAAAACACATCCAACTAAACATATTGTAAAACTCTTTTGATCTAATAAAAATCTATGTTGGCTTAAGAATTAGCTTTCTTCTTAAGCTTAATGAGGCATATTTCAGTTCTTACTTAGAATTTTCAATATAGCTATCATCGATTGATGGTGAAATTTGCAAGATCATTTTGTATAATAAATTTGCTAAAAAGAATTTAGATGAGCGTTTTACAGAGAAAAAAATTGTGTACGGATATGTCTTAAGTCTTAACACATTTCTCAGCAGGACCCCTTTCAAATTATAATATGTGATATTAGTCAAATATATTTTAAAAAATTAATTATATTTTTAAATTTTATACTGTAGCTAAGAGTTTTAAATTTTATAAAAATGTATTGTTTTGTTTTCAAAATTATAGTGAATTTTTATGCCAAGAAAAAAATAAAGGGAATAAATATCCTTAAAATTTGATACAAGTATTTTTAACACTTGATATAGAAAAAAATATTGTTTATATGAATATGATTTCTTATATATTGTTTCTATTTTATGCATAATTTTAGTTGTAAATATTGGTGACTTTCTAGGCATTTCTATTTTGATATAAATCAAAGAGAAATATGCATATTTCTCTTTGATTATTTATATTTAATAATTCAAAATTGCATGCCACCTAGTTTTAGGTGTGGATGGAATATTCTTGAATGCACGTCGTGGCGTTACTTTGCTTGTGGCAGTGACACAAGATTCCAATAATCAGAGTTATTTTATTGCATTTACAATACTTGATAATTGTATTTTATGACAAGATTAAGTCAGTCAATAAACACAATGAAAATTCGATATTTATCTCTAATTGACAACAATATCATCAATATTTTATCAACAAAATTTTCAGAGGCACACTATCGAGCTTGCAATCATCATATGATAATTAATATCATGATGAAGTTCTAAACGGATAGTTATCATGGAGAGTATCACTTGACTTCTAAGGTTTATACAATAATAGAGTTTTTTAGATACTTTGATAAAGTGTGTTATGACCATAGTCATAATTTCTTATCTTGAGAATGAAGTTATTTTTAAGAGATGTGCTCATGCTTTATTTTTTTGAAAACTAATACAACTTGATGATAATTGTACTTCAAAGAGCTTCAACATTATCACCAAGGATGCATGTTCTTTTCCAATGACTATTATTATAATTTGAAGGCACACATTCCCGTTACTCGGAGGTTCGAATCCTTCCGTCCCAGATTGTTTGCATCAGAAACGAAGGATTCTTCTCTATTGAAATTGAAAATGGAATCCAACAATTTTCTGTTTCATGTTGGATACAATGTTATCCAATCTGAATTCTCAGATTTCTTATTAGAATCATATCTTTTTTTTTGAAAGAAGGATCTTTTATGATGGACAATCTCGAAAGATCTGTTGAAGATGTAAATAAGTTTGCTTAAAACTGATTTGTTTTTTTCATTTGATATTATTCATATGAGAAAATATGGGGTAATTTTCAGTGAAATCCTTTCCGGATACAAATAGGCTAGTCCGTCCCCCTTAATGAATTGAATGGTCCTTCGACCTTCGTTTGATTCCGACGGCCGGCATAGATTCTATCTCATGAGACCGCCCACTATTACTACGAAAAAAGCCCTGCTTCGCTAGACGGAGAGTAAGCTACTTCTATTAGCGCCGGACCGTCGAGTCGAATTGATCGTGTCATGTGCAACGTCCATCAATGATGGTTCATTAATGTCCATTGATTTAGACTCCTTCCCCTTGTAAACATAGTTCTTTGATAGATGTAAATTGCAACCTACATAATAACTACTCATGCAAAGGAAATTAAAAAAAATCGGATAAACACCCAAATAAGGCTCAAACATAAGCATAGACCCTATTAGTAAATTTAAATTGCATATCCTAGATGATAGCCTAAATATTAATATAAATTTATAAGATATGATATATACATATAAAAAGTTTGATCTAACGGATCATCTATAAGAACATGCATCGGTAGCAGCTCTGAATCACAATGTCAGTTATTATAACTTATGCTTCTACTATTGTGCATATGATGCATGATAAGTTGCACATGCTTAAAACATATATCTAGTTGAAGAAAAAGATAGTGGATCCACATGAAATAAATGTAGTTATCATATTACCGCCATTACCGAAGTTTAGAAGTGGTCATCCAAAGAAAAATAGAATGCTTTCAAAAGAGGAGAAGGATGCGATACAATGTAGGTATAGTCAATGTGGAGTTAGAGGCTATGATAGAGTTAATTATAATGCCAAATACCCGCAATATTCATAATAATTTTCTTATTTGGATCAATTATAATTTTTAAACTGATGCAACTGAATGGTTTATATGACAACATTATCGCTGGGTTTGATATTGTTTATGTTTGTTGTGATTTCTCTTTATTATATCTACTCTTTTCAATCTAGCTCTCTTTGATCATTTTTTGACCAATGTTAGATTGTGTGTGTGTGTGTTTTTTTTTTCTGAATAGAATTTTAACATATATTTTCTTAAAAATAAAATAATAGACTTATTTTTTCTGTTGTCTATCATTATGGTCATATAAACTTAAATTCCCCAATTAGAAGTAAAAAAAAAAAAAGATGTTCTAGTTTGAACTTAAAATGCTTTTTTATCCGATCAAATGACTTTAGCCCACAATTTTGGAAAGCCCAGCATTTGTGCAAAGAACTAAAAGATTTGGGAAGGGAAGCAGGAGGATTCAATAATGCAAATCCCTGATCGAAGGCAGATGATCGATTACCTTCTACAAGACAAACTGTTAAGAAATGATTTGCATATCTTAAAAAGAATAGAGAAAAATTTCCACTTGAAAATAAAAAAAGGAAGAAGCTGAAGGCGACAGGGCCGGACGACTGGTGGTGAGAGCGTGCTGGTGTTGCTGCTGTTGCGCTTGTGTGGTGGAAAGTGCCCTCTTTCTCAACTCCCATGTATTAATCAATAAATACTCGAGCAGAAGAAAAAAAAGATCTGTAAGTTCAGAACCATTCACTCCTTTTCTATCTCCGACACTCTGAGTTCTCCTTGTTCCGTTCACTCAGTCTCTCTGGAGCAATTAGAGAGAAATCGTTGGAGCCATGATGAGGTATTCGTCGCTTTGCAGCAGTTATGACTACGGAAACGCTGAGTACTGGAACACTAGATACTTGGAGGAGGCCGGCGCATCCTTCGATTGGTACCAGCGATACTCTGCCCTCCGCCCCTTCGTACGCAAATTCGTCCCCAGCTCCTCCCGGATCCTGATGGTCGGCTGTGGCAATGCGCGTACCTCTTCCTCCTCCTCTCTCCTTCCTTCTCTAAAATGGATTTTTTGTCCATTAATTTGCAATTAGGGTTTCTTGCTTTGCTAATTCTGTGTGCTTTATTAATATTTTTTGCTGCACAGTCCATGATGTTTTCTTTAAGTAATGATCAATAAAGAAAACATCATTAACTGTGATGATATGCAATTCAAGATCTTTTGGGTTTGCGTACTTTAAAATAGAAAATTTTTCAAACACAATTTATTGATCAATCTATCAAAGGAGGAGTCTAGTGATTTAAAAGTAATAATTGAAATTCTAGATTGAATGAATGAAGTGGATTTCAAAACTGGGCATGCGGAAGCCTGATTGTTACTGCTTTCTCTGATTTCCGATTCATTAATTCTTCTTTTCAGAAAAAAAATGGGTAAGGAGCCGTTATATATCTGTGGGGGATTTACTAGTCCATACAGTCTATAAATTTTGTATGTATTTGTATAGTTAACGGTTAATTTTTATAAACTTATACATATTTAAGTATTTAAATCACATTAAAGTGTATGTATGACAATGTATATTTTATTTTAAATAAATTATTATTAGTGATATTTTTGTTGTGATTTAGAGATTTGGTTGTTATGTAAGCAAATAGGAAAAATTATGTTTTAGATATGTAAATAGAGAAGAATTTTGTGGTACATATGTACATTTTCTTAAATATATTGGATTGCTTTGATATTAATGCAAAATATGGGCAATCAATCAAAATTTATATTACACTATCTCAAAATAGAATAGTGCATTGTGACCTATCATAACGAAATATTTTTTCCCCTTATTTTCTAGCCTTGGGATTGTCCCCAGGGTTATAAACAGATAATTTTTTTTTTCCAAAGAAAACAGGAACGGCTACTATAGGATATTTAAAATCTGTGCAATATTTGAAACAGGAATAGATTTTAGAGGGCCTGTGTGCACATAAGTTTTTAATGTTTATATGTATATATGCTCATTTCATTTGGAGTTTCTTACAGTAATAGTTAATTTATGCCGTTAAAAATTACATTAATTAATGTGCTCTAATTAAGATTTTTTTTTTGTCTTTTCACCATTGGTTTGAAGGACAAGGAAAGATGCTAGGAATTCTCTTAGCAGGATCGCTATGAACCTTTTGTTGGTAATACTCATTATCTGTTTATCTGTTTGAATAGTTATGTCCGAAGATATGGTGAATGATGGCTATGTAGACATAATGAATATTGACATATCGTCTGTTGTGATCGACATACTAATCAAGAGTCGTGCACATATTCCACAACTGAAGTGTATCCTCTTATACAATTGTCCCACCTAATGAGTTGGTTGTCTTTCTCCTATACACATCTACAGGATGAATTATTCTGTGTGGACGCCGAACGCCGTCCAGAGTCCAATGAAAATGCACAACGTCACCCCCTATTCAGTATCGTGGTTCGGTACTGCTTGGTATTGGATGAAGTGGCAGCACCTGATTCGCCTCTGGACGGTAAGTTGTGTCCGGTGTCCGCACAGAACAATCTCTCCATCTACAGGCACCAAATTTTATATTTTGGAATCCTTATGTGATATTTCTATAGATATGCAAATGGATGCAAGGAATATGAGTTTCTTTTTGGATGAAACATTTGATTCTGTGATTGATAAAGGTATATGTTTGTCTACTTAACTTTGCTTTGGTGCAATTTTTCAGTTAAACCCAAAGATCTAATCTATCTTCGTTTGCTACTGCTTTATTCCTGTTCTGCGTTGATGACTGCTTTAAAGGGACTCTGGATTCTTTGATGGTAATTATTATTATTTTTCTCCTGCATCTTTTGTACCTTTTTACTGTTATTCAATTTCTGATTCTTTGTAGCTGCTTTGCTTGTTTGTGGCTTGTTAGTGCGGCACTGATGCTCCGTTCAGCGCTTCTCAGATGATATATGAAGTGAACAGGTTTTGTTCATCTTCTTTTTTTGGCTAGGGAAAATGATTATTTTTCTTATCTCTTACCCAATTTTATGCAATTTTGACTTCGGATAATTGATGTCATTAATTTGTAGGCTTCTTAAACCTGGAGGGATATTTGTGCTGGTAAATCTTGTATTCTTAAAGTTTCATGCCTCTTTGATTAATCAATATTATCTGTGTATCCTTCGGTTCAATTTTTTTTTTTTTTTTTTCAGGTAACATATGGTGACCCGTCAGTGAGAGTTCCCCATCTGAATCAACCTGGATGCTGTTGGAAAATCACATTGTACATTATACGTAAGCATTTAAAATCTTCCCTTCCATGACCCCTCTGGTTTTACTGTTGCTGTTCTAGTTGCCGATATCTATGATTTTGTGAGCATCTGATTATGCATCATGTAAATTTAACTAAAGTCACTATAGTAAACTCATCAATTACCGGCGGCACTTTCCGGCGGTTTCACGGCTGGTTTAACCGCCGGTAATTCCAGTGGTTCTTTGACCGCCAGTAATACCGCCGGTAATTGATGATTTTCCTATAGTGAATTTTGCTTATGAAAGAATAATTAACTAACTGATGCCATTGCCTCAACCACAGTAATATTGTGCACTATGATTGAGGTAATGTTATGCTTTTCTTGTCCTTCAGACATCAGAGTATCATTGGTGATCTTGCCTTCTCCATGTTTATCACCTTTCCAGAGCCTAGCAATGCATTTTTTTGTTTGTAATTCTATATCAAGCAATAGTCAACTATCAAATTTATGTTGTCTTTGATGCAGAGCATCACAGGACTTGATCCATCATTGTAGGATTTCTTCTCCCATTCATTATCAGATTGACTATCAGGCGTGTAGTGTTTTTATGTTTGATGTTGATAATGTTGGTCATTATCTGTTTTATGCTGATCCGATTTGATCTTTTTTAATTCTCATGATGCAAACATCTATTTGATTCTTATGTATGATCTTTTGCATTATCATGCTATTATTATGAAGTTTTGTCATTTTGAATAAGGCCTATTACTGTAGAAATGTGTAGGATCATATAATTTTGATGGTTAATTATCGAATAAAATAATGACTTTTTTGGGCATCTTCTCTGGAGATTAATTCTTTTTTGTTTTTCCTAAACACGTTGTTGTAGTGTCTTATGCTTAGGGTTTTTGATGATTATCTAACGAGTTGCTGAAAGTCATGCAACAAGAGCCTAAAATTTGTAAAATTAAAACAATCAATCTTAAAATAATTATTCATTACCTTTGATGAAAACTGAAGGGGCTGTTTGGTATTGGATTTGATTAAATTTTAGTAGGATTTAGTAAATCCTGGGACTGTTAAATCCTGAAAACTGTTTGGTATAACAAATGTTAAATCATATTAAATCCTGAGAAACTATTTGACAACAAATTTCAAGATTTAAAACAATCATAGATTTAAATAAAAAGAAATAACATTGAATTACATTAATATGCTTGCTATAAATTCAAGATAACTGCATACCACATAATAAATCTAACATGAGCTCGTACAGTAAAAATTAGTATATGCAAAAAGAGTAAATGACACCATGATAGAGTAATATTTATCTAGACACCGATAAACTACTATTTAATAGCATACTTCAATATGATTGGGAAGTTGATATATCTTGCATCGTAGAGTAACTCCATCAAAACGATCGATTTCTTTGACAATATATCTGAAATAAGAAAATCATGAAATTACTAAACCCTAAACAATGATCACTGCATTATTTAGGCAGATTTTGCCTTCTTGTTGAAGGGTTTAAGAAGGAATGCCTTCTTAACACCAATATTGTCTGAATTTTTACAGCTAGGCCAGATTTTAAAACTGCAGTTGGCAGCAGTTCATTGAGATCAGTAATGGAGCCTGTTCCTCTGACTGAAAATGGTCTGCTTCCACCAGAATATGTTCTTGAAGATCCAGAGTCTCACTATATTTACTTCTGCAAGAAGATGGAAGGATAAACTGGCTTCAAGGCTCTCTGAAAATTTTTATGGTGAAATAGTTCCATTGATGGATTTCTTTCGGAAGTTGTGGCAACTGCAGTTTTCTTCTACTTTGTTGTTATTGCAGTTTACACCAATAGGTATTTGGATTTTCTTTTTTTAGATAGATGAAAAATAGAGAAAATAAGAACCATAGATAATAGTTTCGCTGGGATTGTTCCTGAAACATCAAGCCTATTGCAAGCTGATAAACATTGTATAATTGCCTGTTTTGGTTCACAGGCTATGTACTTTGTTAACAATTTTTGTGAAAAATATAGTTGAAGCTACATTTCTTGACTGTTTTCTGTTATCCATTAATTTTGTTGTACCCTAAAAAAGTAGAAGCTGCTGCTTCAGGTGTCTTTCCAAGGGAAAATTATTACGTGCGGCGTCTGGATTTGTTTGGAGGCGAGTCCTGACGCTCCACATCACCCGGGGTCCGATGCATCCGGGTGACGTGGCATGTCTAGATTCGCCTCCGGACAGTCCAGACACTGCACGTAATAATCTCTCCTTTCCAAGGCATTGTTCCATGTTGGTTCGTAAGCCTTGTCAACATGTTATTTTCCTTTTTTTTGGAAGTATTAAGGACAAAACCCAATTTCATTAAGGTTTTGTTTGTGACGGTTTTCTTATTGCTTTTTAAAGCAGCTTTTTAGTATAAAAATTAAAATTTTTGTATTAAAAAGCTGCTTTAAGCAGTAAGAAAGCTGTTGTACCCTTTCATAGATTTAAAAGTCAAGAAAAAGATTTTTTTTTATTACACACTTCAACAGCTATCTCAAATGATGCCTAAGTAAATGATTGGTTATATATTCAATCTAATATATGAAAAGGAACTCCTATTAAAAACAAACTGGAAGCAATAAAATGCACCAAAACTATTAGCCATAAAGTGATATATTAAATCGTAACAACATAGCAAAATTACCAGCCACAAAGTGCAAAATCAAGTCCCACCAAGAGTGCGACATCAAAAAAGATAACAAGAATGAAAGAATAAGAGACCAAGTGGTTCAATAAAAGAACAACTAGACAGTGGAGGGAAGGCAAACTAGTAAACAACCCCACATAGTCCAAGAATTGGCCATTAGCACAAATGACCAAGAAATTGTAGCCAATCTATTAGACCGATTTAAACCACCAGCCCATCCATCATAAATTTACCAACTAGCTGGTCTCATTAGGCCTAGAGTCCTCAAATTATGGAGGGAAGGCAAACTCACACACACATCACATACTCAAAAACTCGAACCCATGACCTCTTAGTTGGTAGCAGAAGCTCTCAACTAAGGACTTGCCAGGCAACCATGGGACATAGTATAAGGAGAAAAAAGTCCCATCACCAATGCAATCATTTGATTTTCTTTTCATAGTATGAGTGGCCTGCTTGATCACTTTCTAGGCAGTAGAAATTCTTATGGGATGCCTATACCATATGGAACCATAAGCACTAAAGTTCATTGAGGTAGAAGACTAGATTGAAGAAAGATTTTCCAAGCCATTTTCATCTTGCATATCTGGTTAAAAGTGAAAATAGGTGTTAAGCCAGTTCTAAATATCTCTTTAGGATGTTTGGGTCCATCATATATGGCATTAAAGAAAAAATTGTGAGTAATTCAGTTAATCATTTTTAAAATGCACTTATTGACTGTGACAATCTAAAGATAATTTTTAGTAGATATTCTGATCAAATGAAATTTGCCTCCTAATGGAATAATTTTTTTTCCAACAAACCAACCAATCTTTTAGTTTATTGATCAAAGTGGAATAATATTTGGTCAATAGCAATCCACTAATAAGAGGAAAGATCATATATCTAAAAGTGAATATCCCTTTTTTGATACCAAGTTTTCCTTTCAAATCAGAAAACTTTGAACAGTTTTAGAGAAATAGATTTTAGATTTTGCAGTGCTCAACTCTGAACTCATCCAAAAAACAAGAATATATAGGTTTTTGCTCAAGGAGTGGATGTTTTATTGATTTTATCGACAGCTAAAAGGTCATATGCAAATAAGATGTGATAAATTGATAATGATAGGAGGACAATTACCAAAAGTAACCTCCTCACATCCATAGAAATTAATTAGGGGCGGATCCAACTTATTTTTTCAAGATAGAAAAAAAGTTAATTAATTAAATACTAATGATAATAATAATAAATAATACTAAAATAACTTTTTAAAATAATTTAACCAACATAATGCTATTAAGTTTATAAGAGGAAATTTTTATCATTTATCTTTCAATATAATACTTATTTTAGTAATAATATAAGCTGAAGTATAATCATATAAGTTATGCTTAAGCTAGACTCTAACTTAAAGAAAAATAATAATAAATAAGGTTAATGTTATCTAACTTAAGGAAAAAAAAGGATGATTAAATTATAAATTATGCATAATATTTAATGAGTTTAAGAATTGCTCTCTCACAAATCATAAATCCTAAAATGAAATAGCAAAAAAATAATAATAATAATAAATATGACGCATGGTTCAGAAACTTTTTTTGAAAAGCACAGTTCAAAAAAATAAAATAAAATGCAGAGCATTAGTTCTGCATTTAATGAAAGCATGTATACACACACACATACATATATATATATATATGCCGACTAAGATAGGTGAATTGTAAGATAAATAACCTCTTTGAGATGATTGGTTAAGATTTTGGAGATGAACTTATAGATTGTATTATATAAGGATACATATATAAAGATAGCCAATGAATTAGAATGATTTTATTTTGGAATAAAAGTGATATGAGAGAATGATTAACCAACTTTGACAATTTACTCTAAGTCATATAGCTTTGAATTTCATAGATAACACAAAGACGTGATCTCCAATAGTGTGTTAAGCCTAAGCTAAGGCCACTTTAGCCTTAAATTCTTTAGTATATTAGAATTGCTTCTAAGGAAAAACCTATGCTTTATTTTCCTAAAATATCCAAGATTAATGAAGAAAGAAGAGTGATATGAAGACATAGACGGGAAGATTTTCTTGAAAGAGGAGGGAAATAGATCATGCTACTCAATGTTGCAAAATTCCCTGTTAATTTGGTGGAGATGGGATTGCCAATATGAAAATTTGTTCAAATATGGTCCAATACTTAGAAGTTCCATAACCCCAATTTGAAAAATTCCATGAAATTATTTGATTTATTTAAATGGATTAGATATCTTCCAATTTTTTTATGGCTAAAAATAATATAATTAAAATCTTTCGGGACTAACCACCCTACATTGAGTGAACAAGAAATATCATGAAGAGAAGCCCAAGCATTATTTTCTTTCTGTAGCATTATTGGATGCATATATTAACATAATAAGACATTTGAAATCACCAAAAGAAACAACCTTGACATGGATGAGTAGAGGGGTGAAGAGAATACGCTTGAAGAAGATATACAAAGAATTCCATTTGATCCAATATTTTCCACCCATTCTTTACAAAAAAATTGTGATAATTTTCTTCATTAAAAAATTATTTGCAAAATAAAAAATAAACCTATAGAATGTCTCGACTCACCTTTGTTTCTAAAAGACAAATAAGGTTTAATTTCAAGTATTGGACCAGCCTCTTCCATTCTTTGAACATGATTTTAAGCTTGAAGGACTCTCACATTCTAGGAAACTAATGTTAAGTATGACATTGAGAGTTTGATTTTGCTTGTTCTTTTTAGATCTAGGGTTTCAAGGATTGTTAATTTGAGCAAATAATTCATGAGTTGTGTTGGGATCTTTGTCTTGAATAGTAATTAGAGGAGAATTTACATTGTGAATTATCTACAATTAAGAAATTGAGGAGTTAGATAGGGGGCTACCTGGTTGTTACTGGGGATTTGAGTTTTGTTAGTATTAGAAATCTATTTTGGTGATATTGAGGGTAGGTATTGTTGAAACAATTTTGTGAGTTATTTCACAAAATGTTTTGAGAGTTAGGATCACTAGATTTTGAGATGGACTTGCCTCAATTTCTCCAAAAATGAGAGCAACTCCTTCCTCTAGATGTGATGATGTTTAGATTGTTCTTAATAAGGCCTTTCTTAAGTTAGGGATAATGTTGATTAATGTAACTGAAGATCTTGTAATTTGTGGTCCAATTCCTTTGCACTTTTATTTGTTTTAGATTTTTTTAGTCTCTATGAAAGATCCACCAAATTATTTTAAGGTCTCATTTGGCTGCATGAAGTTAAAAGAAATTATGATATAAGAATATATATAATTTATATTTAATTGGGTGTAATAAGATATATCTATAATGATTTTAAATTTAATAAAAAAAATCATTTTTAATTAAAAAATGATATATTTTTTACATTTAAAAAGATAGAATAAACTTGTTTTAAGAATATATATTTTTATTTTTAATCAACCTAAAAAGCCTTAGATGAATTGAGTTTTTTTCTGTAATTTGTTAGTTTGCCAAGTACTTCTATCAAAAGTTATTTGGAGGTCGATCCAATTTGTATAAGCCATAAAAAAAAAAAAAACAGGTTAGGAAGGTGTGGCTCAATTTTTAGTAAAATAAATTTTAAAATTCTATATTTGACATTAGTAGTATATTCAAATGAAATAAAATTATATTACTTCATTCATAAGAAAGTTTAAGAAAATAATGAAGATATTTATTGTTGCGGGTCAGAATATACGCGAAGATAGAGTTGTAATTCGTCTTAGTGTTACATGGATATCCAGCTCACACACAGAGAACACAAAATTTTTACGTGAAAAACCCTGAAAAGGGGAAAAACCACGGGGCCTAGCCCAATTGAAAAAAATTTACTATAATTTGAATTGAGTGCAGTGGGCTGACTCGTCCTTGAGGGTGATCAGATTACAAATGTCTACTGGATAGTTGAAGTATAGTGTTAAATTTGGCATTACTTGGAAGTTGGGGCATCAGTTAGTAGTTCGACAGTGACTTGGTCGAACTCTGGCGTCAGTTGATGGTCTAGCGGAGTTTAGGGCCTCAAGTAGTGGTTTGGCGGAGTTTAGGCCTTTAGATGATTGTCTAGTGAAGGTGAGGGCCTCAGGTGATGGTCCGACGAAGGTGAGGACCTCAGGTGGTGATCCGGCGAAGGTGAGGGCTTCAAGCGGGGGTCCGATGAAGGTGAGGGCCTTAGGTGGTGGTCTGGCGAATGTAAGGGCCTCATGTGGTGGTCCAGCAAAGGTGAGGGCCTCAAGTGGTGATCCGGCAAAGGTGAGGGCCTCAAGTGGTGGTCCGGCGAATGCGAGGGCCTCAAGTGGCGATCTGTGAAGGTGATGGCCTCAAGTGGTGTTCTGGCAAAGGCAAGGGCCTAAAGCGGTGGTCCAGCGAAGGCAAGGGCCTCAAGTAGTGGTCCGGCGAAGGCAAGGGCCTCAGGTGGTGGTCCGATGAAGGTGAGCGCCTTAGGTGGTGGTCTAGCAAAGGTAAGGGCCTCAAGTGGTGGTTCAACGAAGGCGAGGGCCTTAGGTGATGATCCAGTGAAGGAGAGGGCCTCAAGTGGTGGTCCGGCGAAGGCGAGAGCATCAGGAATAACCTTATAAGAGAGTCTAGAATTTTCATTTTATACTAAATGTAATTTGTTTGAGATGTTAAGTATTGTGAAAGTTGAATTTTGAGTCAAGATACATAGATCTAAAGGTTGGATTCTAAAGAGAAAAAGATACCCCTTAGGGGGATAGCTCTTTTATATTTGGAAGTCCAAATTTGGATCATTTTTCATATCCAAAGAGGAAAGGGTGGCCTTCCCCTTAAAGGAAGAGCTCTCTTTTCCATTTGATAGCTTATTACGAAGAATCCAAGGAGCCCAAAGTAAAGAAGATTGAAGAATTGAAGACGATGAGTATCTCACTCAAAGTCACTTACATCTCTATTAGGAATAGAATCTGGGTTGTTGTCAGTGGTGCCCGGCCACTTTACTTCTGCATTTATGGGTTGTAATAAGCAAGGCAACTTGTCTATGGATATTTATTAATTAATTTGATTATACTTGATGTGTTAATGTGATTGCCTATAGGATTGCTTGCTTTTCTTAGTTTTTTAAGCATTTATGTGTCGCTTTTGTTTTAGCCTAGATACGTGAGGCTCATAAGGGTGTGAAAATTTTTATACTCATAATTAAAAATTTAAAATTTTAGAAGTTAAGCAACATAGAAAGATAATGAATCTAAGAAATTAGTCGGGGATCGCCCCCGGAGTCGCATGCATATTACTGCATATCTTCTTTCCTTATTTGAGACACTTCCCTGCTTGCAGGTAGAGTCTGAATAATCTGATATATGAGGATGAGGTGTCGGACCTAGGGAAGCCAGTCTTCTAAAAAATTATTTTAAGTTTTTTTTTTAAATTTCAAACATATATGATTTGAATGTGTCGACTAGCATGCATTGTATTAGAAATACATTTAAAAGAGTCAAAATTTTAATCGCATCAATATTTAGCATTCTTATCTAGCATAAGTCAAAGGGGCCACTTAGGGCAATCTCTAGATGTCAGTCCCAACTCTTCAAAATATTAATAAAAAATATCACTACCACTCTATCATAAAATGATCGGATTCATGTATTTAAAGTCGACTAGGTGGCTAGTTGGCTCCCTAATATAGGCTGGGGTAAATCCAAATTCTATATTGCATTAGTTAGGTTCGGACTACTTTAGTCTAGTGTCCAAATTTAAATTTAGGATTCGGGGCAGATCTTGGACCATAAGACCCCAACCTCCGAGAATATAATCCCAAATTTCTAATAAAATGATCAATTTTAATTAAATCTTCTTTCATTCCAAATTATAAAGCCCAACACTTAGATTAAGTTGAGACACTTCTGAATAGTTCCGGAATCTCAAGGTGTCCCCTGCTCTTCTTCCCTTGACTCCATTAATAAATGCTCTGATTTGATCCAATCCCACTTGAAATTCTAAGATTCACCTCCTTTGATATCACTCATAAAAAATCCTTAACGAAATTTTACAACTATTCTAATCAAGAGTTTTCGTAGGGGACTCTATCTTCCTACGAGAGCTTGCACTCGTAGGAGATTTAGAACCACGCTCGTAGGAGATATAGAACCACACACACCTGATTTTCAAAATTTAATTGGATTCTTTGGGAATCTTAAAATATTAATGACTGTTATCATCATATTTGAAGAATTAACATCGAATGATATTTTCTCCCTTTGGGGAGATATATCTTTTGTTGGTAAAGCTTTGAATATGAACTTAACGATCATCCTTCTAAATTATCATATCTAAATATTTGGTTGAACTTCATTTTAACCCTTCGGGCTCATACGAGGTCCTCCCTTGAATTCGATTATAATATTCAAGATGAGATTCATAATTCTAAATCTGATCCCTGTCCTGAAATTCTATTTCCACCTTTCGAGGTGGTATACTTTTTCTAAAGGGATAAATTAATTTTGGAATTAGAATTCAACTTTAATTTTAAAATTCTCAAAGAAAATCAAGTTTTCAAAACCCGCCTTTTAATAATTCCACCAACGGGCACATTAAAAAAGGGTTCAGGGGACAAAAAAATGTCCAATTTGGCCTTTTTGGGGCCAAAATTGGTCCTGAAATGAGTTGGGATGGACTAGCCGCCGCCGACCCCGCCGCACCGCTGTCGCCCGTGCTCGGCTTGCCCGTGGCTTGTGCTTGACCCACATGCCCGTACGCCCGCGAGCCTGCGCCTGGCCGCGCCCAACCCACGAGCTAGTGCTTGACCCGCGCGCTTGCGCTCGGCCGGCACGGGCCTGACCCGCGCCCACGTGGCCAATCGGTCAGCTCGAACAGCTGTGGTTTGTGAAAGTGCATTGAAGGCACTTGAAAGTTCGTCAGGGATGTTAAGCCCTTATGAACTAGCCCAAGGCTAACCAAGAGAGGGTTAATTGGTATGTTAAAAAATTCTTTTAACGATCAAAACACGATCTTAAAACAAAATCAAAATTCACCACAAAGAAAATCAAAGTGCAAAAATTAAATGCAAAAATAATAAAGAAAAGAACACACCAGATTTATAGTGGTTCAGTCAAACCTTGACCTACGTCCACTCCTCGGAGACACCCTCTGAGTATTGCACTAAACTCACCCTCCGAGTAAGAAATGGATTGACAACACATAATTCAGAAAAGATTAGAAATTTAGAAATCATTAAACCAAGCTCAAGTTCTTTTAAAGGCTCAAAAATTTTTTAATCCAATATTTAAATCAAGGAACAAATTAGAAAAAAAACTAATTTTTCAAAACTTCTTTCATAAAATATATCAATTTTTCATGTAACTGAAGATCTTGTAATTTGTGGTCCAATTCCTTTGCACTTTTATTTGTTTTAGATTTTTTTTGGTCTCTATGAAAGCTCCACCAAATTATTTTAAGGTCTCATTTGGCTGCATGAAGTTAAAAGAAATTATGATATAAGAATATATATAATTTATATTTAATTGGGTGTAATAAGATATATCTATAATGATTTTAAATTTAATTAAAAATTCATTTTTAATTAAAAAATGATATATTCTTTACATTTAAAATGATAGAATAAACTTATTTTAAGAATATATATTTTATTTTTAATCAACCTAATAAGCCTTAGATGAATTGAGTTTTTTTCTGTAATTTGTTAGTTTTGCCAAGTGCTTCTATCAAAAGTTATTTGGAGGTCGATCCAATTTGTATAAGCCATAAAAAAAAGGTTAGGAAGGTGTGGCTCATTTTTTAGTAAAATAAATTTAAAAAATTTTATATTTGACATTAGTAGTATATTCAAATGAAATACAATTATATTATTTCATTCATAAGAAAGTTTAAGAAAATAATGATGATATTTATTGTTGCGGGTCAGAATATACGCGGAGATAGAGTTGTAATTCGTGTTAGTGTTACATGAATATCCAGCTCACACACAGAGAAGACAAAATTTTTTACGTGAAAACCCCTAAAAAGGGGAAAAACCACAAGTCCTAGCCCAGTTGAAAAGATTTTACTAGAATTTGAGTTGAGTATAGTGGGCTGACTCGTCCTTGAGGGCGATCATATTACAAATGTCAACCAGATATTTGAAGTATAGTGTTAAATTTGGCATTACTTAGAAGTTGGGGCGTCAGTTAGTAGTTCAACAGTGACTAGGCCGAACTCTGGCGTCAGTTGATGGTCTGGCGGAGTTTAGGGCCTCAAGTAGTGGTTTGGCGGAGTTTAGGCCTTCAGGTGGTTGTCTAGTGAAGGTGAGGGCCTCATGTGATGGTCCAGCTAAGGTGAGGGCCTCAAGCAGTGGTCCGGTGAAGGTGTGGGCCTTAGGTGGTGGTTCGATAAATGTGAGGGCCTCACGTGGTGGTCCAGCAAAAGCGAGGGCCTCAGGTGGTGATCCGGCAAAGGTAAGGGCCTCAAGTGGTGGTCCGGCGAAGGCGAGGGCCTCAGGTGGTGATCCGTAAAGGTGAAGGCCTCAAGTGGTGGTCCGGCGAAGGCAAGGGCTTGAAGCGGTGGTCTGGTGAAGGCAATGGCCTCAGGCGGTAGTTCGACAAAGGCTAGAGCCTTAGGCGGTGGTCCGATGAAGGTGAGGGCCTTAGGTGGTGGTCTGGTAAAGGTGAGGGCCTCCAATGGTGGTCCGGCCTAGGCGAGGGCCTCAGGTGGTCATCCGATGAAGGTGAGGGCCTCAAGTGGTGGTCTGGCGAAGGCAAGGGCCTCAGGTAGTGCTTTAGCAAAGGTGAGGGCCTCAAGTGGTGGTCCGACAAAGGCTAGGGCCTTAGGTGGTGGTCCGACGAAGGCAAGGGCCTCAGGCGGTGGTCTGACTAGACTCTGGTGGTGATCGAGGACCTCAGGTGGTGGTCTAGAGAGACTCCGGAGGTGGTCGAGGAGGAGCTTCTTCCTTGTCTTTGTAAAACCCCTCCAAAGTTGATTTTTGTGAGTGCTGTTAGTCCGGACGAACTGACGTTAGTCCTGGATGAACTGAAGAAAATTATGAAGAATCTGTCAATTTTGTCTGGACGAACTTGGAACAGTCGGGACGAACTGTTGGGACGAACTAAACCCGAGAGCATCGTCCAAGGACGAAATAAATTGGAATTAATTTTCGTCTGTACGATCTGTGTGCAGAGGAGTTCGTCCCGGGACGATCTGGGCATCGTCCTGGATGATCCTGCTTGATAAGTATCAGATTTGAGATATTTTGAATCATTTTGAAGAGAGAGAAAGAGAAAGCAAGAGAGAGAAAGAGAATGAAAGAAAGGAAAAAAGCTTGGTTTTGGAGCCCGCAGAGCGCTTTTCGTCCGATGACGCAGTTGGAAGATTTGTCTGTCTCGCAGTAAGAAATCTGAATCCTATTTCTGATTTCGAAGATTTTGAGTTTTGATATTTCTGTGCTCAAATTTGTGTTTCCGTTATCGAAAAACGCACATAATTTTGTATTGATGAAAGTTTTACCGCACAACTTTTGATATGTTTCTGATATGATATTTTTACACGATTTGAGTATTTTCTGTAAAGTTTCTACAGGGTATTTTGAGTTCTGTGTGATTTTTATCGAATAGAAAATTATCAGGATGTTGGAAATTATTGCTTCAGTACAAGTAAAGCTTTGAAATGTTGTTTTATTTGATTTTTGATAATTCGGTAATTTTCGGCAACTATGCATTTTTGCAACGACGTCTGTCTACTATATGATATTTTAAGGGGTTTTTCTGCATTGAGCTAAATTGTATTTATTGATTGCAATACTTTGTTGATATGCATACGAATGTGAATATATGAATGAATTATTGTTAATGTTACTGAAAGACAAGTGAAGACTGGTTGAACCGTTGGTTGGAGATTGACTTGATCTGTACAGGATGGTGGGCCGACGGGCTTTCCTTTAAAAAGGGTTTGGTGTTATCCTCTATGGATCATGGATACAACGATTGGGAGTCATAAGGAGTTTATGCCGACGGACAGCCGACGGGCACAGAGTGACGACTCTTATTGAGCCAACGGATATATTTATGGATTTCTACAACAGCACTATGGATTATCGACTTGAAAAACGCCTAAATAGCCAGTGATTGTACTTGTTCAGTAAGACTATTGTATTGAATTGCATGTGTACAGTATTGTCCTTATGATTTCATTATGGATTTTATTGACATTGACTTGTATGGATTTCCTGATATGAATTGATCTATTGATTATTGATTGATTTATTGATTACCCTACGCATGATTGATATCGACGGATTTTATCGACGGATTTATTGTTAGCGAATGGATTTATTGATTTATTGATATTGACGGATTTATTGTATTGAATTGATTTATTACTGAATGGATTTACTGACGGATTTACGGGTTTACTGTTACTGTACGATTTCATTGATATTGCATGTTATTCATGTCAATGGATACCAACACCGATACCGATATGAATATGGATATTATATTGATTCATGGATACCGACACCGATATGGATATGGACATTATATTGATTCATGGATACGAACACCGATATGGATATGGATATTGTATTGATTCATGGATACAGATACCGATATTATTGATTCATCGATATTATGGATTCATTGATTCATGGATACTATTGATATTATAGATACTGATACCGATACTACTGATCCATTGATACATTGATTCATTGTATTGATTCTTATAGCATGTGATTATTGATGTATTGATTTGATTGATTTATAAGATTTTATTGATTTGATTTCAACTGTTGTTACGATGTATTGAATTGATTGTTTTATGTGATTCCATACCGATTGATATTATTGACCGGAATTAATTGATTTACTGATTTGATTGATTCAATTTCACTGTTATAGCATAATCGTTTATGTCGTCACTGGATCGTTACTGATATGGATACATACGTTGTTGCTACTGATTCACTGTACTGACATTATGCACGTGATATATGGAGCAAGGGACATGTGATTCATTGAACAAGTGATATTGAATAACTAATCGATTTGCAAGTGTATGTTTTGATACAATTCTAATATATTGATTTGACTGAGGTTATAGACTGATGTGATAGATAAGACGACCACTGTAAAGATTTGATGCACGAACTGATTTCTGATTTATTGAGCTTTATGAATTTTCTACTGTTCACTGATTCTATTATTGATGATTTTGGGATTCTATTGTTTATGCATTAATTTCTGTTTCTGTACTGATTTTTGTATCTGCATTGATTCACTGACCATGTGCAATTGACTGTTATGGATTTGATTGACTGATATGCATCTTGTTTCAGTACCGTGCTTTGATTTCAGTTGTAGGCTTTAGTGACCTGCTGGGCTATTTAAGCTCATTATATGTGGTTAATGATTTCAGGTGCAGAGCCTCCCGCGTGAAGCTTCTTTCAGACGCTAATATAGGTTTTCGTAGTTTATGTTCTGGCTTTGTTTTGTAGCCCGAACGGCTATTGTACATGTTTTTTTGGACGCTCCTTTTGACTGTATATGAAAAGCTGAAATGTGAATTATAATATTTTGATGTATTTGCTTTCTTTAATGCAATTATCATTTCTGGATGTCTGTATTGATCTGAGCGAGAAACAAAAGAAAGTAAGTAAGACTGTTAGATGAATCCTTTCACTATAGATATCTGGGACGTCACAATCTTCTCTTATTCTCTTCTTGCTTTGGATCCTCTTTCAAGAGAAATGAGGGGTGTATTTATAAATTTCTGGAGTGGTATGAACCATAAATAAGTGATAGATCAAGGGTAAATGGGGAGTGGTTGGATGGATGACCGATGTTGAATCCCTTGATCATGGACTGTTTGATGGACATTTGAATGTCTGAGTGATGTCAGATTTTGGTGATCTTGGGCTCATTAGATTCATCTCGTCAAGACGCTCGATTTGATATAAGCACATTATGTTTGAAATAGTGTGGTAATCCAAATTGTGGTTCGAACCTTCCAACAGTGCTTCTAACCCTTGATTTGGACACATTTTGGCTCGGATTGGGTTGAATTTAGTGTCGTTGGGTTTGTATTCTCGAGATGCTCAGTTTGACTATTAGTTTACTAAAATCAGAGTTTAGATGGTCCCAATTTTAATTTTGGAAGTTTCCAACTTGATTTTGCATCGAGGTTTGTGCTCGATCAAGATAATGATGACAGATCAGTTGCCCCCCTATTTTCGGACGTCGAAGCTCCATAAGTCCAAAAATATGTATTGTAGCCCGTGGGAAATTTTTTGAGTGATTTGACATTCAAATGTAGTCCGATCGTGGGCGTAGAGGTCCCGGATCACTTTAAAAATGTTAAAATTGAGTCAGGGACTGTTGACCTCATTTTTGTATGAGGTTACTATGACCTTTTCCTGGACTCTAGATCCTAGGATTTCCTAGACCTTAGGTTCCCCTTAGACCCTAGATCGTAGGATCCTTCTAGTCTCTGGGCCCTTGGATCAATTTAGATCTTAGATCAATTCAAACCCAACATTACAAACCAAATCTTTGGTTTAAGGACTCAGGTCTTGAAACCCCTGCTAGGTGATTTTTCTGTCACCTTCCTAGCCAATTGACTCCTGATTCAGAGTCTATCAAGTGTATTTTGATATGACATGTCTCTAGTGCCAACCCTTCAAATTTGAGCTCATTTGAAAGACTCTAGCCCCAGAAATCAGGTTAATTTTCAAAGGTTGTAAAACTTTCAAATATTTATGACCTATGCCACTGGATCTATCACCTAGTGGAATTTGACCTTGGAGCTCCATCCAAACCCTTTGATCCCTCTTAGTCCTTTGATATTGATATGTTGAGCATTAATCTACATTTTTTTTTGGATTCACTTTGACCGAGAATGAACTTGAGACCAAAATACCCTTTAAGGTGATTTTTGGACTTTTAACCAAAATTCAATGTGACTTAATCTCATCAACCATTGAAACCTCCTCTAATCATTTTAAAACATCACTTGGGTCCTATTTGAGCCAGTCCCTTACCCTGGGACAACATGATTGACTAGGTTAACCTAAGTTGACCCAAAGGTCCCTTAAGGGTCAAAACAGTCATTTTGACTAAAATGACCTCACCGTGCCTTGGAACCACTTCCAATATATTCAAAATATCATTTCAAACTTGTTGATCCCAATCATAGCCCCTAGGTCAACATGGTTGACCAAGTCAACTTAGATTGACCCATTAACCCTTAAGGGATTTAAATGAGTCAATCCAACCTATTTGACCTCTCCAACCCATATTACCCATTCAAATCAACTCCTCGACATGCCTTAAGCATGACTTAGTTTTTGGTCAACCCAACCCAACTTGAGTTGACCAAGTCAACTCTCAATCCTAGGTCAAACGTCTATGACATATGTTTCCACTCACCCTAGCCTTAGCCTTGACCCTTCACCTTTACCAAAGCTATTCCAAATAGTACTCTACACCCTCTAGTTGTCACATCATCAACTTTGACCCTATTGACTAGTCAAACTAAGTCAACAAGGCCTTTAGACCCCTCTTTGAAGTGGTCAAACCCTCCCTTTGATCCCAAGAGTATTGACTTTAGCCTTGGACTTCACCCAACCTGCTCTCCATACTCTCTCCTTGCCACCTCAGCATCTATTAACTATTTTACTAGTCAAGGGAGTCAATCCAAGCTTAAAACACCTTTTTATGGTCAAACCCCTATAAATCTCCATTACCCCATAAATCACATGCTCTAAACAAAGCCTATTAGCTTTATTTCTCTGATTAAACATTGCTTAAGCTTCCCCTAGTAGTTGGCTTGGATAATTTGGGTAATGGTGGCCCCCTCCATCTCCAAAAGCCATCCAATGGGAGCAAGGACACTCCAGCCTTTGGGGAAGCCTTCCAACGACTTGGGACACTTGTCCCTCATCCAATTAAGGTCACTGATGTATCAGAACCTTCCAACCAGCTCTAGACCATGTGAATAGGGTAAAAGCCTCATTGAGAGTAGGATTCTAACACTTGCATTCTCTCACTCTCCTCCAGCTTCCAACCCTTCAAAACTCTTCATCAACTTCTTTAATCATTTATAAGGCCTTCTCAAGCTTCTCCCCACCATTTCCAAGCCTCAAAACACTATTTTAGTGAGGAGAGAGCATTCTAGAGAGAGAAATATTATTTCCTGATATAACTTTCTATCCGACTAGATCTAGCTCTTTGTGTTTTCATCAAAGTTGTAGGGGATCACTGTAGATTTCCAATGAGCCCAAGATTGCAAAAATCCACTGGATATATTGTAAGATATCTTTACTTTTAGGTAAAATTAAATTTGAAACTATAGAAAATCTATAATGCTTGGAGCCTCCAAACTCTAGCTGATTTTCAAATTTTGTTAGATTTCATCGAGTATTTTGGGAGATATGAGCATTTAAAAAATTCCATTCAAAATGAACTGGAGAAAACTAGAAGATCTGGACTGTCCGACCAAAGATCGGACGGCTCAGATCTGGGCATACTGCGCGTCTTCCCCTAGAGCTCGAACACAGGTCCTTCCGTAGTCATGGGGGCGACGTGGCGGCCATCCAACCTTCGATCTCATCGCTTTTATATTCGATGGTCGGATTTATTGATCCGAAGTGGTTAAGTGGCCCGTTCAGGACTTGACACATGCACCGTGCCCCGGCCGGATGGGATGTAATGAGTCCATTTTGGACGTAAAACTTTGAAAATTCATAACTCTTCCAATCCTTAGAATTATGCTGCATATTTTTTGTGGTGGGATTGCATATGTCCTAGGGTTAGACACACCAACTTTCAAGCCCATTTGAATAATAGAGACAACTAGGAAAAATAATTAGGAAAATATCTAGAAATATTTTAGGGAGCTATACACACACCCAATAGGGGTGAAACTTGAACATAGTAAACCTAGTAATATTTTGAACCATAGGTTTAACGTTAACTGACTTTGGAGCTCATTAGGTAAGAAAATTAGCCTTATCAAAATTCAGCTCCTTTAAGCTCCTAAAAAATTCAATAATTCACAATAAATCAAATTTTAATCATAAAAATATAAATAAAACCTTAAACTGATCAAAACTTAGTCTCTATCCAGGAAAAATAAAATCCCTATCATCAGACTTCTAATTTGATTTTATTTTATTTTTTTAGTAGAAATAAATATTTAATCAATTTAATTAATTAAAAATGACTAAAAATCCCAAAAAGTTCCAAACACTTAGAAACAACCCCTTGGGTCATTCCTGACTTTTGAGGGTGATTCAATGCAGTTTGAAGTTGATTTGGATCAAAATATTCAAAACTTTATTAATTAAATAAATTTTAAAATTCAATTAAATACCAAACTTCCAAAATTCATAACTAATTATAGAAAAATCCAAACTAACCAAACTTAGTTTCATTCAACTCCATTTAGGGTCTAGTATATTTTAAAAATGTCAAACCTTCAAAATCTTTTCAAAGTGAAAAAGTCAACAATTTGATCAAACCTAAGTCAAAATCTAAGCTTAAACTTTGGTAATTCATAAGTTTTCATAGAAAACTCCAAATCAAGCATGCTAATAGTCTAGTTACTCATCATAAAGTCTAATATTTATTAAAAATCTAAAACCTTTAAGATTAAATTTAATTTTAAAAATTAACTTTTAACCCTTTAATTAACACATTAAGATAATTCAAAAATCCAATAATTCATTAAAATGCTAGAATTTTCATAATTCGAATAATAAAGCACTCAACCAACTTCTTAAAATCAACCACTAACTAAAACTTTTAAATTCAATCTACCTTTAATTTTAACTAACTTAAATTAACTTAATCAACCCCGATTGCTACTGGTAACGCAGGCCTACGAGGCTATTAATTTAGCCCTAGGGAATGTGAAATAAACTTCACAGCCTCGATGTGAAACAAAGGTAGTAATTATTTAACCTTCAAAATATATTTAAATTAATTCTTAATATATTAATATTTAGACTCTAACATAAAACTTCCTTAAGCCTTAACAAATTTAAACTTTAGACAACTCTAACTAACTACCCAATTGCGGATCTACCCCAACCACACGATCTTCTACACACACTTTATATGGTTTGCTAGGACAACTGAATCTAGATCTAGGCTTGACCGGTGTTTACTTTTCTGCTGTGTGTCAAATTTTATAAGATTTTATTGCATGCTGTGGATGAAACTATCTGGTGTGCTTGCTTACTTTTACTGTACTCTGTGAATGACTTATGTATTTGGTGACTAGATTACCCTTAGGATAAGAATGATTTGGATGTTCATTGAGTTTTTTTGCAAGTGGCCACACTCATGCTGGGCAATAAAAAGGGGGCTAAATAAAAATTAATCATAAATGTGCTTGCTACAGGTGCTTCAGCTGCTAAGCCTCCAAGTAATAAAAGAGCGTAACCAACATGTTTACTTCCTTTTTTGCATATATATACAACTACTTAGGATATATTTTGATTTATTAAATACATAGGGTAACCATGCAAGAGAGTCTAAAATTTTCATTTTATATTAAATATAATTTGTTTGAGATGTTAAGTGTTGTGAAAGTTGAAGTTGGAGTCGGGATACATAGATTTAAAGGTTGGATTCTAAAGAGAAATTGATACCTCTTAAGGGGATAGCCCTTTTCTATTTGGAAGTCCAAATTTGGATCATCTTTCATACCCAAAGAGAAAAGGATGGCCTTCCCCTTAAAGGAAGAGCTCTCTTTTCCATTTGGGTAGCCTACTACGAAGAATCTAAGGAGCCTGAAGTAAAGAAGATTAAAGAATTAAAGACGAAGAGTATCCCACTCAAAGTCACTTGCATTCCTATTAGGATTATAATCCAAGTTATTGTCTGTGGTGCCCGACCACTTTACTTCTGCATTTCTGAATTGTAATAAGCAAGACAACTTGTCTATGGATATTTATTAATTAATTTGATTATACTTGATATGTTAATATGATTGTCTATAAGATTGCTTGATTTTCCTAGTTTTTTTGATATTTGTGTGTCGCTTTTATTTTAACCTGGATACGTGAGACTCATAAGGGTGTGAAAATTTTTATATTCATAATTAAAAATTTAAAATTTTAGGAGTTAAGCAACATAGAAAGATAATGAATCTAGAAAATTAGTCGGGGATCACCCCCGGGGTTGCATGCATATTACTATATCTCTTCTTTCCTTATTTTAGACACTTCCCCGCCTGCAGGTAGAGTCTGGATAATCTGACGTATGAGGATGAGATGCCGAACCTAGGGAAGCCCAGTCTTCTAAAAAAATTATTTTTAAGCCTTTTTTAAAAAATTTTAGGCATATATGATTTGTATGTGTCGACTAACATGCATTGCATTAGAAATACATTTAAAGGAGTCTAAATTTTAATTGCATCAGTGTTTAGCATTCTTACCCAGCATAAGTCAAAGGGACCACTTAGGACCATCTCTAGATGTCGATCCTAACTCTTCAAAACTTTAATAAAAAAACGTCCCTACCACTCTATCATAAAATGACCAGATTCATGTATTTAAAGTCGACTAGGTGGTTAGTTGGCTCTCCAATGCAGGCAAGAATAAGTTCGGATTCTACACTGCATTAGTTAGGTTCAGACTACTATGATCTAGTGTCCATATTTAGATTTAGGATCTAGGGCAGATATTGAATCATAAGACCCCAACATCCGAGAATATAATCCCAAATTTCTAATAAAACAATCAACTTTAATTAAATCTTCTTTCAATCTAAAATGTAAAGCCCAACACTTATATTAAGTTGGGACACTTCTGAATGGTTTTGGAATCTCAAGGTGTCCCCTACTCTTCTTCCCTTGACTCCGTTAATAAATGCTCCGATTTGATCCAAGCCCACTTGAAATTCTAAGATTCACCTCCTTTGATATCAATCCTAGAAAATCTTAAATGAAATTTTACAATTATTCTAATCGAGAGTTTTCATAGGAGACTCTGTCTTCCTATGAGGGTTTGCACTCGTAGGTGATTTAGAACCACACAAACCTGATTTTCAAAATGATTTTTCAAAATTTAATTGGATTTCTTTAGGAATCTTAAAATATTAATGGCTGTTATTATCATATTCGAAGAATTAACATTGGATGATATTTTATCCCTTTGGGGAGATTTATCTTTTATTAGTAAAGCTTTGAATATGAACTTAACAATCATCCTTCTAAATTATCATATCTAATTATTTGGTTGAACCTCATTTTGACCCTTCGGGTTCATACGAGGTCCTCCCTTGAATCTGATTATGATATTCGAGATGAGATTCATAATTCTAAATCTGATCCCCATCCTGAAATTCTATTTCCATCTTCCGAGGTGGTATACTTTTTCTAAAGGGATAATTTGATTTTGGAATTAGAATTCAACTTTAATTTTAAAATTTCCCAAAAAAAAAAAAAAAACCAAGCTTTCAAAACAAGCCTTTACAAAATTCCACCAACATGAATGTTGAAAAATGGTTATGGGTAATCAAAAAATGTCCAATTTAGCCTTTTCAGGGCCAAAATCGGTCCTGAAATGAGTTGGGACAGACTAGCCGCTGCTGGCCGCAGGCCATCGCTGCACTGCTGCTGCCCGTGCTTAGTTCGCTAGTGGCTTGGGCTCGACCCGCGCGCCCAACCCACGAGCCTGTGCCCGACCTATGCTCCCGCGCCCCGCCTGGCGCCAGTGGCCGGACCGCGCTCGCGTGGCCTATCGATCGGCCCGAATGGCCGAGGTTTGGCAACTACCGGCTAACATATCGATAATTATAGGACCATAATGCATATCCAGCAAGCATCTGATGCACTCCTATGCTAAGTCTTTTCAGCTTCCCTTAAAGGATAAGCTCAAACCTAGTTTTATTCACTCCTCGTTGGATCCATACCAACATTCATCAAATTAACCATAATATTTGTTGAACAATTTGTTGCCAATCAGAGGATGGTTAGAGACTCTTCCCACCTCTCATGAATTCGCCAGAATGAAAATGAGTCCCATAAGGAGTACTTTCAAAGATTTTCTACTAAGGCCCAACAAATTCTAGGGGTAGATCCCGAGTTACTTAGAGGTGTATTCCTCGGAGGGCTTCATCCTGGCCCCTTCTACTCAACACTCATGTGAGATACAGTCCATTCTTATGTGAATATGATCCATCGAGTGAAGGCTCAAATCTCTCCCGACTAAGCCATTAATGCTCATAGAAAATAATTTGAGCAAATAAATGTGAAGCGAAAAAGTACACCAGGAAAGTAAAACCCATCCTCACAGTGGAAGAAGCAAGGAAACTATAATTTGCCCCCCTCGAACCTCACAGTCGCGATATGAGCCTTGCCAAGAAAAAGAGTACACACCACTCAATGTATCCCAAGCAAATGTGTTGATGACCATCCGAGACCAGGAGAGTGTGAAATGGATACGCCCTTTGAAGCCCAACGTTAGAAACCAAAATCAATATTTCCATTTCCACCGTAGTCGAGGATATACTACTGAAGCATGCATACAGCTCAAGGAAAAAATTAAGAGACTGATCCGATAAGAATATCTTCGAAAATTCATCCAGAACCCACCGACGCGAGATGAGGGTAGTTTGATTGGGGGGCAAAATCGACATCAAAAGCAATCATCAAACAATCATCAAGTGGTTGGCGAAATTGAAACCATTGATGGAGGCCCTATAATGAATAGTCAAGTCCTGATTGCAGCCAGCAAAGAGCCAACACCAAAGAAGTCTTGCACCGATCACTCCATTACCTTTGATGATTCTGACTTAGAGGGAATAAAGACCCCTCATCAAGACTCACTTGTAATAAGTGTAGGGATTAGTGACCCGTGTTATAAAGTTAAAAGGATCTTGGTCGATAATAGGAGCTTCGTAGATGTCTTATTCTACTCCACTTTTCTCACTATGGGCCTCACTCGAGAGAAGCTCCAACCTACTGCAGGTCTGCTATATGGATTTGATAATCGACCTGTATGATTGGAAGGTATGATAAGCCTTTCTGTTGTGCTGGGATAATTCCCCTGATAGGCCATACACTCCATCCAGTTTATTATCGTGAAGTTAGAGTCAGCATACAATGCTATCTTCAGAAGGCCACTTCAGTCAATGTTCGGGATCGTTGCCTCGATTCTAAACCTCAAATTGAAATTTCTCACCCCATCAGGGATTGACATAATAGGAGGAGATCAGCAAGAAGCACAATCCCGCTATCTTCGACAGGCTCAACCACACCCATTAATTATCTTGAGCATCGAAGATTTTGATATGTGAAATGAGGACATTCCTCAAAAGACCTCCCTCATTGATGATCTTGCTTGTATCTCCCTATCCGATGAACATCCTTCAAGGACAGTACTGATTGGATCGTTACTCTCAGAGGAAGTTAGAGGAGTTAGATAAGTTATGAATATATATATATAATGTTTTTAACTTTAATCAAATGTTTTAATATATATGTATATATATATATATATATATATATATATATATATATATATATATATATACTTAAAATTTGTGAGATTTGAACCGGCCGGTTCAAAAATAATCGGACTGGTCCGGCGGTTCTGACCGGTTGAGTTCGGTTCGATGCAGAAGCAGTTTTAGGGCTGAACCGAACTGGTCTTGTGACCGGTTCACGGTCGAATCGGCCGGTCCGGTCCGATTTTTAAAGCATTGCTAGTTTATGCATCTAGTAAAAAAAGTTTCTAGCTCTGCTACTACAAATTTTTTTGTAAATTTATTAAATTTTTTTTATGAAAATTAGATCTTATATTGTGAGAAAATTTTTCTCCTATAAGCAATATTTCAAGTTGTTGAATTATTAGCTGAAAATAAAACTATGCATAAAAAAACACCAATGGCATGCTTTTTGAAGCAACATACTCTCATTCGAGATGCAACTCATTAGTAGGATGAGATCAGGCTGATTTTAAGTTGATGTAGAGAAAATAACTTAGCTATTTTGATCGCAAAAAATAGCTTTCTATCATAAAAATTTTAAAAAGTAGTGAAAAAGCATCAAGAAAGTAGTAGCCAAATAAAATTGCGGTTAATTTCTTAAAAGTAAAGAAATGAAAAAGCATCAAAAAGCTTTAAGGAGTGTCTCAAAATTGGTTCATTGGTTAAATTATTTTAGTTAAGGATTTTAACTATGATATAAAAAAGTTAGGAATTTATTAGTATATCACTTAATTAAAAAACAATATTAGTATGATATTTTAGTCTTTTAGTTCTTATTAATATATCACTTTGTATTGAACATCAAAATGTATCAATTAATTCCCATTATTATTTTTTACTTATACAAAAAAAAAAAAATTATTGACTTAATTGTTAATTTCTCAATCTTTTCCATCCATAAATCTACTAATCATTTTTTTCATGAAGGAATACAAAGCTTTTTTTTTTTTGGAAGGAATACAAAGCTTTGTCTTCTTAAGTTGTCCATAGGATTACATTCATCATCTTTAGATTCTTGTGGAGGTAAAATGAATTACATTTGGCATCATATCAGCATAGTTAACTATCATAAGTTTTTTAATTTCATACAACAAATATTAATATTTAGGAAATATTATATCTATAAATTGTGCATTTTTTATTAAAATTATAATAAAAAAGACAAACAAATTATTATTTTTTTCAATGAGAACATGAAAACAAGTTTACTTTTTTTTTTGTAGGTAAGTGAATATAATATTTTCTTACAAATTTAAAAGAATATTCTAGTTAAGCTAAGGTAAGGTTCCCATTATATTAACAAAAATAAACTAATGCGCCATATTAGTAAGAGCTATGATAGTATGATTATATACTAAGAATATTTAAGAATAAAGTGATATACTAACAAATAAAAAATATTTATGAAGGTATTTTAACATCTACATAATCATTATACGATTGTAACTATTTTGAACTTGTTTGTTAGAGGTAACTCACTAAATTTTTATAATTGAACCCATTTGCTTTGTCCAGGAATGTTCTAAATGAATGTGAATATTTAAATATAGTTTGAAGCGGGTCTTAGAAGTCTGTGTGCATGTTTGATTAATCTGAAAACTTTTCCCTAGGGTGCCAGGGTGTTGGGGTTAGTGGCATGCTTGGGTAAGTGGCACCACAACTTTGAGCTCTCTATTTCTAGCTAAATTCATTTGGTTGTTGCTTGCTTGTGCCAGTGTTGCGATGTCGTGGTGCTATAGGGGAATCGCTATAGCGTGTAGAATCAAGCGTCGCAATGCCAAGATTAAATTTATAATAAAAATTTTATTTACATTATTAAAAAGTTATTTCTCATTTCAAGGCAGATAGATAGAGAGAGGGAGAATGATTTCTAGTGGGAGAAAGCTTGTGTTTGGGAGACTTTGGTCTATTTTCTATTGTTGACCAAGTTCTGAAAGTTGTCTGACATGAGGTAGCTAGCTTACATTCTATCTATCTCAGTTAAAAAAAAATATATATGAGTTTTGGGATTTCCTTATTTGATTTATAATTATGTTAAGGAAAAATTGGGATAATTTTGTACTCACAAAACTTTTTTTTTTTTTTTTTTTGGGAAAATTATGGGCAAAGCCCTTTCCATTAACTAAGAACTAGTTACATGTAGGAAAGAAAAACTATAAAGGAAAAAATCTGACCAAAGGAGGCCAAGAACCAAGGAGGGAAAAATACAAAACCCCTCAACAGCAAAAACAATAAAGAAGCTAAATCAAAAGCTAAATGATCTGCAAAAGAAAACCCAAAAAAATCGGTGGGAGACGACAACCCGCGGGCTCAGGAATTGCCGCTCTCACAACCTGGTTGCAGAAAACAAGATCTCTGCCATCCAAGGGGAAAATGACAATCCAATCATCACAGCCCATTCAAGCCAAAACACCATACGGAGCACGCAGACTGGAAGAACAGAAAAACCAGTAGAAGCATCAGAACGTCAAACCGATCCAAGCTCAAGCCAGAGAGCAGCAAATCTACATCAAAGCCATCAATTCATCTCCTCTTTTCCATTTTAACACTTTGGAAATAACTGCAGCTTTAATTCTACAAGCTAAAGAAGTGGAGGAGGCCGCAACGGTCCCAAACTTCCTCTCATTTCTTTCCCTCCAGATAAAGTAAACCGAACAGCAAACAAGAAGATAGTAAAAATCCTTGTCCTTCGTATGATTGTCACCAATGTACTCAAAAATTTGCAAAATATTGGGTCTTAGCAGAAGGAATCCAAGGTTCCTCATCAGATTAGAGATAATAGAAAATGAGTAATCACATTCGAAAAACAGATGGCTAACTGATTCATTATAGTTATGAAAAAAACCACAAGCAGCATCCACATTAATCCCCTTAGCAATGAGAGAATCAGCCGTTTTAAGCCCTCCCTTAATCGCCATCCAGCAGAAAGAAGAAAATCTAATCACATTTCGTTTGTGCCAAACAAAATGCCACCAGTTAACCACATTATTTTCTCTAAAATAGAATTCTCTAAAATCTTTATGCTTGCACTTCCTACCAGAACCCCAATATATATTAGCATTAGTACCCGATGGAATAAGGATATCAGAAAGAGCATTATGCACCGTATCCGGAAGAGATGCAGGAATATCCCAATTAGTGCCCTCCGTAATAACATTGATCCTCTCATTCATAGGAAAATAAGAAAGAATAGGGAAAAATTCCACAAAATCTTTCAGGCATTTGTCTTTATACCAATGATCCCAATATAGCGTGAATTTAGAAGAAGCAGAAACAATAAAATGAAAGTGCTCTTTTGCTGTGAAAGCATCCCTACACAAATTCTTCCAAAAACTAGAAGCCTTGAAGATTGGCTCCTTCCAAGGAGTAATATAAGTGTGCAACAGCCAAATGCTCAAAGGGCATTGAGTATTAAAAATTCTAATAATAAGTGAACAGTTAAAACTGAACTGGATTGAATGTAGCGACGGCAAGCCAATACCCCCCATCTTTTTAGGTTTGCAAGTGTTCTTCCAAGAAATTAAGGGCATTTTCTTAGCATTTGTATCCCCAAAATAGAGAAATTTAGCACTTAACATATCTATTTGCTTACTGATAGTTTTCGGTATAATGCCCCCACGTATCCAGTAAGCAATCGTGTTCCAAATGGTATACCTGAGAAACTGGAGCCTACCAGCAAACGACAAAGCCTTAGCCTTCCAACCTGAAAGCTTATTGATAACACATTCCAAAAGCTTAGCAAAGCAGGCAAGCTTGGGATTGTAAGGAGACAAGGGGAGACCAAGATAGTTTATGCTAGAGGAAGTAGCAGAGATATTTAGAGCAGAGCAAATGCTGTCTGAGATAGCACACCTAGCAGGCAGAATAATAGAGCTTTTCCCGTAGTTCACATAGAAGCAAAAGAAAAAGCATTGAGAGTTTGAGACAAATTATTACAATTATTAAGATCAGCTTTCCCAAAGAGAATCAAGTCATCAGCATACATAAGATGAGACAACCTATAGTCCCCAACCATAAGAGCTTCAAAACTATTATCATGAAGGTTGTGATCAAGCAAGCAGGAGAGAGCATCCATCACAATGCTAAACAGATATGGGCTAAGGGGGCAGCCCTGCCTAAGCCCAGTATTAGAGGAAAAAAATCCATCTAAGGCACCATCGATACAAAGATAAAACCAAACATCAGAGATACATGCATCAATCCAATCCACAAATTTTTTAGGAAAACCTTTATGTAACATTCTGGCAGTAAGGAAACCTCTTGAGACACTATCGAAGGCTTATTTAATATCAAGCTTAACACACATAAGCTGAAGGTTGGAGGTTTTCCTAGAATTATGAAGAATTTCATTAGCAAGGAGGACATTATCAGTAGATATTCTTTGATGAATAAAACCTGCTTGATTTTCCTTGATAATGAATGGCATAATAGGTTTCATCCTAGCAGCCAGAACTTTAGCAATGATTTTGTAAGTAGTGTTACATAGCGCAATGGGCCTAAAATCAGAAATCCCCTCAGCATGACTAGATTTAGGAATAAGAGCAATAGCGGTGGCCTTAGTCGAGTGAGGAATGTAAGAATTGTAATAAAAACTCTTAATAGCATTGCAAACCGTAGGACCAGTAACCACCCAAGTAGCTTTGAAGAATTCAAAATTGAAGCCATCAGGTCCAGGAGAGGAATCAGAGGCTCCAGAGAAGACAGCTTGTTTATTTTCAATATCTGAAAAAGGAGCTGTGAGGGAGTTTAAAAATTCAGAGGGAATTACATTACCAGTAGGGAATCGAGTTATATCAAAGTCCAGATTTGGCGGGGTGTTGAAGAGATTTTGGAAGTAAGAGATAGCTCCTTTGATTGCATCAGACATAGATGCATCCGAGTTAGACATACCTAAAGTAATGGCAGTTTTTTTATAATTCCTTCTCGTACGGATCCTTGCATAAAGAAATTTAAGATCATCCTCACCCTGCTTTAACCAATTGGTTTTTGCTCTTTGTTTAAGCCAAGAGAACCACATTGAGGAAGCATCCTCTAAACGCAAGTTAATATCTATTAACTCCCGGGAAGTAGCATAAATATTAACAGCAGAGTCCAACCTCTTAAGGGTAGCAGATTGCCTATCCTTAAGCAACTTAATGTGATCAGCCATAACATTAGCAGAAGACCAGGAATTTCTCCTAATAGAAACTTTTAAAAGCTTAAGTTTAACACAGAGATCTACTAAAAGGTTACCTTTAGCTTTGACCAAGAAAATTTCAAACAGCAAATACCAAAATTTTTCATATTTCACCCAATAATTTTTGAATTGAAACCGGTGCTTGTTGTGGTAGTTCGCCCGGAACTTGAGGATAATAGAACAATGGTCCGATCCGCTAGGATTATTAATCATGTAATAAGAGTCAGGATAGCAAGACATCCAGTGATCATTAACCAACATACGGTCTAATTTAATGTGAATAGGCTTTTCAGTCTGTTGATTGAACCAGGTAAAAGCAGGGCCAATGGAAGCCAAATCTTTAAGATTGGTGTCAAAAATAACACTATTGAAGTCAAAAAGCTGATTTTAATGAAGCTCATTACCACCAATTTTTTCAGAGGGGAATCTACAGCAGTTAAAGTCTCCCATAAGAATCCAAGGGACACCACCAGATGGAGAGAGAGTTCTCAAATCCTCCCAAAGAGTTTTTCTATCTGCCTGATGATTGGAAGTATATATAACAAATAGAAGGAACGGAGTACTGAAACCAAAAGTGACCATACCCGCAATCATTTGGGAAGAAAAGAAGCAAGGCTGAAAAGACAACCTATCAGGACACCATTTAATCCAAATCCTACCAGGATTGGAGCAATGGAAATTATTGCAGCTAGATTCCGAGTCAAAAACAATATGACTATTGAAGAAACACCTATCAGAGAGATGAGAGTGTTGTATTCTATTCTCTAGAATACAGAGCATATACAATCGGAGGGACTGGACTAACAGTTTACAATGAGACACCTTATTAGAGGTAGAAAAACCTCTAATATTCCAAGCAGCTATTGAGGGACAAATCATTTGCGTTTTGATGAGGAGGCAGAAGGCTTTTTTGATCCCTTCCCCTTAGCATTTTTGGGAAGGGCAGACTTAATAGTACCTTTACTGGAGTTAGATACCAGCTCTGAATGGGAGGTGCAGTCATTTTCGGATCCAGACAGGACTAAATCCTCAGAACCTTGAAGAGACGAGTATTTATTGCTCATCAGCACAACCGATGGAATAATAGAGCTGTTTGATTTAATACAGTTTCCCCTACACCTTCTTCTATAGGAGAGTTGAGATTTGGGATATTCAAAGGAGCCTGAGCTACTTGATCACTATGCAGGTTGCCGGTAGATTCAGAGATAGTAGAAGCAGGATTGATACTTTGAGCCTGAGCATTAGTATCAGTTTGTTCCATATTGGCATTGAGATTTCCACCCATGTTACTATCTTTTGGGACCCAAACTACCCGAGATGGAATCAGATTATGCTTGGAAGGTGAAGCAATTTGATAAGAGATAGAAGGAGTTGGAGTGGCTAACGGTTTAGCAACACCCTTCCCGTTAGCTTGTAGAAATGAAGCAGGGCGTGTTTGCGAATTTTTGCGGTGTTGCCTGGAGGTACTGCGCCCCCTAGTTTGCTTGAAAGGTTGCTGCTCAGGTTTTTGAGATATGGGACAGTAAGTTGAGGAGTGAGCTAAGGATCCGCAGGAGGAGCAGGATGTGGGTTACCATTCATACTGAATTTGCAAATTAATAACATCTCCCTCAATAGCTACCGCGATAGTTTCTAGAAAAGAAGAAGAAGTGGATACTTGAATGCATACACGAGCATAAGTAAGTCTAGTCTTTGCAGCTGTCAGAGCATCTACAACCATGGGAATCCCAATTTTTGAGGCAATCTTAGAAATACCAACAGAATTCCAGCAAACTAGAGGCAAATTGTGCACTCTAACCCAAATAAGAATAGAGGTAAAATTTTCCCTAGTGGGATGAAAATCTTTTGTCCATTTTTGAAAAATGAAGGGTTTCCCGTGAAAAAACCACGCACCTTTCGACCAAACCATATCGAAATCTTCCAAGAGAGAAAACTTGAACAAAAAGAACCCATCAGTTAGGGCAATGAGTTTGAATGTACCTTTGAGCTTCCAAATACGCTTTGCAGTTTCATTTAATGCTTCGTAATAAGGCCTCTTACCGATCGAGTAACCTACCAGGCAAAGGCTCCATTCTTCAGCCGCAGGATCCGTGAAGTCCTTGTCGAAGGGGATGATCTCCTCCGGCGTCTCCATGAGAGAAACAGGTATATGAGGTGCTGAAGGTCCAGGCTCGGTGATGATGTTAGACCAGAGACGGTCTAAAACCCGAGGAGCGGCAGGTGGAGCGGGAGCATTAGCTTGACCCATAGGCGGGAAAAGGGAAGGATCAAGCATATCCATGGATACCACCGGCAAGCGGCCGGTGGCGGCCAGAGAAGGAGGAGGCACAAATGCGAGAAAGGAAGAACGGCTAGAGCATCCTCAGAAAAGGCTCCTCCATTTTTTTTCTCACAAAACTTTTACTACATAACTTTTTTATATTGTAGATATGATAATTCTGAATATTTAGGTATTTTTTTTTTAAAAAATTATTGTGTAGTTCAAAAAGTGCTCTATTTTATTTAGTTATAAAATAAATCTGACATCATAAAATAATACCGTAGTACAATTATACAATAGTACAAATTTTTTTTTTAAATTATATACCATGTATTTTAGAAATTATTCAATTTTATCAAACATAAAATAATCCAGACACTAAAAAATAGTGTTGTAGCATAATGAATTCCTTAGCATAGCATTTTTAATGTTTGGTAATTTGATTATATTTTAAAATGGTAAAATTTTGTTCAGTAGAAATTTTGTTACTTAATGTTATAGAAAATTGTGTAATTATGATATGTGTTAAATTATGCTTTATTTGTTATGATGTGATGAAATATATATTTATATGATCGAAAAATATCTTTTGGGAGATATAAGGGATCAAAATCCTTTGAAAAATTTTTATGTGTCAGAAAATATTATGGTGCCTATAAGATATATTTGTGTGGCTATAAAGTCATGTTATGGTGGCTATAAACCATGTTCTGGTGTTTACAAACATATTCTAGTGTTATAAGGACAAAAATGGAGTCATAAGATCATAATCATTTGATATTCTATTTGGGATCAAGATATGCGATATGAATTGCTATGTGATATAAATCGCTATATGATATGAAATTTAAAAATCTATTTATATGATCAGTATTAATATTTAATTAAGTTGCTTAACTATAATGTTCTTATTACCTTTCTTAGTATAGTGATTTCTTAGATTATATTTAACTGCTTTTAAATATTCTAAACAATGTTTAAGAAAAAGAATTTTAAAAATTTAGATCAATTTATGTGGCCTGTTGAGCTGGTTGAGGTCACTGTGATTTTGCTGCTGATTTTCAAGATCTTGGAATGAGAAGAAGTTTTTATTAGCAGTTTAGAATCAGATCTGAGTTTATAAATATTTTTTGTTTTGATTTTTGTAAAGTTATGAATAGTTTATATTCAATTCTATTGTTTTTGTTTGTAGTCATGCACCATGTTTTAGATATATTTTGATAGAATAAAAGAAATATTGTAGATGAGTTTATTTACAATACTCTAAATATTTTTAGCAGCTATGTAATTTGTAGTTTATTTAAAATAAAATTTTGAATAAAATATAAAATAATCTAAAACTAGCTCTCAGATTTACTTACCAAAACTCGACATGATTGGACCTGATTATGACAAGGCTTTGTGGTATCAGAGCAATAATATTGAAATTGACCGTAAGACAGAGCTATAAAAATTGATTTATAAAGTCAAGAGGGATAGTTCTGAGAATTTTTGGGTGTTCATTATTATTTGTTTCATGTACATGTATGTCAAGACATGATAAATGGGCAGAGTGCTAGTTAGGAAGCTACTGTACTTAGTATTGCTCCAATAGTTAGTTTTGATATAGTTTCATAATTTACTAGTCTGATAGCCCAGATGATGGGTGAAGCATAAAGCAAGTTTCCTACTGTAAGATCTAATGAGGTGGGCTGACATTTATATGATATTTTTGAGATTGAAATCTCTGAGCTTTAAGGGTATTATTGAGCCTAGAGTAGCAGATGATTGATTGAGGAAGCTGGAAAAGATATTTAACAATATGCAGTGTCCTCTTTAGAGAAAAGGTATCACTAGGTCTCATTCTATTAGATGGAGAGGCATAATGCTAATTGATGGGTCAGTAAGAGGAGAAATTTTAGGGGATGTTGAATTCCCTGATTAGCTGGGAGAGTTTTTAGATGTCTTTATAGCCTGGTTTGTACCCCCTTGTGCACATTAACAGATATAGGAGACCTTTTCTAAAGTTGGTTCATGGGAGCAAGACTATGATATAATATGAGGCAGAGTTCAATACTTTGGTTAGATATGCTCCACAGATGAGTAACACTTTTACGGAGAAGTGCTACCAATTTTTAAGAGGACTTCGAGATAGTCTAAGACAACCTTTAGTATCATTTTACATTTTTAATTTCTACGAGTTGGTGGAAAAAGCTCGTTTAATTGAGAATCATCTGATAGATACTCAATAGAAATGGACTACTAGTAGGAGGTTTAGTAGCTAGTCTGTGTCAATGGAAGCTATGAGTATGGGCAATATTGTTGGTTCTTAGAGTTTTATTAATGGGGAACCTATTTGAAAGAGTTGTGGAAGACGTCACCTCGGTCAGTGCCAAAGGATGACTTGCTAGTGTTTCAGATGTGGATGAGCAGACATGGGATGGTGGAGTGTCCGCAGACAGGATTTGATCAATGATTTGAGCTTATAAAAATTAGAGACGAAAAAATTATACAAATAAACGGACAATGGCAAAGAAGAATATTATCACTTGTCCTAACAAGTGGGGCTTACAGTGTAAGATAAATGAGATGGAATTATGTCAATTTTTTGGTGATGATAGATTCAACATTGAAGACGGATTCAATGTTGACGACGGAATCAGTGGCGGTGGCAGATTAGGCATTGGGACAAGAGGATTCGATCGTGGATGCTTGCTAAACGGAGATCTACGAAGGGCAGTCAAGGGAATAATAGTAAGAGCTAAATATGGTGAGTCAACTAGGGTAGGAAAGGGGAAATATCAATGGTGAAAATTGGTGCCTTATCTATAGCGGCGGTTTGCAAATTGCTGCTTCAAAGAGTTGCGAAAATATCAATTTTTTTTATGATCCATTTCTTCAAAATTTGAAAGGTAAAACTTCTTTTCTTTGAACATTTTCAAAATTTTAAAGATTTGAACTGTTTAGGGCTTAGGGAAGTTAAGGAATGCATATGAGTGTCAAAATGGGTTTTCAATTGGGT
This sequence comes from Dendrobium nobile, assembly GCA_022539455.1. Lineage (NCBI taxonomy): Eukaryota > Viridiplantae > Streptophyta > Magnoliopsida > Asparagales > Orchidaceae > Dendrobium > Dendrobium nobile. Next base: position 69,726,881 of record CM039723.1, read on the forward strand.
TCGTGTCCAACTAGAGTAAAACTTCTTTTCTTTGAATTGAAAACCCATTTTGACACTCGTATGCATTGGGACAAAATAAACAAACTCTGGTAATTTGAATTGAACATCTCAATTCAACAAAAACTGTTCACGAGTTTGTAAGTAACTTTGATTGTTATAGTTTGAATTGAAACAGTTGATCCAAACTCAGAGAATTTTGGGTTTTCAAAATGGGTTTTCAATTCAAAGAAAATAAGTTTTTTGATGATGTACATGAGTGTCACTCAATTCAACAAAAATTGTTCACGAGTTTGTAAGTAACTTTGATTGTTATAGTTTGAATTGAAACAGTTGATTCAAATTACCAGAGTTTGGATGGCTCTGAATATAGTTTCAAAATTTTCAAATTTAAATATGCATCAAGACACACATGATCAAATTGCTTTTTGATGATGTATTAGACGCACACCCCTTATGTAAAAAAAATGAATAAAATTTGTAAAAACTGATTTTATGTAAGCTTAGAATTCGGTTTATGTGGTACATACACTGATCAATATGTGCTATTTTAAAAATTATTAAAATTGTATGTAGTACATAAATGTTTGTATATGTATTTGAACTCATTTTAAGTCATATACATTTGTATACAAGTATTATTTTTCAAGATAATCAAAGTGCAATTCTATACATATGTGTGTTAATTTGCACGAAATGTCTTAGGACCTATTCTACATACTATAAACACACATGTTTACATGTATTTTTTAGTAAAAAAGATAATATTTTTACTTTGTGAGGCTATACAACAAATACATAGTAAATTTTCCATTTTTTACAAAACTATACATATACTGTATACTCTCACAAATCCGATCGGTTCAGCTACGTGCGTAATAATTTCTCCATATGAACATCCCCAATTTCACATTTATGAGCTCATTTCAGAAGTCTAGAAATTGGGGGTGTTCTAATAACTTAGAAGTTTATATGCTCTCACATATCTTCATGATATGTGCTAGAATAACCATCATGATATTCTTCTAAATTTTTAGGCTTACAATGAAAGCAGAAGAGAGAAGAAAAATAGCAACTCCAAACAAGCTCGATCACAAGTAGAAGCTTGTGGAGACCAACTCTTCTGCTGTTCTGAAGAAGCAGTGATTACAATGCTTAACTAGAAAAAAAAAAGTGTTGACAAATTTCAAATGTTCATCCACTCGATGAAGTTTCACTACTTATTAAAACTGGACATGAAAGAATCAGATATTCTTATACAGATATATTTGCACACTATTTCCTTCGTAACTCTCCGACTATTCTTCACAAGCCTCGGTTTAACCGAGTAGCTGGCGGCTTCGTAGCAGCAGTAAAACTAGGCCTCTGTTTCAGCCCTGTCATCAATCCTCCCCCTACTTTATGAAAGGAAAGCCTCGTCTTGAGAGGTGAGACTAACCTGTTTGCCAATTTAGATGGAGAAAAAGAATAACGCCGTTGATTCGAAGCAGATCCCTTAGTCTTGACTGGTGAAATAGTTACCTCAGGCACTGCCTTCTTGCTCTTGAAATGTGAACTCAGAGTCATATGTTGAGATTTTATCAAGAACTTATGTGGAGTCTGTGAAGGCCTTGCAATGATAGGAGATCTGGTTTTGTAGAAGCTTTTTTGTTGTGAACTCAGAGTCGCATTTTGAGATTTTATCAAGAACTTATGTGGAGTCTGTGAAGGTCTTGCAGCAATCGGAGATCTGGTTTTGAAGAAGATTTTCTGATGCGTGGATGTAGGAGAAGTGGAGTGAAAGAGCGGATTGGGAAAAAGCACCGTTTTCTTCTTCCAAGGTCTGTTTTTTGGCGAAACCCGATTAACTGAAACCAAAGGTCTGGATCCTGTCATATTTGCCTCCCTTATGTTAGGAGGAGAGGTGGTTTTAAAACTTATTCGAGATCTAGATCTGCGAAGAACTGGAGAGCCGGTTTCCAAACGTGATCGACTCATGGTCTGTTTTTCCCTTGCACGCCTTGCCCTCAGTTCTGTGCTCTCTAACTTTCTACTTCTGGAAACAGTGGCCGGAGTTCTTGGGTCAATTTCTGTGCTTGCGTTCGAAAGATTGGAAACTATCTTGCTTGCTTGGAGAATCTCGGCCACTGTTTCGTTGAGCAGCATAGCAGAAATAGACATCCTTCTCCAGTCCTCTGCTACAATAAAATGTAGAAAGAAAAGCAGGGAAGAAGAAGAGGAATGAGTCGAATGAGTCGATCTCCCATTAGAATGGAGATAACAGAGCAAAATCTGGATTTTTTTAGACGTTACCATTTGATTTTTCTTGAAACTTTGACGCCGGTGATCTCTTGGCTCCTACAGTCTTCAACCTTCAGGGGTTAAAAAAGAAAGTAAGCACCTGAATCTGATACTGGGGGAGAGGAAACCAGAGAATTTTGAACAGGAATCTCTGGTATGGAGAATGAACTTACAAACCTCAAGGATTCTTGCTTGCAACCGTGACTGGTTCTGATGTATCCTCTGGTGCTGCGTGGGCTGACTTTCAGGCCGGAGATTATCTTCGTGCCTTTGGTCACCGTGAACTGGATCTCTTGCAAACGAGTAATACATTTGTCCACCTTTGCACAGAAAAAATTATAAGAAATGGGAGAAACAAAGACGGCAAATAAGAGGAGGAAGAGGGTTGAAAGGAGAAGATGAATACCTTTTGAATTGTTTCTCTGATGAGTATTGGATTGATTGCAGTGTTCATTCTATTCGGGATGGTGGGAGCTTTAGCCACCATTGTTGATTTCTTTCCGACTTGTTCTATCGCTAGATCTCTTCTTCTCTTCCACCTTGTTATCTAAGGAGATTTGAAAGAGTTGAAAGGGAGTTTGAACTCCACTAACGTATCTAAACTGGATTTTAACGGTCGTCTATCTACCCTTTGTAACGGCTACTTTCCTTTTTTATTTAATAAATCTAACGCAATTTTTTTTCTCTACTAAATGATGAACAGCAATGGGTGGTCCCAAAGGCGTCCATGGCTTGCCACGTGTCAATACGATAATGACAAATGTAATGCATAGAAATTCTTGAAAAAAAATCTTACAAGGAAATTATTTAAGAGGATAAACAAATATTAAAGCTAAATAAACTTTCAAATGAATCATGGAGGGTATAAATGTCTTTTTGCATATAGTACGATTGTAATTCGGTTTGTAATCAAAAGTCGGAAAATATTTAAACTATTTATTAAAATAAAATTAATTTATGATGTTATTATTGTCTATTTAATTGTGTTATAACTTTTAATAATTTTCTTATAAGTCTTAATATTTTAAGAAATTGAATCTTGACTCTGATAATTTTTTTGAAAAAAACATTTTGAACTTTTTTGGCTTTCCTTATTTTATGATGAATGATTTATTAGCATTTATTTACTTTGAGATTTATGTTTATAAGTTGAATGATTAAAAATATTAATAATTATATAAATAATGGGAGCTTAATCGTTGGTTTCATAAGGAAATTCTTATATATATATATATATATATATATATATATATATATATAAGCATTAATAAGAAACGTACGATACGAATTTTGTTAATGAATTCAGAAAAAAATAATAAATTATTTCATTAAAAATTAAATTTCAGTTTTTTTAAATAAAAAATAATAATTTATATGCTAAAATTAGATAGATAAAAAGAACCATTTTTTTATAAATATATAAGTATAATATATCAAATTTGTGTATTTTTTGTAGAGTTTAAATTCTAATACTATTTTTCATAAATATAAAAATTTTAAATTTTAAATAACTCAAATTTGTGAGCAACTCCACGAGGAGAGAAAAGTTAGGAGAGACTAATTACCTCATTCTTTTTCATATCAAATCAAATTTGAAAAACAATTAAAACTTATTCTAAGATTTTTATGCTAATTAATTTTATTTAAAAATGATATTGTGTCAATCTTAAATTTACTTGAATTAAACTTTACTTTAAAGATAAATACTATGCCAATATACCCTCTCATACAAATTATATCAGGTTGTGCTTGAAAATTATTGAAAATATTTTAAAATTAATGTTGCATTTTAAAAATCAATATTACATTAATTTTGAAATAAATTTAATAATTTTTTATTTATCAATTTTTTTCTAAATTAAATTTCATATAAAATGACCCGGCTCTATTAGAATAGGTATATTTTTTTAATCAACTGAAAATCTCAAAATCATTTGAAAATAATCTATTCTGAGTAAGCCAATTTTTTTTTAAAAATTTATTTTATTTATTAATAATTATCCAGGATAAAATTCCAATTGATCTTGGTTTCTATTATATTGACTTGGCCCAATAATATTCTACCCGCAGATAACGTTCATGGTCATATTTTTAATTTCACGGAAATAATCTTTTGTTTTAAGGTATAAGTCTAAAATAATCAAATCAATATAAAAAAAGCAATAATAAAAAAAAATCAATGTTGAAAACAACATGCAAAATATGCATAAAGTTTGATTAGGATTATAGTTAAAATTATTTTGTTTTGCTTTGAGATTGATGCAATACATGAATAATCGATCAATTTTTTTATTGCATGTATCTCAAATTAAATTGTAAAAAAAATTGTTTCAAGATGTCCTGCAAAATATGTTATGTTTGATTTCAAAGCATTTTAATTTAGGAATAATTAGTGCTAAAAATACCTTTAATGTAGTTAACAAACATAAATCCTTCCCTCATATTTCAAGCTATTCCTCTGATGATGGAATGCATTATCCTGATAACTTTAATCCCTAACTTATGCTCAGACAAACTATGCTATATATAAGAAGCTTTTTCTAGGAATGCTTTGATGATGTGACAATTCTTCATGTGTCTGTGACCTTTATATAGGGGTGTCAATTCGGGTCGACGGGTCGGGTTCGGGTCGAACCCGAGTTGACCCGGATCTAAACGGGTCAACCCGAACCCGACCAGTTTTTGAAAACGGGTCGGACATTTCAACCCGGACCCGACCCGGCCGGGTTGACCCGACCAGACCCGGACATTTGAAATACTTCCGGAGTCCCGGCGGCGCAACAGTAGCGGCAGCGGCGGAGCAGCGGCAAGCACGCGTCACCGCGTCGGTAAGCACGCGCGCGAGACGGTTTCGCCGTTCGGGACGTGCGCGGGACGTCGCACGGGACAGGTTCGCCGTTCGCCGCTTCGGGAGGGGTGCGCTTCGGTTTCGCCTGACTCTGCGCGAGACTCGACCGACGAGGCGACGACAATCCGGCTCTTTGGGACGCACATCGCGGCGTCGACGCGAGTCACGCGACGACAGCCTGGCTGACTGCTGACGCTTCGCCGGCTTCGGGCAGAGCACTTGTTGCTTCGGGCAGCAGACCGGGCAGAGGATTTCCGGGCCAATTTCGGGTTGCCGGGTCAACCCGAACCCGACCCGTTTTTTGAAACGGGTCAGTTTAGTAAACCCGAACCCGACCCGTTTCGTAAACGGATCGACCCGAACCCGGATTTTTCCAGGTCGGGTTCGGGTCGGGTTTCGGGTCGGGTCAAAAATTGACACCACTACCTTTATATTACAAACAAAGTTTGGACTTGTTTCTAGTATCTGGGTCTTTTGAAAGGGAAATGGCCACTTAAAGTAATTTTTTCACGATGGTTGAGAGGGGCTTGCTTAAAGGAGGGAGAAATGACATCTCTTAGCTTCTCAAATGAAGGTAACTAACCTTCGTTGTATAAGATGGTGCTACAGGTAGTAACCACTTTTGTGGTTGGAGAAATAAGTTCCAGCGTACTTTAGGTAAAATTGGGGGTGTTGTGATATATTCTCAAGCTTAGTTCTCTTCACTGTGGGAGTGTGAGCTTAGTTCTCTTCACTGTGGAAGTGTGAGAAGGCATGATAGATGACTTGGCCTCTATGATGAATACTTTGGCATTGATGTATTTGGTTCCCTTTTGAAGCAAGCCCACCAAGGTTGGTGGATGTCTCTTACAGGCTAAAAACTTAAAGTTCCTAGGCTGCAATTCCACGAAGAAGGTGGATTTTGTAAGATTCTGATCAACTTTCTCATGGGATGCCATTTTAAATTAATGGGTATGTGAACCTCCAAAAGGACATCATCGCAGCTATAGAGTGCACAGGGTGTACGACCGCACCACCCCGAGGGATAGAGACGACTGCAGGCCTCCGCTCTTCTCAAGGGGGCCGATGAAAGGGCAGATTAGATCATATATACAACTAATCATTGAGGATAGCAGCTCTCGCCAACGCACCCCGATGGATAGTAATATATACGACCTGATCAAAACAACAAGTTTCCCCCACTTGATACATCAGCTCGAGTGAAGTTTATTTGATGTCGGAGTTCTGTTTCCCACCGGCTCAAGCCCCCGTGGTTAATTACATCCCAGGCCGGAGCCCGAGAATACTCTCGACTAAGGATCTGATATTATTCTTCAAAAAATGAGATTGGCACGCAAAAGGGAGACTATGAAGTTCCTACTCAAATGGAAAGAAAGGGTCCAAATAGGCTTAGTCAATATGCACGGCTCATCTCAGCATCCATATCAAGAAAAAAGGAACATTAAGCCACCATCAAAATATGGATATGCATAATTGATTGAATATGCTTTGTTGTCAGCACTTGGATATGAAGAGCTTGAACCTCAAGTCAATGTCTTTTGGGAGGATTTTAAATGTAAGGTTCTAAACTAGTTAGTTTGTCTCTTGGGAGGTGGTTTAAGATATCTGCAAGTCAATGTACAAATTCAGTTGATGACAAGGAAAAGATTAAAAAATTTCTTATGCTAGTGTCATTGTATCTCTTATGTATGCTACGGTTTGTTCCAGACTAAGGCTTCGTTTGGGACGGCTTTTTTATTGCTTTCTAAAACGGAGTTTTAGTACAAAAATAAAAAATTTTGTACTAAAACTCCGTTTTAGAAAGCAGTAAAAAAGCCGTCCCAAACGAAGCCTAAATATTTATATCTGTCAATATTTTGAGCATATATATGCCTAATCCCAGATTGACAGGATCTATGGGCTCTGAGTAGTATGTTACCATCTTATAGCTACTTTTAAAAAAATATTCATGTGAAATTAATTACAGTTTCATTTGGAACAACTTTTTTACTATTTTTTAAAGAAGTTTGCAAGTAAATTCAAAAAAACAATAAAGAGCCATAAGAAAGTTATCCCAAACAAGCTCACATCTCTATATTTTCAATTTTAATCAAAATTGTTTACTGAAATTTATTTTAAACTTGGTTTGAGAACCTTATAAATTTCGTAAAAAGCTAAAGATCTAGATATCTTTCTTTCTTTTCGCAACGGTTGATGTGGGATTGGAGTAGCATTCATGCATCGGCCATCCAACCAGTAAGTTTTTCCGGAAGAGCAGTTGCTTGAGGCTGAAATTTCTACAGTAAACAGAAATGTGTATTATGCTTTCCACCTTTACGCAGAAGACAGGTTACTCATATTTCACCGTAACATGAGGACCTAGCTGTGGAAATCCTCCTGGTTTTTGCATCAAATTCATAACTGGAGGAGTAGGTGAAGCTACCCGAGCACCATTTAAACAGGATTTTACTGTCTGGGTTTGGCCTAGGGTTCTTACATAATTGAAGCTGCCACTTCAAACACTTCACGAACATAACTGAAAGGTCACTTGGTAAACACAAGATGCAGAAGGAATTGTCACCAGTTCATCATTCAAGCAATCTACCTGTAAGAAGGGATGCACGGTGCAGGCGTGAAACAGAGACGAGAGAAAAATAAAGAAATGTATTGATTTGATGAAATCTGTACAGGAGGCAACAGAGCCTTTAAATAGAAAAGAATAAAGGTAAGACTGTAATAAAAACAGACTTTTGCATATGCTAGCTTACTGCCTCCCTCAAATTAAGCATTTTCGTTACGAATGGTTAATTTGCGGCGAAGGTCGTGGAAGCGTGCTGGAGAGAAGGACTTGGTGAGTATATCCGCAATCTGGTCTGTTGATGAAATGTGTTTGGTGGAAATGTCTCCGGAGGCGATATGTTGCCGAATGAATTGATAGTCTATCTCAATGTGTTTGGTTCTGGCGTGGAATACTGGATTCTTGACAAGTGCGATTGCCGAAGTGTTGTCGCAGTGAATGAGTGTAGGAGATGTTTGCGGAATGTCTAGCTCGTTGACGAGGCACCGTAGCCAAACAACATCGGATGTGGCTGCGGATAGGGATCTGTACTCCGCTTCGGTGGAGGATTTTACGACTGTTACTTGCTTTTTGACTGTCCATGAAATTAGTGTTGGACCGAGGAAGGTACAGAATCCGGAGACCGACTTTCGATCTGTGTTGTCCGAAGCCCAATCGGCGTCGATGTAGGTTCGAAGTTCCAGATTGCCGGAGGTGATTGGAAGACCGAAAGCCAGAGTGCCTTTGATGTAGCGTAGGAGGCGCTTCAAGTCTTGGTAGTGTTGGACAGTGGGCTTGTGCAAATGTTGGCAGATTTGATTCGTTGCGAAGGCGATGTCCGGACGAGTGATCTATAGGTATTGGAGGGATCCTGCGATGCGCCTATATAGAGTTGGATTCTGGAACATTTGCTGATCGGTGCACGTTGATTTGGATTTGGGAGTGCTTGGAGTAGGAGCCTGCTTGCACTCAATGAGGCCTGAATCCTGAAGTAATTTCTCTGCATAGTGACGTTGCGAGAGGAAGAGACCTGATGGTTGCCGAAGGACTTGAATGCTTAGGAATAGGTTAATTTGGCCAAGCTGCTTGAGTGAGAATTGGGAATGTAATTTGGAGAGCAAAGTATTGATAGCGTCGGCATTGTTTCCTGTAAGTAGTATATCGTCGACATAAATCAATAGATACATTTTGATATTGTTGTGACAATAGAGTAGAAGAGATGGGTCGGAGCGACTAAACCTGAACCCTTGGCTTTGGAGGAAGCTAGTGAATTTGTCGAACCATTGTCTCGGAGCCTGTTTGAGACCGTATAAGGATTTTTGTAGTTTACAAACTGAGTCCGGTGACTGGATATCGACGAAGCCCATTGGTTGTCGCATATAAATGTCTTCAGATAGATCTCCATGTAGAAAGGCATTGGATACGTCAAGTTGAAGGATTGTCCAATTTCGGTTGAGGGCAAGGGTAAGGAGGATGCGGATGGTTGGCATCTTAGCGACCGGGCTAAAAGTTTCGTTGTAGTTGATGCTGAGTTGCTGGTCGTAGCCCTGTGCCACGAGACGAGCTTTGTATCTGTCCACTTGCCCATTTGGAAGTAATTTTGTGCGGAAGGTCCATTTGCAGCCGAGTATTGGTTTGTCTGTTGGAGCGGGTACAAGCTTCCATGTGCCTTGATTCTGTAGAGCATTGTATTCTTCTACCATGGCTTGCTTCCAGTGCGGATGTTTGGAGGCTTGAGCATAGGTATTAGGGGTGGTATGACTCGATGTGGTGGTGGTGAGAGAGAAGATGTTTTTGGGTTTGGTGATACCTGCTTTGAGACGAGTCTGCATGGGGTGATGTGGCCGAAGAGGAGAGGAGTGCGTGGAAGCAGGCGGCGAGGTGATAGGATGAATTGGAGTTGGGATGGTACTGATGTTGGGTGTGTCGGAGTGGGATATGGGATCCAGATTGTAATTGATCGGAGGAGTGACGGGTATAGATGAAGTAGGACAGAGAGAGTTGGGAACGAGTAATAGTGGTGAGATGTGTGGGACAGTAGACGAATTCTGAGGAGATTGCAGCGGGTTGGAGGCTTTGAAAGGGAAGTTAGTCTCATTAAAAGTGACATGACGAGAAATATGGATTTTGTTTGAAGTAAGATTTATGCACTTATAACCTTTGTGAATGGGTGATTAGCTGATAAAGATACATTCTTGCGACCTCGGCGATAATTTGTTTTCGGTATAAGGTTTAAGCCAAGGAAAACATTGGCAGCCGAAGGTTCGAAGATGCGTGTAAGTGGGTGAGTGGCCATGTAAGTGGTGAAACGGGGTTTGCATGAGAATTGAGGTGGAGGGAAGTCTGTTGATGAGATAATTTGCGGTAGATAGAGCCTCAGCCCAGAAGTTAGCGATGAGATTCGAGGCATGGAGAAGAGTTCTGGTGAGGTCGAGTAAGTGCCTGTGCTTTCGTTCAGCCAAGCCGTTCTGTTCAGGCGTGTGCGGGCAGCTTAATTGACGTTGGATTCCTTGAGATTGCAGGTAATTGCTGAATTCATTACTGATGAATTCACCTCCGCTGTCGGAGCGGAAGATTTTCGGAGTAGTTTTAAATTGCGTGTTGATAAGTTGACAAAACAATTTAAATTTAGAAAAAGTTTCTTGTTTCGTATGCATGAAATACAACCACGAAAAACGTGTGCAATCGTCGATGAAAATCACGTAATAGCGAAAACCATCCAACGATTTAATGGGGGCAGGACCCCAAACATCCGCATGTACAAGATCAAATGGTAGAGCAGAAACAGAGTTATTTTGATTAAACGGGATCTTGTGACACTTAGCAATAGTACAGGATTTGCAAAAGAAAGAATTAGGAACTTTATGCAGATCAGGAATTTGTTTATTTAAAATTCTAAGAAGCTGATGGTGGGGATGCCCGAGACGGGCGTGCCAAGTATGCACGTTATTGTGGCTAGCGTGAAGAGCTTTGCTGATCGGTGATGCAGAATGCCGGAGCTGATATAAACCATTGCGAAGACGTCCACGAAGAATTGGACGGTGGTCCTTGAGATCCTTTATGACAAACCCGTTAGCATCAAAATTTATAGATACGGAATTGTCATTAGTTAAATTGGAAACTGTGGGTCTCCAAAAGGATTCTGCTCGTGTGGTTCGAATGCAAAGAGTACGATCACACTATCCCGTAGGACAAAATGGTCGTAGACCTTTACAATCGACACAAGCAGGCCGATGGAAGAGCAGATGGAGTTATACATACGATTAGCCATTGAAGATAGCGGGTTTTCACCTACACACTTCGATGGATAATAATATGCATAACCCAAAAGTTCACGAGAATTCCCCCATTCTATACATCAGCTCGAATGAGGTTTATTTGATTGTGGGGATCGGTTTCCTAAGGCGCAAGCCCCCGTAGTTAATTACATCTTAGACCTTGATCTAAGAAAACTTTCGATTAAGGATGTTAGATTATCTTCTCTATTGGGTTTAGTGCAAAGGGAAAATTCTAGGCTTTCCTAATCAAAGGGGAATGTCCCAACTTGGTTCAATCAATCACACGGGGTTCAGTCAACATCCGGTCGGCTCAAAGAAGTGGAAACTGAAGAAAAAGAAGAGAGGCAAAGCATCTCAAGCAAGCATGAGAGAAAGAAGGAGGTGGCGTCATCTATGTGACGCAGATGTGTAGGATTTATAGTCTCCGAAAGAATGAAGAGTTTACCCACCATTAAGGAGTATAGCGGTACACCTGTACCACTAACCCTTGGATCATAAATCTATAAAAGATGTAGTATCGTACACACTATACTAACATCTACGACCTAACTAATACAATATGGACTTATTCCTTGCCTGATAAAGAAAGCCAGCTAAAACCACCTAATCGTATAAAATCCATGTTATCCAGTCTGTATGAAAGATGAGTGGGTAGTTAGACACTGAAATTTGGGATCGACAACTAGAGAAATTTTCTAAGTGATCCCACACTTATGAATGATACTATGCTTCTAAAATTAATGCAATTAAATTTTAATTTTAGTCAGTTGCTAATGCAATTATGCTGGTTAAAGTCTCCAAATCAGAAATGTATGAAATTTTAAAAAGGCTTATAAAAATAATTTTTTGAATGACTAAACTTCCCCAGGTCCGGCACTTCATCCTCATAGGCCAGATTATCCGGACTCTACCCGCAGGCGGGAAAGTTTGTCTAAAAGGTGAGAGAATGCGTGCATGCCACCCCGGACGATTCCGGCTATTCCCTAAAATCGTTATGTTTCTATGTGAGTTAATCTTAAATTTTTATTTAATAATTGTGAGTAGAAGAATTTTTATCCTAAAAGAGTCTAACGATCAGGCACAAGCACATGCAAGAAAGAAACCTATAAAAAGTATGCTGGTTCTACTGTGCAAACAAAGTAAACAAACAATCAACAGAAACAAAATCTCACGAAAAAGAGTATCCATGGCAAGTGTCATACAATATTACATCACAGAGTACAGTAAGTAATAGTGGCCGGGCTCCACCGACAACAACCCGGGAACGAAGCAAATCTTAAAATAAGGCATTTTTATATTTCTTCAGTCTTCTTCTTCTCTTCCTTGATTCGTCTTTGGATCGTCTTCGTTCTTCCTTCTAGCTCCTCGTAGTGACTCCTCCAAAAGGATGTCCAAATGAAAAAGGAAACCCCCTGTATGGGTTTACTTTTCCCTTTGGACTCCTCGTAATGAGTGCTCCAAAAGAATATTCAAATGAAAAAGGAAACCCCTTGTAGGAGTTTACTTTTCTCTTTGGATTCCTATCTCTTTAAAAATGCCTTATTTTAAATTTTCACAACATTTACTATCAAATACAATATATTATAAAAATAAAAATCTAGACTCTCTTGTAGGGGTTATCCTAACCAGTTATAATCAAAATATAAAAATCATCCAAGCAGTTATATATGAATAAAAATGCTCACATCAATCACTTGGCCGTGCTCTGATTATTGGGGGCTAAGCAGCTGAAGCAGGTACCTAAAGCAGTTATAAATGACATTGTTAATTTTAGCCCCCCCCTTTTTAGTGCTGTGTGAGCATGGCCACCTGCAGTAAGACAGCATTAGTATGAAAAAGCGTGCCTAACCTATGGGTACCCTAACGCTCACAGCAACAGTATAGAAAGAAAAGCTAGAAAAACACCACAGAGAAGTATCACAGAAAAGCTACAACAAGTAGCAAAAATAACCAGCACACAAGTCACATGCAAAGCGTCACAACAAAGTACAGAAAAGGAAAGCAGAACAAGAACCTAACCTAAAGCTAATAGTCGTGTCCTAGCAAACTCATCTAAGTGTGTGTAGGCTGTGTGGCTTTGGTAAATCCTATATAGGGTTATTTAGTTAGAATTGTTTGTATTTTTGTTTGTTGAAAAAGGGCAAGGGAAATTTTAGTTACAATTCAAATCTTAGTATTTTTTATGGTGGATCTTAAGAATCTTTTATTTTTAATGTTTGATTAATTATCACCTTTGTTTCACACTGAGGCCGTGAGGTTTATTTCACCCCCTTTGGGGCTAACTTAATAGCCTCGTAGGCCTGGGTTACCCAGTGATAATTAACTTTGTAGGATTATTTTAGTTTGTTATGAAAAAAAGAGAAAAAGGTGAATTAGGTATTTTATTAATCAAATTTATTGATTGATTTTTAGAGATTATTCTAAGATTTGAAATTTATAAATATATTCTCCTAATGAATTTTAATCCAAGGTTTGATCTCCTAATTAAAGTCTATTTATTTTAAATCTTAGATTGATTAACAGTTAATTATTAAACTAGTTGAATTGATTTAGGTTTGCATTTTAGATTTAGAATTCAATAGTTACAAATGTTAATAATAAATTGATTAAGAATTAAATGTTTTAATAGATTTTTAGAAATTAGATTAAAATTGATTGGTTGATTATTAGTAAATTAAAGAAAAGCCAAAATCTAGGAAAACGTGTCACTAAGTTTATGTTTTGATGTCTCTATTCTATAGGGAGCATGCATCTTAAGTCTATGTTTTCTAAGACTCGGTCCTTAAGTTTTGTCCTTAGATGTCACTAGTGTTGTAGGACTAAAAAGTGATGTTGTTCTTCTAATTCCTAAGACTTCTATACGGATGTCACAGGGTTTTAGGGATCTAAATAAAATAAAGCAATCCTAATTATAATTGAAGTTTCTACAAGGCCCTAAAGGTGGGAGGCGTGCAAACATCTAGGCCCCTAAAGGTTTTCTAAGTTTTTAGAAAGCTTACAGCACCGGGGGCTATGACCCGGTGGTTCCACCCGTAGCGCCCCTACCGGAATGAATAGAGGCGACTGATGCTCGAATCCGTTTGTTCTAGCTCCCTCCCCAAGTACTCCAATGCTCCTTGTCCATTGCATTCCGAAATTCACCTCGCAAGACATAGAAGAGACAGATATTAGAGCAGTTCTATAAGCAAATAACAATGTACGGAAATGAAAAAGGCAATTAAAACTAGAACGTACCTTATGTTACTTGTCGAGTCGTTTGTGCTTTGGGTTCTCCTCAGTTTGTAAGTGCGGAGTATAAAAAAATAGAAGAAACAGCGAAGAAAACTAACGAACGAACGAAACTACAACTAAATACAATGAAAAGAAAAAGAACGAAAATCGAATACAAAAAGGAATGTAGGCATTGTTGTTATTGGACACACTTCTTTAAAGACAAGTGCATCCTAAAGCAACATTAACAATGCCCTTTAATGTTTCCACAATCCAAATGAGGCATTTAATATGTTTAAGACCTCTACCTACAACATACTACAAACAAGACACAAAGCAACTAAGGGGAATAGACCTCCGAAATCAACCTTAAAACTAGAATCTCTTTTGTTTCATGTCTATCTAAAATTCTATGTTTTTTTTTTAGAAGTTAACATTAAAGCAAGCTAACCTAAACAAGGAAAGATTGTTTTACTCTAAAAAGGTGCTAACAGCTTCTACCCCAAAGTTACCTAAAGCTTTAAACCCCAAATCTCATCTTTAGAAATAACCACTAAAAAAATTTAATTCAAATGGGAAAGCACTAACTACTCCCCCCAAAAGACACTAAGAGATTCTACTACACAAGTCCAATCATAAAATTTAAAATCCCAAGGTGACATGTAAGAATTTTTAAGTGAATCTCTATACAAAACCCTACAACAATTATCGGCCAAAATCTCTTCTCTTTTCATTTTGTTTTGACACAAAAACTCTACAAAATCTTCTACTAAAATTTCCTCTTTTGACACAAAATTCTACCCAACAACCCATAATCAAGTGCCTCTTTTCATTTGGAGTGAGGTAGAAACCACAAAGCTCTCCAACAAGAAAGTTGTATACAACCCCTCGTTGTAAAGCTTTCATAAAAAAAAACGTCGTATAAAAGCCTTTAAAACAAAGACACTAGACACAAATCGACTTACAAGAGAAAGCTTTCGACCATAAAATCATTCATAAACACTCTCAAAGACATGCTATGTGATAACTAAGAATGCCCGACATTAAGAGAAAAGACATATAAATGCTCTTAAATATGCCACACACCCTTCCAAAAAAAAAATAAGAAACTTTCCAATATAAACTAATCATCTCATATTTGAATAACCATTTTCAGTGAATGAAATTGCCATAAAACAAAGCTAGAATATGAATCTACAAGAACACCAACTCAACTTTGGAACTCATAAAAGCTTCTAACACTCCTCTAAATATTATATTGCAAAAGGCTCATGAATAGTTACCATTGTTCTCTTCCAAATCAAAATGCATAACGACATTTGTTAAGAAAAAGCATAGGAAAGTTATCTAAATCTTCTCATGCGGGAATATGAAATACAACAAAATAGAAAAAAAATAAACTTTCAGTTGAGACTCATAATGCCAATATTATTCTTGCAACACCCAACCTTCCACGCTTGTATGGATGGAATTAAAATTCACTAAATCTTCTTTATGTTGAGTGAGTATTAACAAAGTACAATTACATAATAAACCTCTCACTTGCTTATAGTGCTAAAGATGCTAACATCTCATTTAAAAAAAAAAAATAGTTTGGGGTATGAAACAAGTAAAAAAAAAAGCATCCAATTGATTCCTAAACCAATTCGAAACGTAAAACACATAAAAAATATGCTCCTGTTCCCAAAGCAATCTAGAAGTTAAAACAGTGGAAAAACTGCACATATCTCTTTTCTACGACAATGCGGAAGTTCAAAATAGCAAAAATCTGCACTTATACCATTCCTACAACAATGCGGCAGCTCAAAACAGCAGAAATCTGCACTTACTAATGTCTAATAACAGTTTGGGACTTTAAAAACAGCAAAATCTGCACTTTTCTTTCACAAAACCGATAAAAAAAAGTCTCACAAAAGCTGTAACAATTGCCACAAAGAAGTGATACTTGCTAATCATGCATTTCACATAAATATCCAACAAGCGAGGAAGAAACATGTTTCAAATAAGCATAGGGATATCTCGTCATCCATCAACCTTGCAACGAAGCATGCTTCCCATGATATAAGTTACAAGACTAAGAGACTCATGATTACTTTCCAACCAACTTCAAAGTTAACTAACAATAAGAGAGGAAATACTTTGATAGAAAACTAATTTTACCCCAAAAGAATATTAAGGTTTTCTAATATAAACTCCATGCACTTTTATTTTTTGCTCAAAGAAAACTACCCAACATGAAACATTTAGCCCTTGCATCAAATTGACTTGCATACTCGAATAGATCATAAAGTACATGTTTAAGAGAAAGGGAAGAATTATGCCTTTTGAACTATATAATGAGAGGGCCCAACCATCACAAACTTGAAAAACCCAATGCACTAGTGAGAAGAAAACAACTTTTAGAAAGGAAATTTGATATTAATTTACTTCCTCCAAAGGCTAGAAAACATGCTCCAACAAGTTCCATTCTCATGCTATATGCCACCACATATTCCAAATAAATGTCTAATTCCAACTCGTGAATCTACACGCATGCCAAATGTATGATATTGCAAATTAAGAGCTCATCGCATAGAAAAGACTAATGACATAAAAAGAAGATATTCATTCAATTGCTTGTAAAGGAAATAGGCCTAGGGCACATGCCCTTCACTTTTGGAACCTCCATATTCAGGAAAGAAAAGTATAGAAGAGATGGAGCATAGACATATTAATACCCCTTTAGTAAGCATTGTTGCAAAATATCTCATGTACAAATTTTGGTAGTAAGTAAGAAATTCCCCCATGCCTTTCGACACTTCTATTTTACTATCCAATGATTTAGCGAATGCATTTTATATGCAAAGGACTCACTTTTAAATAACATGAGTTAACATACAACTTTCATGTATGTCTCAAGAAACTATCCAAGGGTAACAACAAACATTAACATATCCCAAAAGGACAAAAATATCACTTGATAACCAAATAAATGAAGCAAAATTAGACAACAAGGAATGGTAGTGAATGCACCCTCTAACTTATAACAAAGATCAGAGCCATTTCAACCATTACAATTTTGAAGCATAAGATATTCATTCATAGGTGACGAGTTTGGAGAAAAAAAAAATCATGAAAATAAGACCATGGCTCTACAAATATTTCATTTAGCGATCATATGCATTTTTTTTAGACTCCTCTTCTTTGTTCTAAGATGAACAACTAACAAGATATTTAGCAAATAATGCCAAGAAAACAAGCCTACACAACCAAATTCATAAAACTTGACTAATGAATGATACTTGGAAGAAAACATTGGATGCAAACTAACTCATGTAATCTCTAAGGAAAATACTAACTCATGTTCAAACTTTCTTTCTTTGTATCTTAATGAGGTCTATCATGCACAAATACTACAAGATATAATATTTCGATGATTGCAATTAACCAAAGTTTTTTTCATGTTACATAAAGAAATGGTCCCAACGCTTCAAAAGCATATGACCTCTTACACACTATCACATGGAAGACACTTCTAACATATTGAAGGAAAGAATGCAAGATCATAAGCATGACTATGCAAAGAAACAATATAGCTCAAAGCTTATAAGTTATGAACAAAATGTCAAAAATCTTTCTTAAAAGGGCATTTCATCAAACACCCTACTTGCACGCCTTGATAGAAGCTTAAAATAGCCCCTCATGCATTTTGTATTTCACACCTAAGCTCTAGATCACATAGCATGAAGTAAATGTATGGCCACATACTAATTTGCCATTCTAATAAATCAAGAAATTAGAGGAAAATACATTGCCACATAACTCCCAAAGTCAACAATGCCAAATATCATGGAATCCACCTTGGCAAGTTACTACATTCTCATAGAAACCAAAGAAAATTAGGAGTGTAATGACATATACACTCCAAAGCCTTACAAGACCACTCATGATTTATGCATTGGCCATTTCAACAAAACACAAATATGAGACAAAAATGAAATCTAACCAAAATTGGTTCTCAGATTTTTTTTTTGTTTTGCAAAGGCCAAGGAGTAGAGGAGGTGAAATAATCAAGAGAATGAGGAGAAGAGGGGGAAATACTCACCTTGCAAAAGTTCAAGCTCTGTCCAGTCATCGGGATCGGTCCGAAGGGGGAGATCTGGGTCGGTCTAGGCGGATCGGCGACGGGGCCAGTCCGGGATCGTGCAAGGCTGGGAGAGTTGGGTGGCCGCCGGGTTCAGTGGAGCTGCCGTCGGACAGAGCAGGGGGCTCGGGTTCGGCTGTCCGGCTCGACGTCGGCCAAGGCGACTGGAGCAGGGAGCTTAGGTAAGCACGGGGTTCGGTCTGACCTCGTGCGAACAGAGAAGGGAGAGAGAGATCGGGCTCTTCGGCTCCTCCTGGCGTGCGTGAAAACAGAGAGAGGGAGAGAGGTCGAGTGTGAGATTGAGAACGAGAGGGAGCAAGAGTCGATCGAGAGCGAGAGCGAGAGGGAGCAAGAGTCGATCGAGAGCGAGAGCGAGAGGGAGCAAGAGTCGATCGAGAACGAGAGCGTTAATGCCGTAGTCGAGAGCTTCGCTCTGAGTAAATCGAACCCGTCGCCGAAGGAGGAAGCCCGCCAAATCGCATCGTCATACTCCAGCCTCCGAAATTTCCTTTAGCAGCTCCGCTCTCTACTCAACGTCTGTCTGAGATACAGAAAATCAACTGAGGAGCGGGATTTTGGCTGAAACAACGATCTCGTTCGATCGTAGCCGTCGAGGCGATTTCTTGATTAAGGAAACGAATTCAAAATGCTCAGAAAGTCAGATGGCTTATACCAGGATCAAATTAAGTTGAATCACATAAAATTCAGCTAAGCTCGGGTTATTCTCGGGTCTAAATTCGACTCGATTCGAATCAATTTAAGCTCGAGCCGGCACAACGAAATTAATCGTACGAAATCGGGTTCAGAATAAATATCAATTTAAATCATATTAAGTGCGACGCAACGAAAATAAGCTAATCGAGTCTCAATTGAACACAGTCGAGTTCGATCTCGCCTGGGTCGAGTCGATTCAAGCTCGAATTGGGCTCGACGAGATTCAACTAGATCGATCGAAAGGGCTCGAGCACATGTTCGAGTCAAAATCGAGGTCAACAAACGGACCCCCAACATATGCGGAGAACAACGGGTGAACCGTATATGTTGGCGTTGACCTTCCTAACTCTAGAAAGATACAACCTTAAGGTCAACCGAGAAAAATCACTAAGAAAATGCAATCAACTAATGAGAACCAAATCAATAAAGCGAATGAACAAGTCAATTATCCGCCCAACCAAAGTGGGAGGATAGGAGAAGGAAAATCTCGTGCTCACACGAGCAAAGTCAAAGTGAAATCTCAAAGAACCGAGTAGAATTCAACGATCACCTATGACAAATATCTAAGATGATACGGAAAGAAAGAAAATAATCGGAGATCATATCAAATATCAAAGTGATGATCAAAGGGAATAAAGCTAAGGCAAACACAAAAAGTCCACAAAAACACTCTATTATCGTCCGGCGCATATGTCGCGACGATAAGAAGAGGAAAAGGTACTCTACTATCACTAGCGCATATGCCAAAGTGATACGAAGAGGAAAGAACACTCTAATATCGTCGGGCGCATATGCCGCGGTGATAAAGAGAGGAAAGGCACACTCTAATATCGTCGGGCGCATATGCCGCGACGATAAGAAGAGGAAAATGTACTCTAATATCGTTGGGCGCATATGCCGCGACGATAAGAAGAGGAAAAGGTACACTCTAATACCGCCGGGCGCATATGCCACGACGATAAGAAGAGGAAAAGAACACTCTAATATCGTCGGGCGCATATGCCGTCACGATAAGAAGAGGAAAAGAACACTCTAATATCATCGGGCGCATATGCCGCGACGATAAAAAGAGGAAAAGAACACTCTAATACCGCCGGACGCATATGCCGTGACGATAAGAAGAGAAAAGGGTGGTGATGAATGCCTCCCAGGGACTCTGTCGGGCTCTCTCAACCAGAAAAGGGAGCTCTACACTCTAACACCGTCGGGCGCATATGCCGCGGCGATGAAAAGAGAAAAGAACAACACTTTAATATCGTCGGGCGCATATGCCGCGGCGATAAGAAGAGGAAAAGTACACTCTACCATCACTGGCGCATATGCCAAAGTGATACAAAGAGGAAAGAACACTCTAATATCGTCGGGCGTATATGCCGCGATGATAAAAAGAGGAAAAGAACACTCTAATATCGTCGGGCGCATATGCCGCGACGATAAGAAGAGGAAAGGGAGATGAGGAATGCCTCCCAGGGACTCTGCCGGGCTCTCTCAACCAGAAAAGGGAGCTCTACACTCTAACACCGTCGGGCGCATATGCTGCGGCGATGAAAAGAGGAAAGAACAACACTCTAATATCGTCGGGCGCATATGTCGCGGCGATAAGAAGAGGAAAAGTACACTCTACCATCACTGGCGCATATGCCAAAGTGATACGAAGAGGAAAGAACACTCTAATATCGTCGAACGTATATGCCGCGGAGATAAGAAGAGGAAAAGTACACTCAACTACCGTCGGGCACATATGCTGCGGCGATCAGAAGAGGAAAGAACACTCAACCATCGTCGGGCACATATGCCGAGGCGATCAGAAGAGGAAAGAACACTCAACTATCGTCGGGCGCATATGCCGCGGCGATCAGAAGAGGAAAGAACTCCACAACCAACCAACGCTCATATGTGTGGTGCTGTGAGAAAGCCAAAGAAATAAGTAATCCATCATCTAAGAAATCTCAAACTCCTATTTTAGTTACCACATGGTAGAGGACAAATCGTCATGGCCATGAGTAATCAAAATACAAGTAGAATTTCTTAGGTAAAGTAAAATCATATTCAACATGAGGTAATCAACTGATGTACATCCCTTTAAATAAGGAATATACAAACAACCAAGTGGAAGGAATAATCTCATATGAAAGAAAGAGCAATAGAAGTGGCGAGGGGACACACTTGCCACTAAAGACAACCATCGTATGAAGAATTAACGCTCAGTAAAGGAATCACTGTGGTAACACCCATGCTAACTGATGGGACCCTATGAGAAGTACAAGCGACATTTACACATCCAAAAGAGACCACCCTTGTAGCTAAGAGTAAGCTCTTAATGGGAAATTATGTTGCTAAAAGAGGTTGTGGATTGACTTTCTAATAGAAGATCAAAATCCATGAAGAAATGACGTTAACATCTAAAGCACGATGTACTACATCATAGGTAAGAGAGAATAACATCAAACTATAAGTGACCATAATGGAAGAAATGGATCCAATCATCCCCTAAGCAATCATCAAAATACTTTAAGGAGAGAAAAAGAAAAGAATTTGGAGGGACTTTGGACTCTTAGAGTGTAGAACCGGGTTCCACCTGTGACAAGGGCAACCGATTATACTCAACTGAGAGCTTCCCCCACGAAAGGAAAGAATTTTAAGGGACTTTGGGCTCTTGGAGTGTAGAACCGGGTTCCACCTGTGACAAGGGCAACCGATTCTACTCAACTAAGAGCTTTCTTTTTTTTTTTTAAGGGGAAATTGTTGGCTTTGATAACCCAGGCCATACTCGCCACATGAATAAAACTAGGGATTGACATAAAGATTGTATACATGATCTACAAAGGAACTAAACATTGGCTTTGATAACCCATGTCACATTCAACTCATATGAATGAACTGAGGAGCACAATTATTATAACAGAATTTGTAGAAAATTCATATAATGACAATGGGTCAGCATCACTAGATTTGACTAGTATAGATCAAGGATGGACCCAGTATCATATTCCATAGAAGTTTGAATTAGTAGTTTTGATATCCCAGCCTACACTTGAAGGTGACAAGTGAAACTGGGGAAAGTCAACCCTTAAGAGAGGACTAAAAAAAAGAAGTTTTGTCCAACAGTATCAAAGTGATTAGTGAATGTGAAAGTAAGCACAAACATACCTACGGCGTATTTACACACAACCCTTGAGGATGATCTCGTACTCTGCATGACGAACATCACGTGGTAGAGGACAAATCGTCGTGGCCACGGACTGCCGAAAAGTACAAGAAATCCTTTAGAGTTATATCTATACAGAGGAATATTTACAAGTGGCGGGGGATACCCCTTGCGATGTGCAAACTCAAGCATAGTACTTTCTCAAGTACTGTCCATTGATGGCGGGAATGGGATGAACACCATTCGCATCAACTAACAAGTAAGATCCACCTTTGTATACTTGCTCTACAACAAATGGGCCTTCCCAAATGGGCTCAAATTTACCACCTCGACGACGACGCGAGATGATAGGCCTACGCAAGACAAGGACTAATTCACCGACCTGAAAAGCATGGGGTCGGACAAGGCGATTATGTGTCTGGGCCATACGGGCCTAGTATAACTTAAGGTTCTGATAAGCTTGCAAACGGAGCTCTTCTAAACCATCAAGTTCTTCCAACCAGAGCCCTCAACGCATTCACCCACTGCCCTCCCTTGGCCAATAGCCAAATTCATAGCCCAGAATTCCAGAAAATCGTCAGGCATTATCTTCGTGGGACAAATTATGGCTAGCTGCTACACGCAACGAAGGGAGCTCGACCTCTAGTGGGAGGACAGCTTCAACCACAAAAGCTAAAGCATATGGTGTACACTGAGTAGGAGTACGGTATGTAGTCCTATAAGCCCATAATGCTTCAAGCAATTTATCGTGTCATTCTCTTTTATTTGTCACAAGAATCTTTCTTATCAAATGGACTAAGGTCTTATTGAATGCTTCAGCCAAACCATTAGCCTTAGGATAGTAAATCGAGGAATAGCGCCAATTTATGTTATGACGGCGGGCAAATCTAGCAATCTTGGTGCTTCTAAAAGACGGGCCGTTATCCGAAATTATATGGCGCGGAACACCAAAACGGTAGACAACATGATCGCGAAAGAAGCGCATCACATCTTCTGATTTGACTTCCTTAAACGGGATAGCTTCCGCCCACTTAGAGAAGTAATCAGTAGCAGCCAGATTGAACCTATGACCCTTACAGGAAGGAGGGTCAATAGGACCCATTACATCCATGCCCCAACTCTCAAAAGACCAGGAAGACACAGTGGGGTGCAACGGATTCGGAGGTTGGTGAATAACCGTATTATGAATCTGGCATTGGTGGCACTTTCTAGCGTGCTCCATACAATCACGGATCATCGTCAGCCAGTAATAACTAAGGCGTTTAATTCTGACCTTCATCTTAGGTCCGGACTGATGAGCACCACAAAGTCCCTCATGTACTTCGCCCATGACCTTACGAGCCTCCTCGTTGTTGAGGCAACACAACCACATCTGGTCAAAAGAGCGTCGGTACAGGGTTTCGTTCACATAGGAAAATGACAAAGCTCTCTTTCTAATCTGAGTGGCCAGAGAGCGGTCATCCGGAAGTCTACCATGCTTCAAATACTCAATAAAGGGGATTCTCCAATCTGACTCTTCCTCAACAGCGCACACTTCGAGGGTCTGATCGGGGGAAGACAAGTTCGCGGGACATAAGGCTTGTTGGTACTGGACAACAACAGACACCGGGTTTCCAGTCGGGTCAGCCAACTCCTTAGCAAGTTTAGCTAGTGCATCCGCTCTACCATTTTCAAATCGGGGGACTCTAACTAAAGTCACTTCAGGGATCAAACACAAGAGCTCCATTGCCCTATCGTGATAAGGCAAGAGTTCGGGTTTGAGAACTTTGAAAATTTCAGCCACTTGATTAATAATTAGTTGAGAATCTCCAAAAATCTTTACCCGCACAATGCCCATCTGAATGGCCAACTCAAGTCCTACAATTAGGGCTTCGTACTCAGCTTCATTATTAGTGCGAGGCTCTGAAAGACTGTAGGAGTAACGAAGGGTGTGGCCTTCAGGAGACACAAAAACAAGCCCCAAACCTACCCTAACAACAGGAGTTTCGTAAGGACGTAATGATTTGATGGAAGAGGCTCCATCAAAGTAAAACTCCCAAGTAGTGGACTCCTGCTCTTCCACACTCATAACTAGTTCATCAGGCAAATCGTCATTAAGTGGGGATTCTGTAGGGATCGGGTGAGAAGCAAGAAAATTAGCTAGAGCCTGTCCTTTGACGGTCCGCTGAGGGATAAAGGTAATATCAAACTGCAGTAAAATCATGGACCAACGTGCTAGACGACCTGACAAAGTCGGGCGGGTCATCAAATACTGCAAAGGGTTGACTCAAGAAATCAAACTGATCTTGTGTGAGAGCATGTAGTGTCTAAGCTTCTGCACAGTAAAGATCAATGCCAAACACTGCTTTTCCATTGCCGGGTATTTCAGCTCTGCAGGAATCAATCGTCTGCTAAGGTAGTATAAGGCATTCTTTTTGCCTTCCTCATTTTCTTGAGCTAAAAGTGCACCAAGCGACTCATCCAAGGCAGTAGTGTAGAGGATCAATGATCTACTGTGGATCGGTGTAGCTAACACTGGGGGATTCGTCAGGTAGCGCTTTATGCTCTCAAAGGCCTCATGACAATTCTTATCCCAATGAAAGCGGGCATCCTTCTTTGCTAATGCGGCAAAGTGATGACATCTACCGATAAGATTGGAGATAAATCTCCGCAAGAAAGCGAGTTTACACTGAAAAGACCTCAACTGGGTAAGACTCCTAGGGGGTTTCAAGTCCACTATGGCCATAATCATGGAGGGATCGATCTCAATACCACGATAGCGAACAATAAAACCAAGAAACTTCCCCGCAGTGACACCAAATGCACACTTTAAGGGGTTCATCTTTAAATCATGCTTTCTTAAGCGCTCAAAAATGATTCGTAGGTCGCGAAGGTGATCACTACGGATCTTGCTTTTGACCACTAAATCATCCACATAGCATTCAACTTGCTCATGAATCAGCTCATCAAAAATAACTATCATGGCACGCTGATAGGTGGCTCCGGCATTTTTGAGGCCAAAGGGCATCACCTTATAGCAAAACACACCAATAGGGATGCGGAAAGCAGTGAATTTCTCATCTTCAGGGGCCATCTTAATCTGATTGTAACCAGATGAACCATCCATGAAAGAGAAAATGCTATGGGACGAAGCAATATCAACCATGAGTTCAGGGATAGGAAGAGGAAAATCATCCTTAGGACTTGTCTTGTTTAAATCACGGAAGTCTATACAGACACGGATCTGACCACTCTTCTTCCGGACTGGAATAACATTGGCAAGCCAAGTGGGATACTTCTCTTCACGAATGAATCCGACTTCTATAAGCTTCTTAGTCTCGGCGATCACCTATTGTTCAATCTCTAGCCTCATTCGACGAGGTGACTGTTTAACAGGGACTGCATCAGGACTAATAGCTAACTTGTGGACTGCTACTTCTAGATCTAAACCGGGCATCTCTGTATAGTTCCAGGCAAAGCAATCTTTAAACTCAGAAATGAGTGCAACATACTCTTGAGCCTCTGATTCGGATAGCAAAGCACTATGAAAGATAGGCCGAGGATCCGACTCAGTGCCCAAATTGATCTCACACAACTCATCCATGGCAGAATTGGCACCATCTTCGAATTCACGTAGAGCTTCAAGAACCCTGTCCTCATTCTCCTCCGGGTCTTCATCATCGGAGATGGAAACAACCGGATAGGAATGAGAGACAACCCAAATGTTGGCCGAAGGGGACTGATTCTCTTGAGAATAGCCTATACCCTGCCCAGTTCGAGGAAAATCAGTTCGCCAAATACAGGCTTGCTGTTGGGCTTGTCTACCTAACCAAATTGAAGGGACAATACCTCGCTCAACAAAGTTATCCACAGTAGGGGAAACGTATCGGGGAACTGGCATGATCTCATCATCCGCAGTGGATTTCGCAGGATCCTGTATTTTAATACTCTGTGGGACACCTACACTATGGAACAACGATGCATGCCAAGCAGATTGTGATGGCACATAGAGAGTGTGCAGCTCTTGTACAGAGCGCCTATCTAAGGGTTGTGCACCACGAACACTAACGGGAGGTGTAGGGGAAGGTTGAGGAGGAGATTCCTCAATTCTCATCCCGTACATCTGGCGAGAAAGGGATTGTTGGCTAGTAATCTGACGTCCGACATCTCCGTCGTCTTCTGAATCACTATCAACAACTAAACCACCCTGAGGTATCAAACTCTTATGAAATATGGGATAGGAATTATGATCAACACTAAAGGCAGGCGAAGGAACTAAGTGACGAAGAACATCAATCATCTCATTATCAGAGTTAGACTCAACAATCAAAGGGGAAGTTTACAAGTGCGAGGGAGGAGGGATTCGAGTATCAAAGTTCCTCGGAGGGCGAACCGACTCTCTACCTCGACCTCTACCACGCAATCCTTTACCTCTACTAGGGGGAACATCGCGCCTGACTACAAACCGTAAAGATTCATCAAGGTCTTCAGTGGAAACATCTACCCCAATCCTAACCTGTGATGGACCCTGTGCTAGTGGTTGTACGGGACCCTATGCAAGTGACTGCATAGATCCTTGTACAACACTAGTGGGTATCACTGGTGACTGGGCAGGGGGAGGTTTACGAGCTTTCCGAGGCATGTAATGCTCGGCATCATCGTAGACAGAGACCTCGTGCACGGCAAAGGGTTGAGTATCTCCAGGAATGAAAAACTCTGCATCATTTCTCATATACTTCATGCATTGGTGCAAGGTAGAGGGCACCATTCCATACTCATGAATTCAAGGCCTTCCTAAGAGAGCCTTGTATGAGGTATCTGCCTCAATAACATGAAACATTGCCTCAGTCAAAAGATCTCCAAAACGTAAAGGCAAAGTAATGGAACCTAGAGCTCGCTGACCTTGATCATTAAAACCCTTCAGCATAATCTTGTCTGAAGTGAGCTTTAAGTGACCAAGGGAGAGACTTTGTAGGGTGGCATGATTAAAAATATTAACTGAAGCTCCTTGGTCGATGAGGACCCTGTTCAACTCATAACCATTTACATCAGTGGTGACGTACAAGGGACGGTTGTGATCAAGAGTTCTTAAAGAAGATCTTGGTCTGAAAAGGTAATGCATGGCATCTCTCTCAAATAACATGCATCCTTAACTGACTCAGTGGCAAAGAAGGCTTGATAAGATTCTGGTTCAAGTAAGGCTTTCACCAAAGTCTCTCTCAAGTCAGAGGACATCATGAGTGCATCATACACACTAAGAAGAGAAGGGATCTTTCTCAAGTGAGCCAAAACATTATAATCAACATCCAACTGAGGGCCTTTTTCCTTCTCCATAGCAGGTGCTTGAGGAGGAGGGATAAGATCATCCTGTTGGGTAATGATGTTTTTATCTTTCTCTTTATTATTTTTAGCCATTTTAGACGGAAGGACCCTACCTGAACGCAACTGTATCTCTTGTATTGAGTCAAACTCAATAGAGGACTCATTTGGTTCAGGTGATATGGCTTATGTTGGTTCAACAAAAAGTGATTGAGGTGTGTTCTCGGATTCATCTCCAGAATCCATGTAACAATCTCCTTCAGAAATAGCAAACACAGACTCTTCCTCACACTCAAACTCTTCTCCATATGAAGGATCATCGTCATTTTCAGAAATAAATAAAACAGAAGAAGAATGAGTGCTAGAAAAAGTAGAACTAGAAGGAGCAAGACACCAAAAGTAGCCAGAATCATTTTCTTCCATTAATTCATCATCAGTTGAAGGGAGAACAAAATCTTTCAGTGTAAATGCTGGAAGAGATCCTGTCTTCCCCTCAGAAGTTACAACAAATTTTTCTCTTTCATACATCTTTCTAGTAACACTGCCATTGCCAGGTCCCAAGTCCTGGATGAGAAAAGTGGAGGGTTGCGTTAGGTAGTCGACAGCCAGCGTAAAACTTGTCGAACAAAAATGACATGAATCCTTTAAGAAATTGTGTTAATGCTAGGGCGTCCCCTGGAAGCGACGCGCTGTATGGCCTGAATACAGTGACAAGTGTGCAAGGGCCGCTGCACCGGCGCCCGGGTGCAGTGTTAAATAGGCAAGGGTTCCCACATCAAGGACGGATGTGGGCAAAGAAGCTAGTCCATGAAACTAAAATTAGGATAGAAACTTGGAATATAGATTCCCTTACAGGAAAATTAATGGAATTAATAGATATTATGATTCATAGGAAGTTAAATATTTTGTGCATTCAGGAAACTAAATGGGTTGGTGAGAAGGCTAAGGAAATTGATAGTTTAGGATTTAAACTTTGGTATTCGGGTAGGAGTCGTACTAGAAATGGTGTAGGTGTTATTATAGATAAGAGTTTAAAGAATAATGTTATAAAAATTAACAGGATTGGAGATAGAATTATAGCTTTAAAGATTGTTGTTGATGATAAGATTGTTAATATTATAAGTGTTTATGCTCCTCAAGTAGGTTTGGATATGAGTTCTAAATTAAATTTTTGGAATGACTTAGAAGAATTAATACAAAAGACACCTCTCGAAGAAAGAGTTTTGATTGGAGGAGATTTAAATGGACATGTTGGTAGAGAGGTAGATGATTTTAAAAGCATTCATGGTGGCCATGGATTTGGAACGACGAATGAAGGTGGCAAGACCATATTGGATTTTTGTTTAGCTTATGATTTTTCAATTGTTAATACCTTATTTAAGAAAAGAAATGAGCATCTCATCACTTATAAAAATGGATATAGTACAACACAGATTGACTATTTTCTTATTAGAAAACTAAATCGTTTAGATTGCAAAGATTGTAAAGTTAATCCGAGTGAAAATTTATGTACCCAACATCGATTATTAGTTTTGGATTTTAAGATAAAGGGGCATAAAATAAAAAATAAAGTAAAACGATTTTCTAGGATTAGATGGGGGCATTTAAAGAATATTAACAAAAATATTTTTGGAAATAAGATCTTAGATCTTAAGATTTTGTCTGTGCATGAGGATGCTAATATTATGTGGGAAAAAGTGGCTAGTGATATTAAGAATATTGCAAAAGATATCCTTGGAGTATCAAAGGGAAAAGCTCCTAATAGTAAAAGTAGTTGGTGGTGGAATCCAAATGTGCAAGAAAAGATTAAAAATAAGAAACTTTGTTATAAAAATTGGTTTAATTTTAAAAATTTTGATAATTGGGAAATTTATAAAGTGGCTCGTAAGGATGCTAAGAAAGCAATATGCGATGAAAAGACATTAGCTTTTAGTGATTTATATAATAGATTAGATACTAAAGAGGGAGAAAGATATATGTATAAGTTAGCCAAACAAAGAGATAGGAATAGTAAGGATTTAGTTCAAGTGAAGTGTATTAAAGATGAAGATCAAAAAATACTTTTCTTAGAAGATGATATTCAACAAAGATGGATGAGATATTTTGCTAAACTTTTTAATGAAGATTGTGAATATAAGATTGACTATAATGACCTTAGCACCCTAAATGAAAATAAAGATTTCTGTTTTTATCGGCGTATTAGTAAAACTGAAGTTAGAGAGGCTTTAAAGAAAATGAAGGGTGGAAAAGCTGTTGGACCTGATGATATTCCAATAGAAGTGTGGAAATGCTTAGGAGATGAAGGAATTTCATGGCTTACTAAACTTTTTAATACTATTTTGAAGACTAAAAAGATGCCAGATGAGTGGAGAATGAGTGTGTTAATTCCTATTTTTAAGAATAAAGGTGATGCACAAGATTGTGCGAATTATAGAGGTATTAAGTTAATGTGTCATACTTTAAAACTTTGGGAGTGAGTTATGGAGCATAGGTTGCGGCGTGATACTAATGTTTCTCATAATCAATTTGGATTCATGCCGGGTAGGTCGACTATGGAAGCCATTCATTTATTAAGAGGTTTGATGGAGAAATATAGAGAAAATAAGGAGGATCTACATATGATATTTATTGATTTAGAAAAAGCATATGATAAAGTTCCAAGAGAAGTGCTATGGAGAGTTCTTGAAAAGAAAGGAGTCAATAATGCTTATATTCAAATCATTAAAGATATGTATGCAGGAGCTATTACTTGTGTTCAAACACAAGGTGGTTTGACCAAGTATTTCCCTATTTCGGTTGGGTTACATCAAGGATCAGCCTTAAGCCCATATCTTTTTGCTTTAGTCATGGATGTTCTCACTAGACATTTACAAGAGGATGTACCTTGGTGTATGCTTTTTGCTGATGATATTCTTCTTGTTGATAAGACTAGAAAGGGAGTTGAAGGTAAACTTGAATTATGGAGGTCAACCTTAGAGTCTAAAGGTTTTCGCTTGAGTAGATCTAAAACGGAATATATGGAGTGTAATTTTGGTTGTAATAGACCTAGTGAGGGGATTGTGACTTTGGGCGATCAAGTCATTAATAAGAGTACACGTTTTAGATATCTTGGATCTATTGTTCAGAGTGATGGTGAAATAGATGGGGATATTATCAGCAGAATTCAAGTTGGATGGTTGAAGTGGAGGAATGCATCAGGCTTGTTATGTGATAGAAATGTACCCCTCAAACTTAAGGGAAAGTTCTATAAGATGGTAGTGAGGCCTGCAATGCTTTATGGTGCCGAATGTTGGCCATTAAAAGAGAAGCATAATACTAAGTTAAGTGTGGCAGAGATGAGGATGCTCAGGTGGATGAGTGGCTTTACCCTTAGAGATAGGATACGAAATGAGCATATACGTGAAAAGGTTGGAGTAGCTCCAGTAGAAGATAAGATTAGAGAGAGTCGCCTTAGATGGTTTGGTCACTTAAAACGGCGGCCTTCCGATGACCCGGTTAGGAGAGTAGAGGTATTAGATTTGACTTATGTTAAGAAAGGTAGGAGTAGACCTAAAAAGACTTGGTTAGAAAATATTAAGAATGACCTTTCTTTATTAGATTTAAACGAGAATTTGACTTTTAATAGGACACAATGGAGAAAAAGGATTCATGTAGCCGACCCCACGTAGTGGGATAAAGGCTTGATGTTGTTTCATACATCTTTCTAGTACATGTAGCAGAAGAAGAAATGTGCTCAATAGGCACTACAACAGAAGAAGAAAAAGAAACTGGCAAAGAAACTAGGCTGGCAACTGTCGATTTGACCTGTGGGGGCCTCCTCTCAACTGTCTCTGAACTCTGAGCTGCCCGTCTGATCATACCCCTTGTCTTGCGAGAGAGTGAAAGCTGCCACTCTTCCCCAGAACTAAGAGGTGCTCTACTGTCATTGCTCTGGACACCACACTGACTGTTACACTGACTGGAGCTAGTAATCATCTGAACTATCTGAGAAACCTTACCTCGAGGATGCACCAAATCACTGTCCTGCAAGTGAATCTCACCCCAAGCCATAAGGCTCTCCACTCTGTCCTTGAACACAAAGCAATATTCAAGGACATGACCAATATGCCTATGAAATGGATAATATAAAGGATGTTATGTCTGTCCTTCTTCGTTCGCCTTATTGTTAACCGGGAATACCAGAATATTTTTCTTAACAAGGAATTTAAAGATCTTCTGCACACTTTCCTTTTTGAAGGGATATTCCTTGCTAAGCTTCTCCTGTAGAGACTGCTGAGTCTCCGGAGTCCTCTGAGGGTGCCTAAACTGCTGCTGCGTCTGTGACTGAGACTGAAACTGCCCTGACGGCTGTGCTGGTGGTGGCAACTGAGGTCGGGGCTGAAACTGAGGTCGTGGTGGTGGTGGACGCTGTGGTACTGAACTAACCACGGGCCTCTTGCCCCTATCATGAGCATCAGAAGTACTATGCACCTCCCCCTTTCTAGGAGGTGGTGCCCCGGAAAACTCCAAACGTTGAGGTCTACGTGTGGGTTGACTCTCAACCTTAGGAGGGACTGCACTGGGTATGCTGTCATGTAGGCTAGTGACTTTGGTTAACAACTTCTGAAAGGTTCGAATGCTGAAATCCTTCAGGTACGGAGCAATAGGACCATCAATATTCTTCAACAGAATCTCAACTGCATGTTGCTCTTGCAATTGAGGTTCACACTGAAGACTAAGGTTTCTCCACCTAACTATATAGTTAGGTAAAGACTCGTGGGGGCGCTGCCTGGTCACTACCAACTCACCAACAGTCACTCTATGATCTGTACTAATGAACCTCTGCAGAAACAACTGCTCCATCTCAGCAAAAGTGCGAACTGAATCATTAGGAAGATCAGCATACCACTCAAATTCCACTCCCCCTAAACTACTAACAAACAACCTCAGTATCAAAGCATCATTTCCTCCAATGTTACAACATATGGTCCGATACTGAGCCACATGTTATCTTGGGTTCCCAAAGCCATCAAAAACTTGAAAACGGGGAGGAACAAAACCGGCGGGGTAAGGCTCCCGCTCGTATTCTACCTGGTAGGGACGAACTCTACTAACAGAATCTCCAGACTTTCTAGAAGCAATAGCCTGGTCAACCCTCTGTGCAATCATGTCTTGAATCTGAACTGGTGACAACTGAACTGACTGACTCTGGACTGGCACACTCAACGGTACTGCTGGTGGAGACATCGGAACTGTCCTCTGAACTCTATCAACTCTAATAGGCTCTGGGGCTGTCGACTGTGGTGCTGCTGGCTCGTCTCTGGATGTAGTAGGAGTACCTACATCAATGACATGGGGTGTAGCCCCTAACACCGTCAACTGGGCAGTCATCGCCGCCATGGCTCTGGCCATCTCCGCCATCTGAGTCTGCAACTGCAAAACTGTAACATCCGTGTCTACTGAACGGGGAGGTCCACCCTGTGCTGAGGTGGAAGGTACATCAGCCTCTCCTTGTTCCTCCAAATCATCGTACTGCTCATGCTGCTCATCCGACGTGCCTCGTCTTGTGACAACATAGACACGGTGGATGGGGATGTCTTCATCTGACTCTCCTTTGAGTAAGTCCTCATCGGAGGTCTGATGAAGAGCATCGATGTACGGACCCAAAGGAGAAGACATCCTAAGAGGACTAGGAACAACAACTGGCTCCACTCGAGCCCGAGTACTATCCTCAACATCAACTGCATCATGACTCATCTAAACTGGCATCGATCCTGAAGGGGCTGTATCAACTCGTCGAATCGTACCAACTGTCTGCTCCGTCTCAACAGGCTCATCCACCTGCCGACGTCTCCAAACCCATCTACTACGACGGGACCCGGTAGGAACATCTAACTGAGTGGAGGGGGCAACAACAACTGAACCAAGATGGGGTCGGACAGGCTCCGACTGTGGGCAACGTCCATGACGGCGAGGGCGTCGTCCAACAGTAGGGGCACCTGCCTGAGGTCTAACAGTGGGAACAACTCTAGTCTGCTGTCGTGGTGGCTGTCCTCTCTGCCACCGGTAACTCTGCCTAACTGACTGCCGCTGTAACTGAGCATGCACCTGAGAGATCTGGTGGAGTAATCTCTCCTCACTAACACGACCCCTACCGCGCGCCGAGCGGATAATGCTTCAGATCCTCTGAGTGAGTGTCCGAGCAACAGTATCTCTGGGGACTCGAGCGCGAGGAAGAGTAGTGGGGACAGGATGGGCTGCTGCAATACGGGCAGCATCCTCCTCATCACCACTATGTAATAGAGGGGAAAAGCGTCCTCCCTAGACTGCGTCGATCTCAGGGGCGACGAAGACATCAGAAACTGGAACAACTGCACGTCTGTATGGCTCCCGCTACAAGGGAACCATCCTCTGCTGAACTGGCTCCTGCTGAGCCACAGAATCTGCCATCCTCTGGACTGCTGCATCGGACGCCGCTAAACGCAGTCTCCTGTTTCTATTTCTCTTGGCCCTTCTCCTAAGGCCGGAGGTGGAGGGAGACGCTATGTCCGTACTAACTGGATGGACAAGAGGAACAGAAACAACTGAAGGGACTGTCGGGGTCTCCTCGGCAGTCTCAGGGTGAGACAACCGGGTGAAAATAGAAACCCGATGAGTAGGAGATGGAGGAAGCTCGGCCTGAGCAACCCTCTTCCTCGGAGAGGAAGGAGGGGGGAGACTCGAGCGCGAGTAGCCTCTACCGAAACAACCGGTGAAGGAACTACTGGCTGCCAGCGCTGAGGGGCCGGGGCTACACGAACAACAGGAGCGACAGATGCTGGCTGCCTGACCGCTGGACGAACAGGGTGAACAATGAGTGGCCTAGGAACTGGCTGCCTAGCCACCGGGCGCACTGGCTGCACACAAATAGCAACTGGACGAACGGGTGCTCGGGCTGGCTGCCGAGCAACTGGTCGTCCGAAAGGTCGCATGGCTGCACGCCCTCTCCGCTGAGGGGGAAAGAAGGCAGCAGCCTCGGAGGGGGTCGGCCCGCCCAGAGTGACGTACACCGAATCGGTAAAAGAATCGAAGGTGATACCCCGCAGGTGGGCTCGACAGTAGGGACTCAGGGAGTGTCATCCGCAAGTCAGAGCCAAAATAGAAAGTAACAGAAGGACTGGAATACGCCATTTGTACTGTCTGCTAACACAAACTGTAACAATTAGCGTAAACAAAATCACGAGAAAGAAAACCCGAAGGAAAGGGACGGAATAGCCTATAAAGGCCAGAAAAGGAAAAACATAACTAAAGAACACTAAACCCGGAGTGCAAAAAAAAAGATAATTTAACATCCGAAGATGGAGAGAGAAACCTGTCCCACCGTGGTCGCCAGAAATCTGTGGGTCTCCAAAAGGATTCTGCTCGTGTGGTTCGAATGCAAAGAGTACGATCACACTATCCCGTAGGACAAAATGGTCGTAGACCTTTACAATCGACACAAGCAGGCCGATAAAAGAGCAGATGAAGTTATACATACGATTAGCCATTGAAGATAGCGGGTTTCACCTACACACTTCGATGGATAATAATATGCATAACCCAAAAGTTCACGAGATTTGCCCCATTCGATACATTAGCTCGAATGAGGTTTATTTGATTGTGGGGATCGGTTTCCTACTGGCGCAAGCCCCCGTAGTTAATTACATCTTAGACCTCGATCTAAGAAAACTCTCGATTAAGGATGTTAGATTATCTTCTCTATTGGGTTTAGTGCAAAGGGAAAATTCTAGGCTTTCCTAATCAAAGGGGAATGTCCCAACTTGGTTCAATCAATCACACGGGGTTCAGTCAAAATCCGGTTGGCTCAAAGAAGTGGAAACTGAAGAAAAAGAAGAGAGGCAAAGCATCTCAAGCAAGCATGAGAGAAAGAAAGAGGTGGCGTCATCTATGTGACGCAGATGTGCAAGATTTATAGTCTCCGAAAGAATGGAGAGTTTACCCACCATTAAGGAGTATAGTGGTACATCTGTACCACTAACCCTTGGATCCTAAATCTATAAAAGATGTAGTATTATACACACGATACTAACATCTACGACCTAACTAATACAATCTGAACTTATTCCTTGCCTGACAAAGGAAGCCAGCTAAAACCACATAATCGTATAAAATCCATGTTATCCAGTCTGTATGAAAGATGGGTGGGTAGTTAGACACTAAAATTTGGGATCGACAACTAGAGAAATTTTCTAAGTGATCCCACACTTATGAATGATACTATGCTTCTAAAACTAATGCAATTAAATTTTAATTTTAGTCAGTTGCTAATGCAATTATGCTGGTTAAAGTCTCCAAATCAAAAATATATAAAATTTTAAAAAGGCTTATAAAAATAATTTTTTGAATGACTAAACTTCCCTAGGTCCGACACTTCATCCTCATAGGTCAGATTTTCCGGACTCTACCCGCAGGCGGGAAAGTTTGTCTAAAAGGTGAGAGAATGCGTGCATGCCACCCCGGACGATTCTGGCTATTCCCTAAAATCGTTATGTTTCTATGTGAGTTAATCTAAATTTTTTATTTAATAATTACGAGTAGAAGAATTTTTATCCTAAAAGAGTTTAACGATCAGGCACAAGCACATGCAAGAAAGAAACCTATAAAAAGCTTGTTGGTTCTACTGCGCAAACAAAGTAAACAAACAATCAACATAAACAAAATCCCACGAAAAAGAGTGTCCATGGCAAGTGCCATACGATATTACATCACAGAGTACAATAAGTAATGGTGGCCTGGCTCCACCGACAACAACCCGGGAACGACGTAAATCTTAAAATAAGGCATTTTTATATTTCTTCAGTCTTCTTCTTCTCTTCCTTTATTCGTCTTCGTTCTTCCTTCTGGCTCCTTGTAGTGACTCCTCCAAAAGGATGTCCAAATGAAAATGGAAATCCCCTGTAGGGGTTTACTATTCCCTTTGGACTCCTCGTAGTGAGTGCTCTAAAAAGATATTCAAATGAAAAAGGAAACCCCTTATAGGAGTTTACTTTTCCCTTTGGATTCCTATCTCTTTAAAAATGCCTTATTTTAAATTTTCACAACATTTACTATCAAATACATTACATTATAAAAATAAAAATCTAGACTCTCCTGCAGGGGTTATTCTAAGCAGTTATAATCAAAATCTAAAAATCATCCAAGCAGTTATATATGAAAAAAAATGCTCACATCAATCACTTGGCCGTGCTCTGATTATTGGGGGCTAA
Organism: Dendrobium nobile; assembly: GCA_022539455.1. NCBI lineage: Eukaryota > Viridiplantae > Streptophyta > Magnoliopsida > Asparagales > Orchidaceae > Dendrobium > Dendrobium nobile. Next base: position 69,763,537 of record CM039723.1, read on the forward strand.
TCAGCTGAAGCAGGTACCTAAAGAAGTTATAAATGACATTGTTAATTTTAGCCCCCCCTTTTTAGCGCTGTGTGAGCACGGCCACCTGTAGTAAGACAGCATTAGTATGAAAAAGCGTGCCTAACCTATGGGTACTCTAACGCTCACAACAACAGTGCAGAAAGAAAAGTTAGAAAAACACCACGGAGAAGTATCACAGAAAAGCTACAACAAGTAGCAAAAATAACCAGCACACAAGTCACATGCAAAGCGTCACAATAAAGTACAGAAAAGAAAAGAAGAACAAGAACCTAACCTAAAGCTAATAGTCGTATCCTAGCAAACTCATCTAAGTGTGTGTAGGCTGTGTGGCTTTGGTAAATCCTATATAGGGTTATTTAGTTAGAATTGTTTGTATTTTTGTTTGTTGAAAAAGTGCAAGGAAAATTTTAGTTACAATTCAAATCTTAGTATTTTTTAAGGTGGATCTTAAGAATCTTTTTTTTTTAATGTTTGATTAATTATCACCTTTGTTTCACACCGAGGCCGTGAGGTTTATTTCACCCCCCTTGGGGCTAACTTAATAGCCTCGTAGGCCTGGGTTACCCAGTGATAATTAACTTTGTTGGATTATTTTAGTTTGTTATGAAAAAAAGAGAAAAAGGTGAATTAGGTATTTTATTAATCAAATTTATTGATTGATTTTTAGAGATTATTCTAAGGTTTGAAATTTATAAATATATTCTCCTAATGAATTTTAATCCAAGGTTTGATCTCCTAATTAAAGTCTATTTCTTTTAAATCTTAGATTGGTTAAGAGTTAATTATTAAACTAGTTGAATTGATTTAGGTTTGCATTTTAGATTTAGAATTCAATAGTTACAAATGTTAATAATAAATTGATTAAGAATTAAATGTTTTAATATATTTTTAGAAATTAGATTAAAATTGGTTGGTTGATTATTAGAAAATTAAAGAAAAGCCAAAATCTAGAAAAACGTGTCACTAAGTTTATGTTTTGATGTCTCTATCCTATAGGGAGCATGCATCTTAAGTCTATGTTTTCTAAGTCTCGGTCCTTAATTTTTGTCCTTAGATGTCACTAGTGTTGTAGGACTAAAAAATGATGTTGTTCTTCTAATTCCTAAGACTTCTATACGGATGTCACAGGGTTTTAGGGATCTAACAAAAATAAAGCAATCCTAATTATAATTAAAGTTTCTACAGGCCCTAAAGGTGGGAGGCGTGCAAACATCTAGGCCCTAAAGGTTTTCTAAGTTTTTAGAAAGCTTACAGCACCGGGGGCTATGACCCGGTGGTTCCGCCCGTAGCGCCCCTACCGGAATGAATAGAGGCGACTGATGCTCGGATCCGTTTGTCCTAGCTCCCTCCCCAAGTGCTCCAATGCTCCTTGTCCATTGCATTCCGAAATTCACCTCGCACGACATAGAAGAGACAGGTATTAGAGCAGTTCTATAAGCAAATAACAGTGTAAGGAAATGAAAAAGGCAATAAAAACTAGAACGTACCTTATGTTACTTGTCGAGTCGTTTGTGCTTTGGGTTCTTCTCAGTTTGTAAGTGCGGGGTATCAAAACATAGAAGAAACAGCGAAGAAAACTAACGAACGAACGAAACTTCAACTAAATACAATGAAAAGAAAAAGAACGAAAATCGAATACAAAAAGGAATGTAGGCATTGTTGTTATTGGACACACTTCTTTAAAGACAAGTGCATCCTAAAGCAACATTAACAATGCCCTTTAATGTTTCCACAATCCAAATGAGGCATTTAATATGTTTAAGACCTCTACCTACAACATACTACAAACAAGACACAAAGCAACTAAGGGGAATAGACCTCCGAAATCAACCTTAAAACTAGAATCTCTTTTGTTTCATGTCTATCTAAAATTCTATGTTTTTTTTTTAGAAGTTAACATTAAAGCAAGCTAACCTAAACAAGGAAAGATTGTTTTACTCTAAAAAGGTGCTAACAGCTTCTACCCCAAAGTTACCTAAAGCTTTAAACCCCAAATCTCATCTTTAGAAATAACCACTAAAAAAATTTAATTCAAATGGGAAAGCACTAACTACTCCCCCCAAAAGACACTAAGAGATTCTACTACACAAGTTCAATCATAAAATTTAAAATCCCAAGGTGACATGTAAGAATTTTTAAGTGAATCTCTATACAAAACCCTACAACAATTATCGGCCAAAATCTCTTCTCTTTTCATTTTGTTTTGACACAAAAACTCTACAAAATCTTCTACTAAAATTTCCTCTTTTGACACAAAATTCTACCCAACAACCCATAATCAAGTGCCTCTTTTCATTTGGAGTGAGGTAGAAACCACAAAGCTCTCCAACAAGAAAGTTGTATACAACCCCTCGTTGTAAAGCTTTCATAAAAAAAACGTCGTATAAAAACCTTTAAAACAAAGACACTAGACACAAATCGACTTACAAGAGAAAGCTTTCGACCATAAAATCATTCATAAACACTCTCAAAGACATGCTATGTGATAACTAAGAATGCCCGACATTAAGAGAAAAGACATATAAATGCTCTTAAATATGCCACACACCCTTCCAAAAAAAAAAATAAGAAACTTTCCAATATAAACTAATCATCTCATATTTGAATAACCATTTTCAGTGAATGAAATTGCCATAAAACAAAGCTAGAATATGAATCTACAAGAACACCAACTCAACTTTGGAACTCATAAAAGCTTCTAACACTCCTCTAAATATTATATTGCAAAAGGCTCATGAATAGTTACCATTGTTCTCTTCCAAATCAAAATGCATAATGACATTTGTTAAGAAAAAGCATAGGAAAGTTATCTAAATCTTCTCATGCGGGAATATGAAATACAACAAAATACAAAAAAAATAAACTTTCAGTTGAGACTCATAATGCCAATATTATTCTTGCAACACCCAACCTTCCACGCTTGTATGGATGGAATTAAAATTCACTAAATCTTCTTTATGTTGAGTGAGTATTAACAAAGTACAATTACATAATAAACCTCTCACTTGCTTATAGTGCTAAAGATGCTAACATCTCATTTTAAAAAAAAAAATAGTTTGGGGTATGAAACAAGTAAAAAAAAAAGCATCCAATTGATTCCTAAACCAATTCGGAACGTAAAACACATAAAAAATATGCTCTTATTTTGTTCCCAAAGCAATCTAGAAGTTAAAACAGTGGAAAAACTGCACATATCTCATTTCTACGATCATGCGGAAGTTCAAAACAGCAAAAATCTGCACTTATACCATTCCTACAACAATGCGGCAGCTCAAAACAGCAGAAATCTGCACTTACTAACGTCTAATAACAGTTTGAGACTTTAAAAACAGCAAAATCTGCACTTTTCTTTCACAAAACCGATAAAAAAAAAAGTCTCGCAAAAGCTGTAACAATTGCCACAAAGAAGTGATACTTGCTAATCATGCATTTCACATAAATATCCAACAAGCGAGGAAGAAACATGTTTCAAATAAGCATAGGGATATCTCGTCATCCATCAACCTTGAACCGAAGCATGCTTCCCATGATATAAGTTACAAGACTAAGAGACTCATGATTACTTTCCAACCAACTTCAAAGTTACCTAACAATAAGAGAGGAAATACTTTGATAGAAAACTAATTTTACCTCAAAAGAATATTAAGGTTTTCTAATATAAACTCCATGCACTTTTATTTTTTGCTCAAAGAAAACTACCCAACATGAAACATTTAGCCCTTGCATCAAATTGACTTGCATACTCGAATAGATCATAAAGTACATGTTTAAGAGAAAGGGAAGAATTATGCCTTTTGAACTATATAATGAGAGGGCCCAACCATCACAAACTTGAAAAACCCAATGCACTAGTGAGAAGAAAACAACTTTTTGAAAGGAAATTTGATATTAATTTACTTCCTCCAAAGGCTAGAAAACATGCTCCAACAAGTTCCATTCTCATGCTATATGCCACCACATATTCCAAATAAATGTCTAATTCCAACTCGTGAATCTACACTCATGCCAAATGTATGATATTGCAAATTAAGAGCTCATCGCATAGAAAAGACTAATGACATAAAAAGAAGATATTCATTCAATTGCTTGTAAAGGAAATAGGCCTAGGGCACATGCCCTTCACTTTTTGGAACCTCCATATTCACGAAAGAAAAGTGTAGAAGAGATGGATCATAGACATATTAATACCCCTTTAGTAAGCATTGTTGCAAAATATCTCATGTACAAATTTTGGTAGTAAGTAAGAAATTCCCCCATGCCTTTCGACACTTCTATTTTACTATCCAATGATTTAGCGAATGCATTCTATATGCAAAGGACTCACTTTTAAATAACATGAGTTAACATACAACTTTCATGTATGTCTCATGAAACTATCCAAGGGTAACAACAACCATTAACATATCCCAAAAGGACAAAAATATCACTTGATAACCAAATAAATGAAGCAAAATTAGACAACAAGGAATGGTAGTGAATGCACCCTCTAATTTATAACAAAGATCGAAGCCATTTCAACCATTACAATTTTGAAGCATAAGATATTCATTCATAGGTGACGAGTTTGGAGAAAAAAAAACTCATGAAAATAAGACCATGGCTCTACAAATATTTCATTTAGCGATCATATGCATTTTTTTTAGACTCCTCTTCTTTGTTCTAAGATGAACAACTAACAAGATATTTAGCAAATAATGCCAAGAAAACAAGCCTACACAACCAAATTCATAAAACTTGACTAATGAATGATACTTTGAAGAAAACATTGGATGCAAACTAACTCATGTAATCTCTAAGGAAAATACTAACTCATGTTCAAACTTTCTTTCTTTGTATATTAATGAGGTCTATCATGCACAAATACTACAAGATATAATATTTCGACGATTACAACTAACCAAAGTTTTTTTCATGTTACATAAAGAAATGGTCCCAACGCTTCAAAAGCATATGACCTCTTACACACTATCACATGGAAGACACTTCTAACATATTGAAGGCAAGAATGCAAGATCATAAGCATGACTATGCAAAGAAATAATATAGCTCAAAGCTTATAAGTTATGAACAAAATGTCAAAAATCTTTCTTAAAAGGGCATTTCATCAAACACCCTACTTGCACGCCTTGATAGAAGCTTAAAATAGCCCCTCATGCATTTTGTATTTCACACCTAAGCTCTAGATCACATAGCATGAAGTAAATGTATGGCCACATACTAATTTGCCATTCAAATAAATCAAGAAATTAGAGGAAAATACATTGCCACATAACTCCCAAAGTCAACAATGCCAAATATCATGGAATCCACCTTGGCAAGTTACTACATTCTCATAGAAACCAAAGAAAACTAGGAGTGTAATGACATATACACTCCAAAGCCTTACAAGACCACTCATGATTTATGCATTGGCCATTTCAACAAAACACAAATATGAGACAAAAATGAAATCTAACCAAAATTGGTTCTTAGATTTTTTTTTTTTTTTTGCAAAGGCCAAGAAGGAGTAGAGGAGGTGAAATAATCAAGAGAATGAGGAGAAGAGGGGGAAATACTCACCTTGCAAAAGTTCAAGCTCTGTCCAGTTGTCGGGATCGGTCCGAAGGGGGAGATCTGGGTCGGTCTAGGCGGATCGGCGACGGGGTTAGTCCGGGATCGTGCGAGGCCGGGAGAGTCGGGTGGCCGCTGGGTTCGGTGGAGCTGCCGTCGGACAGAGCAGGGGGCTCAGGTTCGGCTGTCCGGCTCGACGTCGTCCAAGGCGACGGGAGCAGGGAGCTCGGGTAAGCACGGGGTTTGGTCTGACCTCGTGCGAACAGAGAAGGGAGAGAGAGATCGGGCTCTTCGGCTCCTCCTGGCGTGCGTGAAAACAGAGAGAGGGAGAGAGGTCGAGTGTGAGATTGAGAACGAGAGGGAGCAAGAGTCGATCGAGAGCGAGAGCGAGAGGGAGCAAGAGTCGATCGAGAGCGAGAGCGTTAATGCCGTAGTCGAGAGCTTCGCTCTGAGTAAATCGAACCCGTCGCCAAAGGAGGAAGCCCACCAAATCGAATCGTCATACTCCAGCCTCCGAAATTTCCTTTAGCAGCTCCGCTCTCTGCTTAACGTCTATCCGAGATACAGAAAATCAACTGAGGAGCGGGATTTTGGCTGAAACAACGATCTCGTTCGATCGTAGCCGTCGAGGTGATTTCCTGATTAAGGAAACGAATTCAAAATGCTCGGAAAGTCAGATGGCTTATACTTGGATCAAATTAAGTTGAATCACATAAAATTCAGCTAAGCTCGGGTTATACTCGGGTCTAAATTCGACTCGATTCGAATCAATTTAGGCTCGAGCCGGCACAACGAAATTAATCGTACAAAATCGGGTTTAGAATAAATATCAATTTAAATCATATTAAGTGCGACACAACGAAAATAAGCTAATCGAGTCTCAATTGAACACAGTCGAGTTCGATCTGGCCTGGGTCGAGTCGATTCGAGCTCGAATTGGGCTCGACGAGATTCAACTAGATCGATCGAAAGGGCTCGAGCACATGTTCGAGTCAAAATCGAGGTCAACAGAAACAGATAGTAAGTTATGAGATAAGCGTGGAACATGGAGTAATTTGCGTAAGTAAAGCTTACGAGGAGTATCCGGTAGCGGCAACAGACCTTGACCGGTGTGATGAACCGGTAATGTAGAGCCGTTAGTGATGGAGACAGTTTCTTGACCGTGATAGGGAACAGGATACTGTAGATTGTTAATGTCCGGTGTTAGATGAGTGGATGCGCCGGAGTCCATGATCCAGTCTTGTGAGTTGTTGTTGTTTGGTTGAGCAAGAAAAGCAGTCATGGATCTTGGATTGGTGGGTGGAAATTTGTTGTTGTTTCGGTGCCAACAGTTAAGAGCTGTGTGGCCAACTTTAGTCCAAATATGGCAGACAGGTCGAGCGTTGTTGGAACTGGCGGACGGAGCGGTTGCAGGTAAAGAAGTTGTTGGACAGCTGGAGAAATTGTTCTGTTTTCTGTAGCGACGCTGCGAGCGACCTTGCTGTTGGCTGGAGGAATAGAGAGCAGTGAGATCGGAAGACTTGGAGGAGTCTTTGGCAAGTTCTTGAGTGACATTTATTTCTTCACTACACAAAAGTGAGTAAAGATTGTCGAGGTCAATCGGGAGCGGTGATGTGCGAATGGCGGCTTTAAAAGAATTGTAGGTGGACGGTAATCCGTTCAGAATATGAAGAACGATGTCTTCCACATCAACATTGGAGCCGGAGGCGGCAATATTGTCGACAATGGATTTAATTTGGGTCAGATATTGCTGCATCGTTAGATTTTTCATCTGAACGTGGTAGAGTTCGTTCTTGAGTTGAATAACTCGGGAACGGCAGGTTGGTTGAAGACAGCATTCAAGAATTTGCCATACTTCATGAGCGGTTTTGGAGGTGATAACATAGGGGAGAATGGAGGGGGAAATGGTTGAGAAGAGGGCGGATAGCAAATTGTTGTCGATGAGAGACCAGCATTGCGCGGCTGAAGAGGAACTTTCGGCGGGACAAGAAGCTGTACCGGTTAGATGGCCGGCATACCCATTTGCTGAAAATTGTTGAAGAATCTGAATACGCCAGATCGCATAGTTGTCGGCGCTCAGAGCATGGGGAACAAGGTTCTTGATGTTGGAGATTAGAAATTTTAGTGGTGCCGGAATTTGCAGCTCGGGGATGGCATTGCCGGAGAGGACAGCTTGGGAGGGAGGGAGGGAAGTTGATGAATCTTGATCCCCCATGGCTCTGATACCATGTAAGAAGGGATGCATGGTGCAGGCGTGAAACAGAGACGAGAGAAAAATAAAGAAATGTATTGATTTGATGAAAATCTGTACAGGAGGCAACAGAGCCTTTAAATAGAAAAGAATAAAGGTAGACTGTAATAAAAACAGACTTTTGCATATGCTAGCTTACACTACCCTTGATTAATACTACAGGAAAATCACTCGTTACGGGCGGCCAAAATCCGCAAATTCGGCCGGAAGATCGTAGTTTTCGGCGGAACCTCATTCGTTGGTAAAACGCACATCGGAAACATTCTTCCGACGGAGGTGATTGAGGGAGCGAGAGCGAGCATGAGTGAAATGAGAAGAGTGTCACTGCGGAAAGGGAAAAAGGCCTCTTTTTGACATTGAAAATATTTACGGCAGACCTTCCACCAGATATGTTCTGTCGTGTTTAAGTTAGCAAGCGGAATTTCCGCCGGAAGTTCCGCTAGTACTTTCCTACGTATTTTTCGTCGGAATTAATCGCCGGCTCTACAAACTCCGGCAGTTTAGCCAAGAGTTTTTCCGCCGGTAAATTTATGGTTTCAGCCGGAAAATCCAGGGCTAGTTTTCTCGCGGATTATACCAGTGGACAAATATATGCCAAAAATTCTGTCGGTAAACAGAGATTTTCCTGTAGTTTAACGAGGGTCCTCAATATTAAGTTTTTAAGATTGACTAAGTACAGTTTGTCACGGAACAAAGGATTGGCCTGGATCAACTTTTTAAGCTCTGACAGCAACACAGATCTAGAAGATTTTATATCCTCCTACTTAGCTATAGAGCTTCTCATTTTCCCTATAAGAAAAGAAATGGCAAATGATGAAAAGCTGATAACCTCTTCAGCATTGGCAAGCTACCAAAAACCTTGGTAATTAAAATTCAGCAAGAATACCTAAAGTTTTCCAAGGTTAGTAGCTGTGTGATCTCCTTAAATAGCTCTTCACTGAACGTCGTAAAAACCTTGACGGCCTTCATGAGTAAGTCCACAGCCTTTTGCCCGTTCTTTCCTGTAAGCATGAAATCCAAGCATTAAACGGTTAAAAAGTACAAACCATTTGCGACGAAGAAAAATCTCCATGTCCAAGTAAAAATGCGAACATTATCCAGGCCTAGAGATATTTCTGTTTCTGGATCTCAAAAAAAAAAAAAAAAAAATCCCTATCGAGTAACGGTTATCATCCATTTGTTAAGGGAAATTATTAGGTCCGGACACTGGACGTAGAGATACGTCCTGACATCCACTAAAAAATTCACACGTGGTATGTACACGTGTTCGTGGAATTTTAAGTCAAGCACTCCAAAAGCGCAACTAAAGCACACTGAAAGCACAATCAAAGCTTACAGTCAAAACGTAGTCCATGTGACAACTTTTTATTGGATATCCGGACCTATTTCTAGGTCCGGTGTCCAGACCTAATAATTTTCCCTTTGCTAAACCCGTGTTGCTTTTCAACATCCTCACAATTCCCAACAAGTATCACCTCCTCCGTATGATAAAAAAAATTTTTTGGAAAGGGAAAAAATAACGGGTCAAATCTAGTTACAAAATTCATTATGTAGTAAGTGATATAAAGATCCTCCTTTTTTCACTACTAAGAAGTGGAAGAATATAAAGATCAAATGCTCACATATGAACGATCTCTACTCAACAATCATGTTTAATTTTTTCAAGAGGGATTTTAAAAATTGATGTCCATAAATAGACAAATATATCCAATAACATATTAAATCTTCTTAGTATTCTCGAAAAAAGTGTCCCCCCTTCCCCCTCTAAAAAAAAAATTTATGTTGACCTCCTTTGTCGTAATTGGCCCGCATGACGCCACTGCTCCAAGTAGGACGATGCCGCTGCTCCGGCCCCTACTTGTGTGCACGCCAATGTTCATGCTGCACGCCACTGATTTTTTTTTTTGGGACATTTAGGTCATTTAAGGCAAACTCACACACACAACACATACACAAAGACTCGAACCCAAGACCTTTTAGTTGGAAGCATAAGCTCTCAACCAACAAGCCAATGTGAGTTGTGTTCACGCCACTGATTTGGTATTCAGGTTATCCGTTCGCACTGTACAGTTGCACCTGACCTAGGTAAATTATTTGTTTATTTAAAAAAAAAATTAGAATAAAAAATGAAAAAAACTTGTTGATTGAAAAATTGAAATAGAAAAAAAAAATGTTAATCTCATGAAAACCCTGGATCTAGAAATTGAACTGGTGATTGCATAAAATGTATAGATTATTATAGGACATCTTTCTTGCATTATATATAAAGTAGAAGACAAATTATAGGATTCCTGATACTGTATATAATTGTAAGATTTTTAATGAAGTGAAGAGTGAAGTCCACCTGTAATCATGTACAGAATACCTTTAATAAAGATCACCATATTTTATAAGAAAACTGTCAGGTGTTATTGTGCTTAGCAGGCTTGAAGTTTTTAGAGCCTTTGCTCTCTTCTATTATTTTATTAAGTAAATAATCAAAATAAATAAAGTTTTATTCTTATAATAATTTTATTATCCCATATGCACATCTTATAATAATGTTTGGCTGTACAAGATTTGCTGTTGGATGCCATATGACATGCATGTTTGGGACTGCCCTAATAAACTCATAAATCAATCTATCCAATTTTCAATAATCCCATTATATGGGGTCTTGTCTCTTTTTTCTCTATTCTGTCCCGAGGGGCTAATTGCAAGCTTGCTTGAGCTTGGCTCTGAACGAGCTCATGAGTCGAGATTATTGAGTTTCGAGTTCAAACTCGAGCAGATTTATGAACTCGTTGGGTAATCGAGTCCAAGCTTGGATGAGTTGTTGCTTGACTCGTTGACCTGTCGAGCGGGTAGAATAGGCAAAAGGTGAAATCGTGGAAGTTGAAGCGGAATCATGTCGACCCATTCTTCTTACGCCTCGCCAACTGGCTTGCGAGCCTACATCTATTGCCACAAGCCTAGCTTGTGCACACCATTTAAGCTCATGATGTAACGGACAAGCTGAGCTCGATTTAAGCAAGACTCGAGCTGACTCGACTCATTTACACTTCTAATTATGTCTTATTATAAATAAAATTCTCATATAAATCTAAATATAAAAGCTTTTTCAGATATTTTCTGACCAAGCCTTTCTAATACATTTACTCTTCTATCAGGATCATCAGAAACCTGACTTTTTAAGTGACCAAACCATCTAAGAGACTAAAGGTTCATTTGGGATAGCTTTCTTAATGCTTTAAAAAATAGTGTTTTTTTAGTTAAAAAAAATTACTTCCTTAAAAAAAAAAGTTAAAAAATTACTAGAATTAGAATTTTTTTTCTAAAAAACAGTTTTAGAAAGCAATGAAAAAGCTGTTCCAAATGAAGTCTAAGAAGATTCTCTAATCTTATCTACTAATTTATGGATTTAAAAAAATAGTAATAAATAAAAAAATAAAAAATAGCAGAAAATTTTCTTAATTAATAACATTAAATTTTTTTCTTCCAACAAAAAGCTCCCATTAGCTGCCCTGCAGTCGAAGCAATTATTACGTCCGGTCAACCGAACGTATTCATAGACCAATAACCACGCGCCACGTCACTTGAAATATAGTATTGCTCGGTATACATTCAGATACGTTCGGATTTGACCTGACGTAATAATTACTCCTGCAGTCGCCCCACATTATCCTATTCCTTAAATTCATAAACTAAGGCCTCCTTCAATTTCGAATTCCTAAAACTAGCACTTTGGGAACACTGCATGATCATCACAATCTACTGAAACTTTTGCTCGGTATATCCGTTGCAATTTCAGCGTTACAATTGGAGATTCAAATAAAACTTAGAAGTTTCCGAAACTAACACAAGGACCCATTCAATATAAAAAAGATTTTTTTAAAAAAAAAAATAATAATTTATTTTGCATGCTAATTTTACAATAAAATTTGGTAGCATTTTTCGAATTTATATTCAAATTAAAATATAGGCTTTGTTTGGGGCAGTTTTTTTTTTTTGTTTGGTGCAGCTTTTTAATTACTTTTTAAAGTTGTTTTTAAATAAAAAATTTTTAAACTAGAAATTTTTATATGAAAAACTATTTTAAAAAGTTATAAAAATGTTGTCCCAAACAAAATCATAATTATAAGTTTTAAAAATATACCAAATGCATTTTAGAATTTAAAAAATATTTTACTATAAGTCAGTGTTTTAAAAACTCATGCATCCATGGTAGAATAAATTGTTATTATTTATAAAATAAAATAATTAACTTTTAGAGAAAAAATAAATTAATATTTTGAAGAAAAATATAATTATAAAATATATTTTTCTATAAATTTAATCATATATTATTTTGTCTTAACTGTCTCTATGGGAATAGCTTTCTCACATTATTTTGCTTTTCAGATAACAATTATAATTCTATTTGGTTATGAATTTTTTACTACTTATTAGAAATTTCTATGGTGGAAATCTACTTTTAACAATCAAAGTTACTAATGTGTGATAGATTTAAGGGTCCATTTGAGATATTCATAATTATTTATAAAGGTGGTTGTAACATTGTTGTGAGAAATTAATTTTTTTAAAAGATGTTATAAAAAGTAGCAAGAAAGTTTTCCCAAACATATCTTAAAAACATTACTTCTTGATTATATATATATAATAACATTTTTAAATTTTATTTTTCTCACACAACATCACATTCAATGGCTTTTATAAAACACTACTGCAGTTTACTTGATTTCTTATAAACTTAAGTTTTTTTTGGGATAAATTTTTTACTGTTTCTTAAAACAACTTTTAGCATATAAAAATTGCTTTAAGAAACAGTAAGAAAGCCATCTCAAACAAAGCTTTATTTAAGCAAAGTGGAAACATACAACATGTTGCATCCTGGAATATTTGCGGTAGTAGAGAAGTATATAGTTTAACGTCTTAACATTGTACGAAGATCCAGCACACAAGCAGATGAAAGAAAGAGGATGCATAATTTATAAGAGACACCAGAGTTTTTATGTGGAAAACCCTGAAAAAAGGGGAAAAAGCAGGGGGATAGCTCAATTTGAAAGAATCCATTAGTATTTGCAGTTGATTACAAATGAGGCCCTTCCTTTGGAGAAGGTCGTAGCTTGATGTAACAAATGTACATCATATAGAGCGCATCAACATAGACATATTTCTTTGGTTGGCTGGACCATAGTTGATATGACATATATCAGAAAGATCGTAGTAGGCGATAGAAGTTGGAATGATTGTAGTCGGCAGGATATAAGAGTTAGAAAAATCGTTGTCTGGTGAGGGAGGTCAGAAGAACTATAATTGGCAGAAGACCAGGGTCAGAAAGACCATAGTTGGCTAGGGAGTCCACCGTAGTAGGCAACGGAGGTCGGAAGGACTGTACTCGGTAGGAGATAGGAGTCAGAAAGACTGTTGTTTGGTAAGGGAGGTCAGAAGGACCATAGCCGACAGAAGACCGAGGTCAGAAAGACCATAGTTGGCGAGGGAGGACACCGTGGTAGGAAAAGGAGGTCGGAAGGACCGTAGTCAGCATGAGACTATGGTCAGAAAGACAATTGTCTAGCGAGGAATGTTTGAATGACTGTAGTCGGTAGAAGAATGGGGTTAGAAAGACAGTAGTTTGACGAGGGAGGTCAGAAGGACCGTAGTATGCGACAGATGTCGGAAGGACCATAGTCGGCAGGAGACTGTGGTCAAAAAGACCATTGTCTAGCGAGGGAGGTCAAAAGGACCTTAGTAGGTGAAGGAGGTCAGAAGGACCGTAGTCTGCTAGAGACTATGATCAGAAAGACCATTATCTAACGAGGGAGGTCGAAATGATCATAGTTGGCATGAGATTGGAGTCAGAAAGACCATTGTTTGGTGAGGAAGGTCGGAAGGACTATAGTCTGCAATAGACTGGGGTTGGAAAGATCATAGTTGGTAGGAGACTGTGGTCAGAAAGACCGCAGTAGTAGGATGGTACTCTGGTAGAACTCCTGGTGTCAGGTGGTGGTCTAGCAAAAATTCGAGTCTTAGGTGGTGGTCATGCAACACTCCGATATCGTTAAAATTTGAATCAGTATATCAAATCTGATTAAAAATAATAATATTTTAAAATAAATTTGTACTTTTTTTATTTTTATAGAATATTATTTTTATCGAAACTACTCTTTCTCCACAAACAAGGAGCCATTGTTTTTCTCACACCTTCCACTATATAAACGAATGGGTTCTTCTTCTTCTGCTCCTCTCTACGGTAATGGCTTCATAGAATTTCTATGACTGCAGTCTTAGTATTCACTCAGCTTATTTCTAGTTAATTAAGTTTCCAGCCATGCCGTCCATGTCATCCTTATCGGTTTTCCATGGCCTTCAATCATGCCTAGATTCCCAAACTAATCCAGACGATATAATAAAGCCGCAGCAGCTCCACAGATCGTCCCGCCCTGTTTGGGTTTTCGCTGAGAACCAAGCCTCTGACGAAAACAGAGCAAGCTTCCATGGCTTAAAATCTGTCAATTTTCTCAACAATCCAGTAATGGATATTGCTCCTCCGCTTCCGGCGATCTACGCGAAGCAAACGCTTAGTACAAATAGCAATCTTGATATGTGCACTGAGACTCTTGGGTGCGAGACTGGGGCAATGTGCTCTGGTTATGAACTCGAAATAGGTTCTTTGAAGAAGAGGAAGAAGAAGAAGAAAATGAACCCAACGCCGTCGGAGTTTCCGCCTCCACTGACGACGCTTAGCGGTGAAGGGCGACTGCGGCTCGGGAGAAAGAGGGAGAAAGGGAGGCTTCTGCTTATTCCTTTCAAGCCTTTTGCTGTTGAATCTGAGAGGTCTGGTGGACGTCTCCGGCTTCGGATTCTGCCTGCGAAAGAGATGGAGGAGGCCCAGGAGGGAGGAGGAGGGGAAGAAGGGAAGGAGAAGTTGGGGGGTGAAGATGAAGATGGACTTGATGAGAAGGGATGTTTTGGTAACGGTGGTGGAGGGAAGTATAGGAGGTGCAAGGAGGGGGAAGGCGGAGGGGCGAGGAGGAAGAAGATTGCTCCGGTGGCCATTTTTAACTGCGATTCTTTCTTGGTGGCCAGCTCTTGAATTTTTCTTTTTATTTTACCGTTACTATATTTTTTTTAAGGAAATTGAATTTCTGTTGTGCTGATTTCTTGTTTAATCTTTCAGTTGCTTCAATGCTGTGTGATCTCAAAATTTCTGTTATATTAATCTCAAAATAAATTTTTTTTTTCAAATTTATCTAATGTAATTAAAATGTTCTGACATAAATTATATTCCTTTTTTTTACATGATATGTCAAAAGAAAAAAAATATATAATATTTTGATCTCTATGAATTTGCTTTACAGTGGGTGACTGTAATATAAATTATTTACATATTATGCCCAATTATATTTTTATCAATAAATCCTCAAAAACATTTTTTTTTTCTAAATTTAGGTAGCATAAAATTTCAGAGAGTTTTTTAGGAATAAAAAGGTCAATGATGATCTCTATATAAAATTTTATCACCGATTAATTAATCATTGAGCTAATAAAAGAAAATTTCAGGAATTTTAAAATATATTTGAATGAAATTTTAATTAACTTTTGATGATCAATTTTTTATTATTATTAGAAAATTCATAATTGGACTGGGCTACATCCAAAATGATTTGTACTAATCCGTTGTTATCCATTGGCGAAGTCATTGATAACAAAGGGCTTTAATTTAAGTGGTTTTATTTTGATTTTTAGAATAAAATTTAGCCAATGATCTGCCTTGAACAAATTTTAATTTTTGATCTATTTTTAAATAAAAATATTCAACATAAATTTCTTTAATAAAAAAATTATTGATAACATATACTTTTATGCAAGGAAAAAGGGTTGCCGGCTGCTGATACGTTTTTCTTGGGGGAATTTGAGGGAAATTTTAAAAATTATATGATTTGAATTTTTTTTTTCTTATAGAAAGAAATTTTACTTAGAGGTGTAAGTGAATCAAACAGGCTCGTGAGCCAACTCGAACTCGACTCACCAGCGAGCTTGTCGAGCTACGAGTTCGAGTTTGAATTTAAATTCTTGCTCATATAGTGTGTTTCAACTTAGCGCATTAGCTTGTATACCTAGCTCTATTTATATTAATTAACATATTGGCATTTATAATAGTCTAATTAATTATTTTTGTATAAAATCAAAATAAGAAAGTAGGCTTAAAAAACAACCAATCTCAAGCTTTTTTATCAGTTGGAGCTCTAGTTCGAGCTCAATATAAAATGAATGAGCTTGACTTGGTTAGACAAGAACTTGACTCTACTCACTCATTCACGTGAGTTTATTATCTGCTGAGTCCGAACGGGAGAACGGTCCGGATTCAGTGCGTGTGCATAGTAAAAGCTACGCTTGTACTATGCACACTCATGAAATCTGGATGCAGCTCCGATCTGGACTCCACAATGTAATTATATCTCCTCATTCACAGCCCTATTTTTAGCTATTGTGACAATTAAATTGCCATTTCTTTATATTTATATTCACAAATTATGCAAATTCTTTATAAACAAATAGTCCATAAAAATCCCCTCAGAATATTTTCAGCAAATTAAAATATATGTAAGAAATCATCAATAAGCATTTAGCACAATTTCAGTATAAATCTAATAATATTGTTTTGCATGATGGAACTTTAACGGTCAAAACAATACTGTTTTCTATATAACTTATTACTTCTTAATATAAAAAGCAAATTAATTATCTCTACTAAAAAAATCGCATAATAATTTAAAATAATTGTTTTTCCTAATTTTTTTGTGTGATTGAAATATAAACCTGAATTAAAATTAAAATAAATTTGCTCTGCATCTTTCGACCCAAACGTGGCAAAAATGCAGAATTTTTCTTATTGAATTGTACAATTATTAAAATCTTATTATTTAAACAATTTTAACATTTTGCCCTTATTTAAAAAAAATACAAAACTTGCTATTTAAAATTTTATAACTCGGCTATTGAATCGAAGTAGCCCAAATCTGAATAGGTATAAATACTTCTAGTTAATATAATATTTTATTTATTATTATTATTATTATTATTATTTCATTTTACTCTTAGAGGCTATATATATATATATAATTCAAATATGGCATTATTTAATTTTTTTTGTTTCATCAAGAGCTTTCATTATAGATTTCCATCTAAAGAAATTATGTTTAACACTTATTTTGATTTTCTATTATAAAATGAGGTGTCAGTGTTGTAAATCAAATATTTTGATTAGATTTGTCATAACTAAATTTTAAATTACAGTTTAATTATTCCAAATATAATAATCAAAGTGACTTTTACATTTAATTTGGTTTAAGTTTTTTAGTTAATGGTTTAACACATTTCAATATAATGAAATATAAAAATAAAAAGGGAAATTTACATACATACCACTTTATAACATCCTATTTACATATCTAACACCTAAAACTTTAATATTACATGAATACCACCCTATATTATTTTAATATCAAATATACCACTTGCATTTCTTTCCTACCACTCATATATTTCATTTCTACCACTCATATTTGGTATGAAAATGAACTATGGGTGACATGTATGTAATATTAAAGTTTTAGATGTTAAATATGTAAATAGCATAGTATTAAGTGGTATGTATGTAAATAGCAGCTTTTTGTTCATCATGTGGTCTAAGTTCTTTTTGCGATAAATGTCAGGAAGTATTCATATGTTTCTTTTAGGATGAGTATTTATGAGCCTTTTATGGAGTATCTTTGGAGAGATACGTGGTGGCTTTTTCATTTCAGATTTTGACCCTATGCGCATAAACTAAGAATTTTGGTGGTTGAATATTTGTAGGCATTACAAGTGAGCATATAAAGCACGTCGAATTAAATTATGAGATAATAATTTTGATTTATGCCTAAGGGATGAGATTTTATTTCACTCATAACTAGAGCAAGATGCCCCATTGTGCATATTTATGTTAGTTCTCACATGTAACTTTGATTATCTCATAAGAAATATCTTAGTCAAAACGATCACATTCTCTCATGATGCATTACAAATTAATAGAATTGTGCGAGTGATGTCTTAAAGTTCTACACCCATACCTCAAGCATGAATACGAAGCATTGTAGTAAGCACATGTACTTAACAATATTAAAGTTCTCTCTTCAGTTTAGTGAATCATTGTTGGCAGGTATATTTCTTTTCAATAATTCATGATTGAAACTCCTTCTATGAACTTTAAAAGCATGTTTTTTTTTGTCTGATCTTTCTTTAGTCACTTGATGGTCATAAGTGTTGGAGAGAAACTTTACATATACTTTGTCCATTCATCCGTAAGCATTTTTTTTAGTTGGAACCATGTTTTATATGGATGTTTATGTTTAGAGCAAGCAGGTTTGCATGAATGATCCCATTTTCTCATATTTTAAAGTTTCCCATGGACATATAATTCACTCCTGAACTTGCTTTGAAAGGCATGGTGGTTACATAGAAGCCCTCTACCTAATCAAATTTATACACTTCGGTTGGAGGTGGTGTGTATGTTATTACAAATGGATTTTCTTCCGTTAGCATTTAAAGTAGCATACATTTGTGGATTTCAATGTTTCCATTGAGTTTGTGTTGAAGAGATTGAATAGTCTTTTCCTTTTCTTTTCCTATGGTTCTTTGTTAAAGAATGAAGGTGATTTGGAAGTGGTGCCATGAGTTTTTCTCATGCTAGAGAAGTTTTGTATGTGATTTTACATTGTGATGTTTTATAAGTTTGCTACATGTGAAAATTTTATGGCTTTCTTCACGTTGAAAATAGTTTGGTTTGCTTATGTCAATTAGACTTATGATTGATCTTAGATTTGTTTTGTATTGGGAAGTTATAATGAGTCTTGTGAATGCTTTAGAACGAAGGCTTTTATGGGCTTTAAATGTGTGTTTGTTTTCTTGTAGATTCGAATGTTATGTTGTCTCATGTTTAAAAAAAAAAGTTTTGATTTGCTTATGTTTAGATGATTTATCGATGGCTTTAGATTTGTTTTGTATTGAAAGTTTTTATACGACGAGTTTCATGAATACTTTACAATGAGAGATTTTTATAAAACTTTCTTGTTGGAAAGCTTTATAGATTTACCCCACTCCAAATAAGAAAAGGGCACTTGATTGTTGGTCATTTTTGTAGAGTTTTGTCTCAAACAAAAGATAACAAAAAAAAAAGATGATTTTTGTAGAATTTCATGTAGCTTTTCATTCAAACAAAACCAAAGAAAATTTCATAAGTTAGAATTGGATTTAATAAGTTTTGTTGAGTAGATTTGTATTGGTAATTTTTTTAGATCTCTCTTTTTGGGATGAGGTAATCTTTCTTATATGAATTGTGTTTTCTTTTTTTTAATGTTTGCCTTTAAGATGTAAGGTTGGAAGAGTGTAGTGGATAGAAAGAGATCTTGTTTTAGGTCAGTTTTTTTTTGGGAACTTGAGTTTCCCTTGTTGCTTTGAGTTTGATAGGGAATAGTTTGTGTAGTCATGTCGAGTTTGTATCAAGTGCCTTATTTGGATTGTGGGAATAGCAAAAGGCATCGTTAATGTTGCTTTAGGGTACACTTGACTTCAAAGAAGTGTGCCCAATAACAACAATGCCTACATCCCTTTTTCGTATTTGATTTTCGTTCTCTTTCTTTCTTTTGCATTTAGTTTTCTTTTGCTTTGCTTTTAGTGTTCTTTGTCGTTTCTTTTGTGCTTTGATGCTAAACACTTGCAAAACGAAGAGAACCCAAAAGACAAATGGCCCTAACAAGTAACAAAAAGGTACGTTCTTTTTCTTTTATGCATTTTCATTCTTTCATATTATTAATTGCTTATAGAACTGCTCTAATACACATCTCTTTTGTGTCTTGCGAGGTGAAATTTGAAAAGCAATTGATAAGGAGCGTTGGAGCACTTGGAGAGGGAGCTAGGACAACTGGATCCGAGCATTAGTCGCCCCTATTCATTCCGGTAGGGGCGCTACGGGCGGAACCACCGGGTCATAGCCCCCAGTGCTGTAAGCTTTCTTAAAAACTTAAAAAACTTTTAGGGGCATAGATGTTTGTACGCCTCCCACCCTTAGGGCCTTGTAGAAATTTCAATTATAATTAGGATTGCTTTACTTTTGTTAGATCTCTAAAACCTTGTGACATCCGGGTAGAAGTCTTAGAAATTAGAAAAACAACACCACTCTTAGTCCTACAACACTAGTGACATCTAGGGACAAAAATTAAAGACCGAGTCTTAGAAAACATAGACTTAGGGTGCATGCTCCCTATAGGATAGAGACATTAAAACAAAAATTTAGTGACACGTTTTCCTAAATTTTGGTTTTCTTTAATCTACTAATAATCAACCAACCAATCTTAATCTAATTCTAAAAATCTATTAAAATACTTAATTCTTAATCAAGTTATTATTAACATTTATAATTATTGAATTCCAAATCTAAGACATAAACCTAAACCAATTCTAACTAATCTAATAATTAATTCCTAACCAATCTAAAATCTAAAAGATGTAGATTTTCTTAGGAGATTAAATTACAAATTAAACTCATTAGGATAAAAGACTCTTAAAGATCAAATTTAGAGTAATCTTTTAAAATCAATCAACAAATCTCTTAATACACAACAACCGCTCCAAAAATGAAGTTTATTGGATGGACTACTCCGAGCTGCGGAGCTAAATGTCCTAAGGAGGCCTGGTTCCTCGAGCCTGGTAGCACAACGCCACGAATGGATTTAATGGAGCGTCAAAACCTAAAACCAATTTCTTAATTAGCTTAAATCAAACTTTAATTGATAATAAAAATATTTAATCCATTTTTTTCTTTCTTTTAATAACAAATTAAAATAATCCAACAAAAATTGGTTATCACTGGGTAACCCAGGCCTACGAGGCTATTAAGTTAGCCCCAAGGAGGGTGAAATAAACCTTACGGCCTCGGTGTGAAACAAAGGTGATAATTAATCAAACACTAAAATAAAATATTTAAAATCAATCTTAAAATACTAAGATTTGAACTCCAACTAAAAGCCTCCTTTGCCCCCTTTTTAACAAACAAGAATGCAAAATGACTTTAATTAAAACTATCCTATGTAAGACCTACCAAAACCACACAACCCACACACACTTAGACTGGTTTACTAGGACACGATTACTAGCTTTAGGTTAGGTTGATGTTCTGTCTTTCTTTTCTGTGCTGTGTTGTGACGCCTTGCATGTGACCCGTGTGACTGATTGAACCAACTTGAGCCTATCTTCCCCTTTGATTAGGAAAGCCTAGAAATTCCTTTGCACTAAACCCATTAAAGAAGATAATTTAACATCTCTAATCGAGAGTTTTCTTAGACCAAGGTCTAGGATGTAATTAACTACGGGGGCTTGCACCCGTAGGAAACTGATCTCCACAATCAAATAAATCCCATTCGAGCTGATGTATCGAATGGGAGAAATCTCGTGAATTTGATTAGGTTATACATATTATTATCCATCGAGGTGTGTAGGTGAAAGCCACTATCTTCCATGGTTAATCGTATGTATAATCTCATCTGCTCTCCCATTGGCCTGCTTGTGTCGATTGTAAAGACCTACAACCATTTTGTCCTACGGGATAGTGTGATCGTACTCTTTGCATTCGAACCACACCAGTAGAATCCTTTAAGAGACCCACATTGGGACGGGTGCGCTTCAGGTTCGCCTGACTCTGCGCGAGACTCAATCGACGAGGAGACGACAGTCCGGCTCTTCGGGACGCGCACCGCGGCGTCGACGCGAGTCACGCGACGACAGCCTGGTTGACTGCTGACGCTTCGCCGGCTTCAGGCAGAGCACTTGTTGCTTCGGGCAGGAGGGCAGCAGACCGGGCAAAGGATTTTCGGGTCAATTTCGGGTCATTTTCGGGTTACCGGTTTAACCCGAACCCGACCCGTTTCATAAACGGGTCGACCCGAACCAGGATTTTTCCGGGTCGAGTTCGGGTCGGGTTTTGGGTCGGGTCAAAAATTGACACCGTTACCTTTATATTACAAACAAAATTTGGACTTGTTTCTAGTATCAGGGTCTTTTGAAAGGGAAATGGCCACTTAAAGTAATTTTTTCACGATGGTTGAGAGGAGCTTGCTTAAAGGAGGGAGAAATTACATCTCTTAGCTCCTCAAATGAAGGTAACTAACCTTCGTTGTACAAGATGGTGCTACAGGTAGTAACCACTTTTGTGGTTGGAGAAATAAGTTCCAGCATACTTTAGGTAAAATTGGGGGTGTTGTGATATATTCTCAAGATTAGTTCTCTTCACTGTGGGAGTGTGAGCTTAGTTCTCTTCACTATGGAAGTGTGAGAAGGCATGATAGATGACTTGGCCTCTATGATGAATACTTTGGCATTGATGTATTTGTTTCCCTTTTGAAGCAAGCCCACCAAGGTTGGTGGATGTCTCTTACAGGCTAAAAACTTAAAGTTCCTAGGCTGCAATTCCAAGAAGAAGGTGGATTTTGTAAGATTCTGACTACCTTTCTCATGGGATACCTTTTTAAATTAATGGGTATGTGAACCTCCAAAAGGACACCATCGCAGCTATAGAGTGCACAGGGTGTACAAACGCACCATCCCGAGGGATAGAGACGACTGCAGGCCTCCGCGCTCTTCGCAAGGGGGCCGATGAAAGGGCAGATTAGATCATATATACAACTAATCATTGAGGATAGCAGCTCTCGCCAACGCACCCCGATGGATAGTAATATATACGACCTGATCAAAACAACAAGTTTCCCCCACCTGATACATCAGCTCAAGTGAAGTTTATTTGATGGCGGAGTTCTGTTTCCCACCGGCGCAAGCCCTCGTGGTTAATTACATCTCATGCCGGAGCCCGAGATACTCTCGATTAAGGATCTGATATTATTCTTCCCAAAATGAGATTGACACGCAAAAGGGAGACTATGAAGTTCCTACTCAAATGGAAAGAAAGGGTCCATATAGGCTTATTCAATATGCACGGTTCATCTCAGCGTCCAGATCGAGAAAGACAGAACATTAAGCCACCATCAAAATATGGATATGCATAATTGATTGAATATGCTTTGTTGTCAGCACTTGGATATGAAGAGCTTGAACCTCAAGTCAATGTCTTTTGGGAGGATTTTAAATGTCAGGTTCAAAACTAGTTAGTTTGTCTCTTGGGAGTTAGTTTAAGATATCTGCAAGTCAATGTCCAAATTCAGTTGATGACAAGGAAAAGATTAGAAAATTTCTTATGCTAGTGTCATTGTGTCTCTTATGTATGCTAAGGTTTGTTCTAGTCTAAATATCTCTGTCTGTCAATATTTTGAGCATATATATGCCTAATCCCAGATTGACAGGATCTATGGGCTCCACCTTTACGCAGAAGACAGGTTACTCATATTTCACCGTAACATGAGGACCTAGCTGTGGAAATCCTCCTGGTTTTTGTATCAAATTCATAACTGGAGGAGTAGGTGAAGCTACCCGAGCACCATTTAAACAGGATTTTACTATCTGGGTTTGGCCTAGGGTTCTTACATAATTGAAGCTGCCACTTCAAACACTTCACGAACATAACTGAAAGGTCACTTGGTAAAGACAAGATGCAGAAGGAATTGTCACCGGTTCATCGATAATTCAAGAAATCTATCCTTGATTAATACTACAGAAAAATCATGCGTTACTGGCAGCCAAAATCCTCCGGTAAACACGAAATTCGGCTGGAAGATCGTAGTTTTCGGCAGAACCTCATTCGATGGTAAAACGCACATCGGAAACATTCTTCCGACGGAGATGATTGAGGGAGCGAGAGCGAGCATGAGTGAAATGAGAAGAGTGTCGCTGCAGAAAGGGAAAAAGGGCTCTTTTTGGCTGCTTATCCGTCGAAAATATTTCCGGCAGACCTTTCGCCTGATATGTTCTGTCGGATTTAAGTAAGCAGGCGGAATTTCCGCCGGAAGTTCCGCTAGTGCTTTCCTGCGTATTTTTCATCGGGATTAACCGCCGCCTTTACAAACTCCGGCGGTTTAGCCAGCAGTTTTTTTGCCGTTAATTTATGGTTTCAGCCTGGAAAATCCAGTGCAAGTTTTCTAGCAGATCATACCAGTGGACAAATATCTGCCGGAAATTTTGCCGGTAAACATAAATTTTCATATAGTTTAACGAGGGTCCTCAATCTTAAGTTTTTAAGATTGACTAACCGCAGTTTGTCACGGAACAAAGGATTGGCCAGGATCAACTTTTTAAGCTCTGAGAGCAACACAGATCTAGAAGATTTTATATTCTCCTACTTAGCTATAGAGCTTCTCATTTTCCCTATAAGAAAAAATGGAGAATGATGAAAAGCTGATAACCTCTTCAGCATTGGCAAGCTACCAAAAACCTTGGTAATTAAAATTCAGCAAGAATACCTAGAGTTTTCCAAGGTTAGTAGCTGTGTGATCTCCTTAAATAGCTCTTCACTGAAAGTCGTAAAAACCTTGACGGCCTTCATGAGTAAGTCCACAGCCTTTGCCCGTTCTTTTCACTATTTAGGAAGAGGAAGAATATAAAGATCAATTGCTCACATATGAATGATCTCTGCTCAACAACCAGGTTAAATTTTTTTCAAGAGGGATTTTAAAAATCGATGTCCACAAACAAACAAATATGCCCAATAACAGATTAAATCTTCTTAGTATTCTCGAAAAAATGTCCCGCAAATATGTTGACCTCCTTTGTCGTAATTGGCCTCCATGACGCCACTGCTCCAAGCAGGACGACGCCGCTGCTCCGGCCCCTGTTTATGCGCACGCTATAGTTTCTATGCCGCATACCTTTACTACCATATTTTATAAAAAACTGTCGGGTGTTATTGTGCTTAGCAGGCTTGAAGTTTTTAGAGCCTTTGCTCTCTTCTATTATTTTATTAAGTAAAGAATCAAATTAAATAAAGTTTTATTCTTATAATAATTTTATTATCCCATGCACATCTTATAATAATGTTTGGCTGTACAAGATTTGCTGTTGGATGACATATGACATGCATGTTGGGGGCTGCCCTAATAAACTCATAAATCAATCTATCCAATTTTCAATAATCCCATTATATGGCGTCTCAGCTCTTTTTTCTCTATTGTGTCCAGAAGGGCTAACGCAAGCTTGTTTGAGCTCGAAACTTGAGATTATCAAGTTTCGAGTTCAAACTCGAGCAGATTTATTAACTTGTTGGGCAATCGAGCCCAAGCTTGGATGAGTTGTTGCTCGACTCGTTGACCTGTCGAGCGGGTAGAATAGGCAAAAGGCGAAATCGTGGAAGTTGAAGGCGGAATCATGTCGACCCGTTCTTCTTACGCCTCGCCAACTGGCTTGCGAGCTTACATCTATTGCCACGAGCCTAGCTTGAGCACACCATTTGAGCTCATGATTTAACGGACAAGCTGAGCTCGATTTAAGCATGACTCGAGCTGACTCAACTCATTTACACCTCTAATTATGTCTTATTATAAATAAAATTCTCAAATAAATCTAGAAATAAAATCTTTTTTAGATATTTTCTGACCAAGCCTTTCTAATACATTTACTCTCCTATCAGGATCATCAGAAACCTGACTTTTTAAGTGACCAAACCATCTAAGAGACTAAGGGTTCATTTGGAATAGCTTTCTTAATGCTTTCAAAAATAGTGTTTTAGTTAAAAAATTACTTGAATTAGAATTTTTTTTTACTAAACAATAGTTTTAGAAAGCAATGAAAAAGCTGTCTCAAACGAAGCCTAAGATGACTCTCTAATCTTATATACTAATTTATGGATTTAAAAAAATAGTAATAAATAAAAATAAAAATAGCAGAAAATTTTCTTAATTAATAACATTAATTTTTTTTCTTCCAACAAAAAGCTCCCATTAGCGCAATTATTACATCCAATCAACTGAACGCATTCATAGACCAATAACCACGCGTCATGTCACTTGAAACTTGGTATTGCTCGGCATACATTCAGATACGTTCAGATTTGACCGGACGTAATAATTACTCCTGTAGTCGCCCCACATTATCTGATTCCTTAAATTCAAAAACTAAGCCCTCCTTCAATTTCGAATTCCTAAAACTAGCACTTTGAGAACACTGCATGATCATCACAATCTACTGAAACTTTTGCTCGGTATATCCGTTATAATTTCCGCGTTACAATTGGAGATTCAAATAAAACTTAGAAGTTTCCGAAACTAACATAAGGACCCATTCAATATAAAAAAGATTTTTTTAATAAAAATAATAATTTATTTTGCATGCTGATTTTACAATAAAATTTGGTAGCATTTTTGGAATTTATATTCAAATTAAAATATAGGCTTTGTTTGGGGCAGTTTTTTTTTGTTTGGTGCAGCTTTTTAATTACTTTTTAAAGTTGTTTTTAAATAAAAAATTTTTAAACTAGAAATTTTTATATGAAAAACTATTTTAAAAAGTTATAAAAATGTTGTCCCAAACAAAATCATAATTATAAGTTTTAAAAATATACCAAATGCATTTTAGAATTTAAAAAATATTTTACTATAAGTCAGTGTTTTAAGAACTCATGCATCCATGGTAGAATAAATTGTTATTATTTATAAAATAAAATAATTAACTTTTAGAGAAAAAATAAATTAATATTTTGAAGAAAAATATAATTATAAAATATATTTTTCTATAAATTTAATCATATATTATTTTGTCTTAACTGTCTCTATGGGAATAGCTTTCTCACATTATTTTGCTTTTCAGATAACAATTATAATTCTATTTGGTTATGAATTTTTTACTACTTATTAGAAATTTCTATGGTGGAAATCTACTTTTAACAATCAAAGTTACTAATGTGTGATAGATTTAAGGGTCCATTTGAGATATTCATAATTATTTATAAAGGTGGTTGTAACATTGTTGTGAGAAATTAATTTTTTTAAAAGATGTTATAAAAAGTAGCAAGAAAGTTTTCCCAAACATATCTTAAAAACATTACTTCTTGATTATATATATATATAATAACATTTTTAAATTTTATTTTTCTCACACAACATCACATTCAATGGCTTTTATAAAACACTACTGCAGTTTACTTGATTTCTTATAAACTTAAGTTTTTTTTGGGATAAACTTTTTACTGTTTTTTAAAACAACTTTTAGCATATAAAAATTGCTTTAAGAAACAGTAAGAAAGCCATCTCAAACAAAGCTTTATTTAAGCAAAGTGGAAACATACAACATGTTGCATCCTGGAATATTCGCGGTAGTAGAGAAGTATATAGTTTAACGTCTTAACATTGTACGAAGATCCAGCACACAAGCAGATGAAAGAAAGAGGATGCATAATTTATAAGAGACATCAGAGTTTTTATGTGGAAAACCCTGAAAAAAGGGGAAAAAGCAGGGGGATAGCTCAATTTGAAAGAATCCATTAGTATTTGCAGTTGATTACAAATGAAGCCCTTCCTTTGGAGAAGGTCGTAGCTTGATGTCACAAATGTACATCATATAGAGCGCATCAACATAGACATATTTCTTTGGATGGCTGGACCATAGTTGATATGACATATATCAGAAAGATCGTAGTAGGCGATAGAAGTTGGAATGATTGTAGTCGGCAGGATATAAGAGTTAGAAAAATCGTTGTCTGGTGAGGGAGGTCAGAAGAACTATAATTGGCAGAAGATCGGGGTCAGAAAGACCATAGTTGGCTAGGGAGTCCACCGTAGTAGGCGACGGAGGTCGGAAGGACTGTACTCGGTAGGAGATAGGAGTCAGAAAGACTGTTGTTTGGTAAGGGAGGTCAGAAGGACCATAGCCGACAGAAGACCGAGGTCAGAAAGACCATAGTTGGCGAGGGAGGACACCGTGGTAGGCAAAGGAGGTCGGAATGACCGTAGTCAGCATGAGACTAGGGTCAGAAAGACAATTGTCTAGCGAGGAATGTTTGAATGACTGTAGTCGGTAGAAGAATGGGGTTAGAAAGACAGTAGTTTGACGAGGGAGGTCAGAAGGACCGTAGTATGCGACGGATGTCGGAAGGACCATAGTCGGCAGGAGACTGTGATCAAAAAGACCATTGTCTAGCGAGGGAGGTCAAAAGGACCTTAGTAGGTGAAGGAGGTCAGAAGGACCGTAGTCTGCTAGAGACTATGATCAGAAAGACCATTGTCTAACGAGGGAGGTCGAAATGATCATAGTTGGCATGAGATTGGAGTCAGAAAGACCATTGTTTGGTGAGGAAGGTCAGAAGGACTATAGTCTGCAATAGACTGGGGTTGGAAAGATCATAGTTGGCAGGAGATTGTGGTCAGAAAGACCGCAGTAGTAGGATGGTACTCTGGTAGAACTCCTGGTGTCAGGTGGTGGTCTAGCAAAAATTCGAGTCTCAGGTGGTGGTCATGCAACACTCCGATATCGTTAAAATATGAATCAGTATATCAAATCTGATTAAAAATAATAATATTTTAAAATAAATTTGTACTTTTTTTATTTTTATAGAATATTATTTTTATCGAAACTACTCTTTCTCCACAAACAAGGAGCCATTGTTTTTCTCACACCTTCCACTATATAAACGAATGGGTTCTTCTTCTTCTGCTCCTCTCTACGGTAATGGCTTCATAGAATTTCTATGACTGCAGTCTTAGTATTCACTCAGCTTATTTCTAGTTAATTAAGTTTCCAGCCATGCCGTCCATGTCATCCTTATCGGTTTTCCATGGCCTTCAATCATGCCTAGATTCCCAAACTAATCCAGACGATATAATAAAGCCGCAGCAGCTCCACAGATCGTCCCGCCCTGTTTGGGTTTTCGCTGAGAACCAAGCCTCTGACGAAAACAGAGCAAGCTTCCATGGCTTAAAATCTGTCAATTTTCTCAACAATCCAGTAATGGATATTGCTCCTCCGCTTCCGGCGATCTACGCGAAGCAAACGCTTAGTACAAATAGCAATCTTGATATGTGCACTGAGACTCTTGGGTGCGAGACTGGGGCAATGTGCTCTGGTTATGAACTCGAAATAGGTTCTTTGAAGAAGAGGAAGAAGAAGAAGAAAATGAACCCAACGCCGTCGGAGTTTCCGCCTCCACTGACGACGCTTAGCGGTGAAGGGCGACTGCGGCTCGGGAGAAAGAGGGAGAAAGGGAGGCTTCTGCTTATTCCTTTCAAGCCTTTTGCTGTTGAATCTGAGAGGTCTGGTGGACGTCTCCGGCTTCGGATTCTGCCTGCGAAAGAGATGGAGGAGGCCCAGGAGGGAGGAGGAGGGGAAGAAGGGAAGGAGAAGTTGGGGGGTGAAGATGAAGATGGACTTGATGAGAAGGGATGTTTTGGTAACGGTGGTGGAGGGAAGTATAGGAGGTGCAAGGAGGGGGAAGGCGGAGGGGCGAGGAGGAAGAAGATTGCTCCGGTGGCCATTTTTAACTGCGATTCTTTCTTGGTGGCCAGCTCTTGAATTTTTCTTTTTATTTTACCGTTACTATATTTTTTTTAAGGAAATTGAATTTCTGTTGTGCTGATTTCTTGTTTAATCTTTCAGTTGCTTCAATGCTGTGTGATCTCAAAATTTCTGTTATATTAATCTCAAAATAAATTTTTTTTTTCAAATTTATCTAATGTAATTAAAATGTTCTGACATAAATTATATTCCTTTTTTTTACATGATATGTCAAAAGAAAAAAAATATATAATATTTTGATCTCTATGAATTTGCTTTACAGTGGGTGACTGTAATATAAATTATTTACATATTATGCCCAATTATATTTTTATCAATAAATCCTCAAAAACATTTTTTTTTTCTAAATTTAGGTAGCATAAAATTTCAGAGAGTTTTTTAGGAATAAAAAGGTCAATGATGATCTCTATATAAAATTTTATCACCGATTAATTAATCATTGAGCTAATAAAAGAAAATTTCAGGAATTTTAAAATATATTTGAATGAAATTTTAATTAACTTTTGATGATCAATTTTTTATTATTATTAGAAAATTCATAATTGGACTGGGCTACATCCAAAATGATTTGTACTAATCCGTTGTTATCCATTGGCGAAGTCATTGATAACAAAGGGCTTTAATTTAAGTGGTTTTATTTTGATTTTTAGAATAAAATTTAGCCAATGATTTGCCTTGAACAAATTTTAATTTTTGATCTATTTTTAAATAAAAAATATTTAACATAATTTCTTTAATAAAAAAAATATTGATAACATATACTTTCATGCAAGGAAAAAGGGTTGCCGGCTGCTGATACGTTTTTCTTGGGGGAATTTGAGGCAATTTTTAAAAATTATATGATTTGATTTTTTTTCTTATAGAAAGAAATTTTAGTTAGGGGTGTAAGTGAACCAAGCAGGCTCGTGAGCCAACTCAAACTCAACTCACCAGCGAGCTTGTCGAGCTACGAGTTCGAGTTTGAATTTAAATTCTTGCTCATATAGTGTGTTTCAACTTAGCGCATTTGCTTGTATACCTAGCTCTATTTATATTAATTAACATATTGGCATTTATAATAGTCTAATTAATTATTTTTGTATAAAATCAAAATAAGAAAGTAGGCTTAGAAAACAACCAATCTCAAGCTTTTTTATCAGTTTGAGCTCTAGTTCGAGCTCAATATAAAATGAATGAGCTTGACTTGGTTAGACAAGAACTTGACTCTACTCACTCATTTACGTGAGATTATTATCTGCCGAGTCTGAACGGGAGAACGGTCCGGATTCAATGCGTGTGTGTAGGAAAAGCTACGCCTGTATTGTGCACACTCATGAAATCCGGATGCAGCTCCGATCTGGACTCCATAATGTAATTATATCTCCTCATTTACAGCCCTATTTTTAGCTATTGTGACAATTAAATTGCCATTTTTTTATATTTATATTCACAAATTATGCAAATTCTTTATAAACAAATAGTCCATAAAAATCCCCTCAGAATATTTTCAGCAAAAATATATGTAAGAAATCATCAATAAGCATTTAGCACAATTTCAGTATAAATCTAATAATATTGTTTTGCATGATGGAACTTTAACGGTCAAAACAATACTGTTTTTCTATATAACTTATTATACTTCTTAATATAAAACGCAAATTAATTATCTCTACTAAAAAAATCGCATAATAATTTAAAATAATTGTTTTTCGTAAATTTTTTTTGTGTGATTGAAATATAAACCTGAATTAAAATTAAAACACCATAAATTTGCTCTGCATCTTTCGACCCAAACGTGGCAAAAATGCTGAATTTTTCTTATTGAATTGAACAATTATTAAAATTATTATTTAAAAATTTATAACATTTTTTCCTTATTTAAAAAAAAATACAAAACTTATTATTTAAAATTTTATAACTCAGCTATCGAATCAAAGTAGCCCAAATATGAATAGGTATAAATACTTCTAGTTAATATAATATTTTATTTATTATTATTATTATTTCATTTTATTCTTAGAGGCTCTCTATTTTTTTTTTTTAAATTCAAATATGACATTATTTAATTTTTTTGTTTCATAACAAGAGCTTTCATTATAGATTTCCATATAAAGAAATTATGTTTAACACTTATTTTGATTTTCTATTATAAATTGAGGTGTCAGTGTTGTAAATCAAATATTTTGATTAGATTTGTCATAACTAAATTTTAAATTATAGTTTAACTATTCCAAATATAATAATCAAAGTGACTTTTACATTTAATTTGGTTTAAGTTTTTTAGTTAATGGTTTAACACATTTCAATATAATAAAATATAAAAATAAAAAATAGCAAAATATAAGAAATAAAAAATATTCTATCAAGCATCTAATGTATGCTAGGTTATGAGAGTGTCACTAAATTTAATATTTATTTATTTATTTTATTATTAATTTTAAATTTTTTAATTTTGTGCATAGATGGTTTGGATTCCTAATATCATCTCTCATAGTATGTTTATGTAGGTATGCCTTTATTATAGGATAGGTGGAGGTATGTAGTACATGGATAACGGATGTTCAAAACACCTAACAAAATATAGATCAAAATTCAGAGCACTCAGGCCTAGGAGTTGTGATAAAGTAACTCTTGGAGGCAACATGACAAGGAACGTGATTGGAATTGATAAGATCAATAAGATTGAATTATTTACTATTGAAAAGGTCATCTTAATTGATGATCTGAAATAAAATTTATTATCTATCTATCAGCTATATAATAAAGGATTTGAATTAAAATTTCTCTCAATTACATGCCTATAAAATTTGAATGGAAAACTTTATTACAAGGTTTTAGGATGAATAATATTTATATGTTTGATGTTGAAATCAAAGTGAGTCTAAGGATATCCATTATTTAAAAACAACCCTGGATAAAGTCTTGGTTGTGACATGGGAGACTATGTCATGCCAGTATGAGTACATATAAGAATAACACTCACTTAGATATATTAAGAGAGATACCTAAGTAAGAGTTTAATAAAAGTCAAGTATATGATGCTTATTAATTTGAAAAATTGGTCAAATCATTCTTATTATCGATTAAAAATATTATCATAATTTCTTTTCACCTACAACACTTTAACAGAATGGAGTGGTAGAAAGAAAGAATATGACACTTGTATTAAACAATGGAAAGTCAAACATAGGTAAGTATGATACCAAATTAGATGAGGCTTTATTTTTAGGATATTCATAAGTTGAAATATCATATCGGGTGTTTAATAAAAAGATTCAATAACTTAAAGAATCTACAGATGCCACATTTAATGAATCTAATATCTTTAACTAGCCTAAAGTAGTAGAATTAGAGGACAAGGAGTTATCCAACCTCAAAAAATTGAACCTAGTTGATAAGGAACTGAAATATTATCCCTATATTGTAACTATGCATTCAATCACCCTAAATGCCAAATAATATGATTATTCTTTTACAGACATTAGAACTAGGAATACACTTAAAAGTTAGTCATATTACCTTTATATCCCTCACCAAACCCACTATATTTGTAGATGATTCTTGTGATTCCATGTTTAAAAATTATCTTTTGATTTGCCATTCAGAGGCGGAACCACCTTGTGGTCAGGCGCCCCCCCCCCCCCCCCTAAAAAAATTAAATTAAAAAATGATTATATGATTTTTAAGGTAATTTATTTCTATTCATTCATTTTTAAGTCTTTATTACAAGGGTTTTTATGCAATTGGCCCCCCTAAAAATTTTAAAATACTATAGTCATTAGGTAATTGCCCCCATCAGGTCGAAAACCCCGCCAGGGGGCGCTGCCCTCTTGGACCTCCGATATATATGCCTTATAAGTTTTGCCCCCCCCCCCCCCCCCCCCCCCCCCCCCCTTTTTGAAAATTTTGGTTGGTTCCGCCCCTGTTGCCTTTAATATATATTTTAATATTAAGAATATAATTAATTATTATTATTTTTAAAAAACATGGCTTCTAGATTATGATGTATCAAATTTGTTATCCAATAAGGTAACTTATAGAATGTACTTTGCTTGATCTAGTCAGATTCAACCAAAATTAGAAATTCAATACTTTTTTGGATAATCTATATCATTGTCAAATTTGATCAATAGTTAGTTTTGGAGGAAAATGTGATTATTTTTATTTCTTTTTTCAGTAAAATGCATGAAAACATGATAAATTTAACAAAACTTATCTACGATATCAAAATAAATATTTTTCTCTCTACTTTTAAAGTAAAAGCTTTTGATAACTTCATGCACTAAGGACATGCTAATTTGTTTTGTAGCATTACATCTAGATACCATACTATAAGTAGGAAAGCCTCTAATTGTCCACATTAGTGCTACTCTCATTACAAAATTCTATCTTTTTTAGTATATTATGTCACTACTTTCTCATTTCATAAAATTTTTAACACATTTATTAATGGTTGTAAGGAAATATTAATTTTAATTTTTAGATCATGAGGCCATCGAATAGTATTGTTAAAAATATATATAAATAGCTGTGAGACACGTCTTAGGATGAAAGAGTACTTACTTCTTTCATTAATAGAATGTACTAATTTAAATACTAATGAGTGACATTTTAATATTCTTTTTTTTTGTTTAGCATACACACCACCATAAAAAACAATACAGATTGATTAGTGTATCCTAGCTATAATGATTTGAAGTTCTTCAACATCATACATTTAGGAGAATCTTTAGAAACATAAAACTAGAAAAATAATTCTAAAACAATCTAAATTGATCCTAAGTGACAAAAAAAAAAAAACTCTCCGAAGGTTGTGATAATGGACCAAAGCTAAGCTAGTTCTTTGTAAGGTATAGTTCAATTTTAAAATGTTTCTTCTTTAATTTATTTTTATTTTTTATTTTCTTTTTTATTGCAGAGATTTCCCCTAAAAATAAAATCTAAAGAGAAAAATTATAGATATCCCTCCACCCAAGAAAGGGGAATAAAAAATTTTCCCTTCTCCAAACAAACCTAACCTACATCAATCTTCACACCAAATCAAACACATTCAACACTATCAACTCTGCTAGGGATTTCCTTGGCTCCTCTCTGTGGCACTGGTGCCCCCTTCTTCACTTTTTCACCGGAGCCAATCTCAGGAAGCTTTTCTTTGTTTCCTTCTTCTCTCCTTTCTGGTTTTGTTTCTTTGCGATTAGTCCACCTTCAGCCTTATAGGCCGGAATGGCGGTGAATCGCCTTGTCGATCCAGGGTTCCTTGATGGTCCGACAAAAACTATTTTGTTTCTCGATGCACTTTATGGTATTTCCTGAGTTAAAAACTTCTTTGTTTCGTGATTAGCCCTCATTGTGGATCTCAAAAGAGGAATTTCTTACACTAGCAGGTCCATTACAGTATGTGTTAGTTTGCTTTTTTACTTTCTAGAAGGCATTCTCTTGAAGCTATACGTAGGTTTTTCTTTAACCTTAAGCTGAATGGCAATGTATCTGTTACTTTGTTGGATCAGAATCATATTTTGATTAAATTGGTTAATGATCTTGATTATAGTATGATTTTTTTATCATAGATCTTACCTAGTTAATAATTACTATATGAAATTGACCAAATGGTCGCCGTTTGTTGACAATGGAGTGGAATATATGGTGATCCCTATTTGGATTTCTTTTCCTAATCTCCGACCACACCTTTTCTCCCCCGCATTCTTCATGGTTTGGGTTCAAATTTTGGTCGTCCTTTAAGGTTGATAAAGCCACCTCGATCGGCCCTCGCCCTTCTGTTGCTCATGTCGTAGTTTAGATAGATATAAAAAAAATTTTCCCTGATAAAGTGTGGTTAGGTCCTGAGAAATTTGGAAATGAAAGTTTGTTAGGGATGTTAAGCCCTTATGAACTAGCCCGAGGCTAACCAAGAGGGGGAGAATTGAAATTTTAAAAATCTTTCAAAAAAAATATAAACTCAAACCAAAATTCACCACAACGATAATCAAAGTGTGGAAATTAAATGCAGAAGAAATAATAGTAAAGAACACAAAGATTTATAGTGGTTCGGTCAACTCGACCTATGCCCACTCCTCGGAGGCGCCCTCTGAGTATTGCACTTAAACTTAATAACTCTCATTTTGCTCCCACATCAAGGCAAAGAAGCCTTTACAAAACTCCTTTCCACCAACACCAGCGAGGCAGAGAACACAACTCCTGTTGCTTCCTCCTGAAACAGGCAGAGAACCTTGATTGATTGCTAAAGTGAACCTCTCTTGAACCTCCAAGAACAAGGGACGACAATCGGAGAAGAAGAATTGGATCCTTTCTTGGAGCAACCCTTGTGAAATCCCTCACAAACTCCCCCTCACAAGATCCTCTCTCTCTCTCTCTCTCTCTCTCTCTCTCTCTCTCTCTCTCCTCTAGGCTCTCTCAGGTCAAGACAGCAGTAAAATATG
Source organism: Dendrobium nobile (assembly GCA_022539455.1). Classification (NCBI taxonomy): domain Eukaryota; kingdom Viridiplantae; phylum Streptophyta; class Magnoliopsida; order Asparagales; family Orchidaceae; genus Dendrobium; species Dendrobium nobile. Next base: position 69,799,237 of record CM039723.1, read on the forward strand.
TCTAAAGGTTAGAACAAGTGCTCTTAAATAGAAGAGCTTCAGAACAGCTCATTAATTATAACTTGCCAACTTTATCATCCAGGACGATATGAATTTCATCCTGTACGATTAGAGCAAATTAGGCTCAATTAGCAAAGACGATTTGAGATGATCATAAGGTTTTTTGTTCATATCATCCATGCCGATTAAATATCATCATGTATGATTAGTTCAAATCACAGAATATCGATCAGACCATCGCTCTGAATGGATGTCTGGACATTTGAAAAATAGCTTGATCGTCTAGGCTGATCTCACGATCGTCCTGGATGATTAGTTCAAATATGTGAAAATCGTCCAAAACATCACCCTGAATAGACGCTATCCGATATGTGATCATCCAAGAATAACTAAGGTTTTTGAATTGATCATCCCGGATGATCCTGTAATCGTCCAGGATGATATGATCATATCAATCAACCCTTAATTGTTTTTCTTAATTATTAGATTAATTTAGGCATAATTGTGCTACATCGTCTAGGACTATGTTCAAAAATAAAAAATACCTAAATAGATCTGGCAGTTGATTCTTTCTGATTTGAGTCTATCATCCCGGTCGATATGAATATCATCCAGGATGATATGCTTAATGACGGCTGCCTTAACTAGGATGCCCTAATTAGGATTTCTATTTTTGAACAGATTGTCCATGACGATTTATGGATCATCCCAGATAATGTTACCAAAAATAGTAAACTCTATGAAACAGTTAGAAATTCTCTCAAAGTGTGTGTGTGCAAGGTTACATAGCATCGATCAAGAACCACATCTGTTACAATAGACTCAAGCAAAGGGAAAAAATACAAACTGATTCAAACCTAGTCTATCCAATCTTAAGCTGGTTCAATTTATAGTCTTGATCTTGTAGACCTGAAATGTTATTTGTCAAGACAGTCGTAGAGAAATAGATGTGTTTGCTATCATCAAAATTCTATTTCTTGAAATCAGATACGCAACAGGATATATCCAGCAGGTGGCTATGGAAGTTTTTCCTCCTTTTTGTGGGTCCTGTAAACATATTCACTACAGGAAAAACGCCAAAATCCGGCGGTTTTTTCCGGCGGTTAGCCTATATTCACCGGCGGTTTTTTTAACTACCGGCGGCTTTACGGCGGTTTTTGTGCCGCCGGAAAAAATCGCGTAGGAAACTATCACCGGCGATTTTTTACCGGCGGTTTATGTAGCCGGCGGTTTTCCGGCGGCTCCGACCGCCGGTTTCAACCGGATTTTATGCCGGCGGTTTTCCGGCTGTGACACCGCCGGTTATTTGACCGACGGCCTACCGGCGGTCGGTTTACCGACAGTTTTCCGGCGGTTTAGTTAGATGTCATATGTTTTTAAAACGGCCGGCCTTCGCCGGTAGACCGCCGGCGGTCTACACCGCCAGATGTCCGCCGTAGAACCGTCGGTGGCCGCCGGTAATAAACCGACGGTGTGATGCCATTACCGGCGGCTGGCAATTGGCCGTCCGGTATCGTAGTTTCCGGCGGCCAAACCGCCGGTTAGCCACCGAAAACCAGTAGCATCTGCAAAAAAAAATTGATAGCATCCCCTCTATTTGAGGGAGGTTCACCCTAAAGTCTAAACCTGCAGAAAGAGCAATATATGTTGGGCAACACGCCGCTATATTCATCACAATCATATGTTGGGCAACACGCCGCTAGATTCATCACAACCATAAATTATAAATACAATCACAAGCTCATCATAACATTACAATCACAGTTCACAAGTAAGTTCATGATAATGTTACAATCACAAGTTCTGAAATTCACAAGTTCTAATTAATACAATCATCAAACATAAAATAGATCTAATCATCATCTGTATCCTCACTGTCTGCAGATGGCTGCTCCTGTTGGTCCTTCTTCCTCTGTTTTTCAGCTCTGTAGGATTGCAACTCTGCTTGCATTTCATTCTGAACCTTTCTCATTTCTTCAATCTCTCTAGATTGAACCCTTTTCATCCCTTCAATCTCTCTAGTAAGCGCTGCAACCCTCTCGCTTACAGATTCTTCAGCTCCACTTGGATCATGAAATGTAGAGGTGTATGAACTGCCCTCAATAGCAAAAGCCTGTGAACCCATGCCATATACCCTCCCCCTCTGTCTTCCACCAACAACTTCTGACCATGTCTGATACTCAGAAATGTAGGCCGATCCAGAAGATGATCCCTCACCAGTGGACTGCCGGCTTTCTCTAGCTCGTACGAAATCATCCTGTGAGTAATAATTAGTTTTATTAAAATAAATTTTTATTCTAAAACTCCAATAAATTTTACTCACATGAGCCTTCCTAGACTTCTCATCAACCTACTGATGGTCAGCTTGATGTTGATGAGTTCTTGTATGCAACTCCAATGGTGTTGGCTCCCGACCCAGGTGCTCTTTCTGAAAATTTGATGCTTAGTTATACTAACATAAATATATGTAATAAACCAGTTCAAAACACTTACCAGTCGCCGCCTATGTTCCGTATGAGGTACAGATCCACCAGTATGAAGAGAGCTTCCTAAACCGCCGCAGTCAGAGGCTCTGTTCTGTTTATTTTGCTCTCTCATTTTTATAAACTCCGGGGTAGTCCAAGCACTACTCAAATCTGCCCAAACACCCTCTCCAATCCAATTAGGACGCTGCCCGGATTTTCTAATGTCCGTGAACATGTCTCTGAGACGGGTCGCTCCTCTCCTCTCAAAATTTGATCTGATCCTCATGTTGTACTCAGGCAACCACCTAAATTCTTTCTGTAAAAATTTAGGCAATATTAAAAAGATTAGTACAAATTAAATCATATATTTAAAATCATACTAAAAAAAACATACCTGAAATTCTCCAAACCACATATCTCTAACTGGCTTTGGGATCTTCTTCCAGGATAAGTAAGGAGCATCATACTTATTCTTTATTATATCCCGGATCATATGTATAGGTGGCCTTGAAGGATTGAAGCTGCAAGTGACTTTGTTTATCAATAACATGTAATATATCAAAATAAAAATAACTTAATAACTTAAATTGAACTTACTTATTGCCGTCAGGCTCGATGTATTGACGCTTATCTGTTGCTGCTGCAGGATCGCTCGCTAGCGCCAACCTCTGGTGGTCGTGATGGTCCACCCTGTTCATGCTGCACCGGATAGGGGTAGTAATATGGGTAAGGGTAAGGAGGGTGAGGACCAGTGGATGGACCAGCTGCCTGTGATGATGGTGGGGGGTAATATGGATAGAATGGAGAATCATGTGTCTGATCTGGAGAGGGGAAGCGAGGACTCGTCGAGCTGGGAGGGAAGTGACCAGGGAAGTATGGAGGTACAACAGGAGGTGGATCTAACTGTCCCTGACCCTGCTCTGGTGAATGCTGCTGGCTCCTGGCAAGTGGTGGCGGTGGTGGTGTAGGTAGATCTGGTGGAACTGAAGGCCCCTCACCTACCTCAGTCTGTGTGGGTCTGCTAGCCGTAATCTTCTTCCGGTGGAACTTTGAGGCAAATGATTTACGAGGAGGATCGTCGCCTGAAGCCATCTGCAATATTAAAAAAAAATAATTACTAAACCATTGAAAAGCAGTTAATAAAGAAGTTAATAAAGCAGTTAATAAAGCAGTTAATGAAGCAATTAATGAAGCAGGTAATGAATTACGAGAAGCAGTTAATGAAGTAGTTAATGAATTACAAAAAGTAGTTAATAAAAGACAAGGTGGCAAAATACAATATCATTTCTAAGCAGTAAAAATATTATAAAATATTTAAATTCTACAATTCTAAATTACAAAAACTAATCAGAATCATCAAAACTATTTTCATCACTCTCAAGGGTATCTTCACTTTCATCCTCGTTCTCTTCTTGGTCTGAACTAGTTGAACTATTGACATCTTCTAACTCCATTTCAATAGTAGAGGTTGTAGTTGTCATCTCCTCAATTTCAACAGGCATACAACTTGACATCTCATCCTCTTGATGTGCAGTTGCTACAATGTATTGTTGATCAATTATTCCCCGTGCTTTTGTTTTTATGACAGCTAGCCAATCTTGTTTGTCTCTACGACCACTAGGATATTTGCTGAAATAAACTTGAATAGCTTGACTTGCTAACACAAATGGATCAAACTTTCCGTATCTTCTACTATGTTTAACATCTACTAAACCATATGCAGGATGAACCCTTGTGCCTCTATTCTGTACTGGATCATACCATTGACAGTTAAATAAGCATACAAAATTCTCATCTTCGCCTGGGTACTCCAAATCAAGGACCTCATTCAGAATATCATAATAATCACACTCATCTTCTTCATGAGTGTTCCCTCTAACACATACTCCACAATTTTCAGTTTTTCTTCCTTCACTCCACGATTTGGTATGAAATCTGAACCCATTCACTATATATATTGGCCAAGTTTTAACTTTTCGCATTGGACTCCATGCTAACGCTTGCAAACCTTTATCGAAACATTTGTTATCAGGGTTTTGTACCTAAAAATATGATAAATTTTAGTATTTTTGATAATAAATAATATTTAAATTTATAAAAAAAATGTGCTCACATATGATCTGAACCAAGTTGGAAATTCATTTGCAACAGCTTTCTCAATATCCCTTGAATCTGTCAAAGGCAAGTTGCTTACGAAATACCTGGCGATAAATAATACTTCAGTATTATTAAATAAGCATTACTAATTAATTATTAAAATTATGTTAGAACTTACTCTAAGATTGGCTCAACTTCTTCACAGTTCAGTAGTACATAAAAATTCGCTGTATTTATTTCTAAATCGTTGAGATATCTTTCAACACATTTGCCACTAGGCTTTCCTTGCCTTCTAAATATTGATAGTGTAGCATGTGATTGTTCTTCTACATCGAAGTCCATGTTACAACCAATTTTTGTTCTTGTACTCCTTACATGTGGCTCGAAATAGTATGAGCAAAAGTGAGTTATTTCTTGAGACAAATATGCTTCACATATCGATCCTTCTAGTCGTGCTTTATTCTTAACATATTTCTTCAACTTGTTCAGATATCTATTAATCAATTACAATCATCGTAAAGTTAATCAAAATATGTTATCTCTACTGATTCAAAAATATTGAAGGATTAATAAAAATCTTAACACATTTACCTTTCGAAAGGATACATCCAACGATATTGTACAGGTCCACCAACTCTAGCTTCGTAAGGTAGATGGACTGGAAGATGTTTCATAGAATCAAAAAAATCCAGGGAAAATATCTTCTCTAACTTGCATAGGATGATTGGTATGTTTTCCTCGTACCTCTGTAAAGCATTTTCACTTAGTTTAGATGAACATAAATCTTTGAAGAAAATGTTAAGCTCAATCAACGGATTTGATATGTAATCGGGTAACATACAGACTATGATCGGAAGAAGAACCTCCATAATTATGTGACAATCATGACTTTTGAGTCCAAATAACCTTGCAGATTTCAAGTCAACACATCGGCTTATATTTGATCCATAGACATCAGGCATCTTTAAACCTTTAAATCACTGACATATCATTCTTTTTTGCTATAACGTGAAAGAGTAAGGAGCTTTGAGCTTCATTAGTTTACCGTTAGTTGTTGTTACTAACTCCAGATTTTTTCACCGACAAAACTCTTTAATGTCCATCCTTGCTTTGACATTATCTTTACTCTTACCTTTAACGTCCATAATTGTATTAAAAATATTATCCATGAAGTTCTTCTCAATGTGTATAACATCCAAGTTATGTCTTATCAAATTAGTTCTCCAATAAGGTAATGTCCAGAAAATACTTTTTTTTATCCAATTATGTTGAACACCATAACCCGGAAATTTAGATTCGGATAGCATTGGATAATCAATAATTATTGGAATGTCAAAAAGTCTCTATAGTATATCATCACCAATTAATCTGGGTGGAGGAGGTGATCGCTCAATTCTATTTTTAACAAATACTTCCTTATTTCTTTGGAACTGATGATTAGCAGTTAGAAACATACGATGACAATCAAACCAAGTATTTTTTTCTCCATGTTTTAATGTGAAAGCTTTACTGTTCTCCATGCAGTAAGGACATACTAATTTCCCTGCTGTGCTCCAACCAGACAACATACCATAAGCTGGAAAATCACTGATAGTCCACAGTAAAACAGCTCGAAGGAGAAAATTTTATTTTGTTGATATGTCATATGTGAGCACTCCTTCTTCCCATAATAATTTGAGGTCATCAATTAATGGTTGTAAAAAGATATCAATCTTTGCTTTCGGATTATGTGGTCCAGGTATAATCAGAGTTAAGAACATGAACGGAGTAGTCATACACATCTCTGGTGGAAGATTGTATGGTGTTAATATAACTGGCCAACAAGAATACGGTGTAGATGTTTGACTATAAGGAGTAAAACTATCAGTACATAATCCCAATCTTATGTTGCGGGGTTCAGCAACAAATGAAGGATGCACTCCATCAAAATATTTCCACGCTTCAGCATCTGATGGATGAGAAAGAACATCACTTTTTGATATTTTCTCCTTATGCCATCTCATATGGCCTGCTGAACTCATTGATGCATAGAGCACTGAAGTCTTGGAATGATTGGTAAATAAAACAAACGGGAATATGGCACATCTTTCTTTGCACGACGTTGTTTTCCCGAGTTTTGCTTAAACCGAGGAGCATTGCAGGTGCGACAAACAACTTCTGCTGCATCATCCTTATAGTATAACATACATCCATTGATACAACAATCAATCTTTGTAGCAGTGAGACCCAGCTTGGATACTAATTTCTTTGTTCAGTACAAGTCTGAGGGAATTAAATTGCCAGCTGGATTAGTTTCCTTCATAAGACCAATAACATCATTAAAACACTCGCGGGGAATATTATACTCAATTTTAATACTTAGCATCCTCACTGCAATGGATAATTTCGAATGTGTACTGCAACCTTCCCAAATTGGCTTTTGAGCTGAATGTAATAACTCAAAGAATTTTTGTGTCTCTGTATTTGGTGGCTCTTCCACATTTGACCTTAAATTATGACCTGCTACATCAAAAATAAGGTCTTCATAGGGTCTACTCTTTTGACCTTCATCAAATGTTTCATAAGCTGTAGATGAACCGGCATGAGCATCTCTATGTGGCTCGTACTCGTCATGTGATGTCCAAATCCAATAGTTTGGAAGAAATCCCCTACGATATAAATCAAGCTTCACATCATCGGGCTTGAGGAATGCTAGATTTTTATGCTTCAAGCATGGATATCTAAACATTTTATCAAACTGAAAGGAAGGCAGTTGAGATGCAACTTGAATAAAAGTTTCAACTCCCTCTATAAATTCAACTGTCAATCCTTTTCGACCCGGCAACAATCTGTTATACATCCAATATCTCTCTTCTTGGATAGTCATTTGGACGTTGAAGCAAACGTCACCCTACATAGTTATGAAAACATTTATTAGAATACATGCATGTGCAAACGTGTTATAATTTAGGCAAAGCTGGGTATTAACCCCAGAAAGTTGCTATATTATATCTCTCCATCTAAGATTGACATATCAAAAAAACTAATGACTGGGGTATTGATTAATGGCTTGCATGGTCAATTCTTCCAAAAAGTGGAATATGAGGATCTATAAAACTTTTGCTTTCCTTGTGGATTCATTGGCCACAATAGTAGCAATTGCTCCACCAAGTTAGCCACCTTGAAGGTCCCGTCACCCACCAACTCTTTGGCTTCTCTTGTGCCTCCCAAGTCGGCCGGTTATTTATGATGCAACACCAGCACGAGATCAATGGAGGGATCATAATTAATGCAGACCAATCGATTTCCTAACAATCTATAGTCATCCATCCATATAATAATTCATGCATTTTATTTTATTTTATCTATAAAAGTTATACTATACTCTTTTAAATGAATAATATTAAATAATTAAAGTCTTTCACTTGCTTGAAAAATTGTAATGGAGTTTAATGGCTGATCCCTCCATTGATACTTCGGCGAGTATTAAGTTACCCTTTGTGTGCTTATTTCTCCCTCTTCTCTTCACTTTTGATTTATATCATAACATGTTAACATACCCTTATAACACAAAACTCTAAAAGATCACCCTTGGATTTGACTCCCCTTATTATTCTATAAGCCGACTCCAAGCTCAAAGCAATCCTCCTTATTTCTTCCTTAGAGCTTCTCCAGTCGAACTGCATTCGGGTGTATGGAGTGGCTTTTTGCACCAATTGATCGTCAAAAAATACGTTAATGGCATGCGGGTGAACAGTTCGACACCAATATTTGCATCGGACTGTTCCCCTACGCCAAAAAATCGCTCTATTTTTTAGCTTCGCGGGAAAGGCGCGAAACAAGCAATCCTCCCTCTCTTTTCTCTCCCTCAATCTCTCTCTTCCTATCTTCTTCTAACTAAAAGCATTACCAAGAGGCTCTGTCTTGTTTTCTTTATATATATATATAATGCGAAATTAATCGAAAAGAGACGAGGAAAAAAATCAAGCTCTTTGTCTCTTAAGAATCTTGGGCAGATGGATGAATATATTAACATTTTCTTTACATTACCTATTTCTGAAACTGAAATTTGTTTAGGTTTACATGAAAATTTGACAAACCAGGATATTTTTTTATTAAATTTTAGAGAGAGTTATTTTTGTATCATAAATTTTTTATGTATTTATATATTTAATATTTATTTTTTTCTATTTATTTATATAATATTAATATTATATAAAAATATATATAATATAAATATTTAACATATATATAAGAGTTGTATGATTTATACATAAATGCTTTGAGTCTCAAATCAAAGCTTGAAGTAAGATTTTATAAAAAAAATTTAAGTTGAACTACAAAATAATTTCCTAATATTTTCCAAACCTCTAAAAAGTTTAGCATTTATCTTAACATTTTCCAAACCTCTACAGAAATATATTTGTTTGGAACTTTGGTATTTCTTAGCACTGCTAAACACCAAATATTTCTAATCATTGCAAATGTGTAGTAAGAAACAATAATCAAAGAAAAACCATAAAAAATTACCTTAAAATAGAAATCGGACTGTTTGGGGTCGGACGAGCGGAGGCGATTCCGATTGGGAGCGGCGGTCGGATTTGGGGCGGACAAACATCGTCGGCGGCGTCGGATTGGGGGCGGCGGCGTCGGATTGGGGGCGGCGGCCGGAGGAGATTCTTAGCCGGCGGTCGGATGAGCGGAGGCGGGCCCTAGGAATGAGCGAGCGACGGGAGAGCGAGCGACCGAGAGAGAGAAGGAAAGAGTTAAAATGAAATGCCAGACACGGGGCTCGGTGTATTAGGGCTTAAACCGGCGGTTTTCCGGTGGTTTTGACCGCCGGTAAAAAGTCACTTATCAACGGCGGTCTAAACCGCCGGTAAACCGCCGGTTCTTGTTGACATCCGGCGGTTTACTGTCGGTTTAGGGACCGCCGCCCTTACCGGCGGCTTACATTTGCAAAATCACCGGTGCAGCCGTCGTTAAAATTCGACGGCCAAACCGCCGGTGGTCCCGCCGGTACTACCGGCGGTCCTAAAACCGCCGGTTTAGGGCATTTTTCCTGTAGTGATTGGGCATGCTAAAGGTGAATGTCGACCCCCTCAATCACTTCCTCTGCATCTTGGTCCTAATGGCTCTATGCATATTAATGTTAAAAATAGCTGTGAGGAAAATGCTAATGTTGTTTTAAATAATTTAGAAAATTATGCTATTCATCCTAGTGATAATATTGATGTGGTTTATTATGATTGTGGCGTTTTTAATGCTAATGTGGTGGAGCTTGGTTCGATTATCACTGAAACTGGAAATGTCACTAGTTTGGTGGTTGATGCCATCCAGTTCAATATTGTTTTGCTTGTGGGTGTCCCTGTCTATGCTGAGGATATACCTGCTCCTTCAATTGATGTTTTGCTTTCAGGTGATAATATCGCAGGTGATATTGCGATCAAGGTTACCAATAATTGCTTACCTCGTCCCAGAATTGAATTTGTTTTTGTTGAGGAGTTTCCGCCTTTGCCTACTTCTAGCGGTGTTAATGTACCTAGGGAAACTATTAATTGTATGGATAATTATGTTGCTAGTCCTACTCTTTCTCCTAATGTTCATGTGGATGCTACTAATGGGGGCTGTGAAGTTTTGAGCCCTTTGGTTGGTGGTAGTGTGCCTATTACGGTAAGGAATACATCTAATTCATTTGGTATAGCAGCCAATTCAGTGATTTCTCCTGTTACTTTGCTGGAACCTTCATACAGGCAATTTTTTTGATGTCCCTGTTTCATTTATTTCAAATGACGCTTTGAAAGTTCAATTGGCCATTACTTCTGAACAAAATGACTAGCTTGAGGAGTCTCTCTCCTCACCCTGCAGAGGTGTTGGGGAAGTGTTTTTTGGTTTTGATGAGGATACTCAGGCTATGTGCAATTTCAATGTGGATCATATTGTTGAAAAAGCTTTTAGCCAGGGTGGAAGAAAACATCATACAAGGAAGTCTAAAAGACATTTGTTTTATTTTTTCTTTTGCCTTGGGTTTTGGTCTTTATCTTTGGTTGTGGGTTCTCTGTGGTTTGGCCGGTCTAGCTAGGTAGACTTATTGTGATTCTGGTGATTGGCTTGGGGGTTACTTTATGTGGTTGGTTTCCCTTTTGCTTTGTTATGTTTTTAAACCCTTCTTCTGGAAAGTTGTGGTTCTCTTTTTTACAGGTTCATATATAATGGTCTGTTTCTTAGCATGGAACCTTGGCTGTTTGCATGGTTATCTTGATTGGGTGGCTGCTTTGATGGTCTTGATCGGGTGACAGCTTTCTTTGGGTTGCTCCTTGACTGTTGTTCAATCTTGGCCCTTATTCCTTTTTTGTGGTGTTTATGTTCTTTGTTAGGTTTTATTTTGCTTTTGTTGTCTCTTGTAATATATAGGATCGACGGCTCATAGGTTTTGCTTCAAATGTTGTATTTTTAGAGAGCTGTTGATTCACTAAGGACTTGTAACTTTCTTTTTAATTAATGCATAGGCCCCATTCTGTGGGTTTTTTGCACAAAAAATATTAAACACATTAGGAATGTAAAATTAGGTAAATAATACCTATGAATAGAAACATAAAACAAAAATAAAGTTGCAAATGGATAGAAAGAGGATCTTTATCTCGCTCAAAATCAATCTAATTGAGACCAAGTTTTATACAAATTTAATAAAACTATTATATAATGTAAATTAATCAAATGAAATAGATATGGGATGTGAGCTAAACCCTAATAATCTTAAAAGGGTGTGATATATTTATCGAAAATAACAGAAAATAGGGTAGCTTGTTTGATCGAGTACTTGGGTACTCGGCTCCACATTCTTCTGTTCGAGGCCTAATAATGTATGTGAGTGTTTACTAGTGCTTGTGATTAAATTTGTTCAATGTCATAAAAAAATATACTATCAACTAGCCATGATGCAATAGAGGGGGACTTCACATAGTGCTTAAAAAAGATTTTATGATAAATCACTTACAAATATAATTTTGAAAAAAAAAACCATTGTTTAGGTTCACTTAACTTTATTTTATTTTTCTTTAAATTTAAGTTTACTTTAATTGTTTTAACAAACAATAAAATATATTTGTAGCTTAAAAATTATTTAAGTTGTGGCGGCTGTGGTTATCGACGAGGCAGCAACTTTGGCTAATAAGGTCTTGACGGTGGTGGTATTTGTTGATGGTGTTTACCTGCGGTGATGACGAAGATGATTTTTGGTGGTGGCTAGTGATAGTGATGACAATTATCGATTGTGGTAGTTAATACATCATCAAAATATTATTTGGATTGAGTACGAATCTCGAGGCAATATCAAGTTAGAACCCTCAAAAATTAAAATTGGGACCATCCGAACTCCAATTTCAGCAAACTTATAGACAAACTTATATAGCATCTTAGAATTACAAACCCAACGACACCAAAATCGACTCAATCCGAGTCCAAATGGGTCCAAATCAAGGACCCAAAGCATTGTTGGAAGGTTCAAACAATAATTTGAATTACCAAACTATTTTTAATAATGGCATACTTAAAGTCAAATTAAAATGCTCGACGAGACAAATCCAACGAGCCCAAGATCACCAAATTCTGATATCATTAAGTCATTCAAAAGCATAGTAAATGGTCCACGATCAAGAGATTCAATATTGGTCTTCTATCCAAATCACTCCCCATTTACCTTTGAACTTTCTCATATTTACGAGTCATGCCACTCTAAGAAATCTATAAATAGACCACTCATTTCTCTTGAAATGGACCTCAAAAGCCAAAGGAAACAAGAGAGAGATAAGAGATTGCTCTTGCCCCCTTGCTCCTCCTCAACCACTATCCGGAGTTCCGTCGGACCACCGCTTGACACCGGAGTTCCGTCGGACCACCGCTTGACACCGGAGTTCCGTCGGACCACCGCTTGACACCGGAGTTCAGCTATGTCAGACCACTGCCAAACGCTAAAGTTCAGCTATGTCAGACCACTGCATGACGCCGGAGTTTCGCCGAACCACCACCTGACGCCGGAGTTACACTGGACCACCTGACGTTGGAGTTCTGTCGGACCACCACTGGGCGTTGGAGTTATGCTTGACCACCACTTGATGCCGGAGTTCTGTCGGACCACCACCTGACTCCTAAAGTTTTGCTTGAGCACCACCGAACCATCACCAGACATCAAAGTTCTGCCAGACCACTAACTATTGCCTAGACTTCCGCCGGACCACCGCCTTATACCAAGCTTCCACCAGATCATCCATTGACATCGAGACTTCCTTGGACCACCAACTGACGGTTGGACTTCCGCTGGACCACCAAGTGATGTCGTACTTTCATCCCCATTTGTCACAAGACTACAACCATACGGTTGACATTTGTAATTTGATCACCCTCAAGGATGAGTCAGTCTACTATACTCAACTCAAATTCTAGTGGAATCATTTTCAACTGGGTTAGGCCCTGTGGTTTTTCCCCCTTCCATAGTTTTTCACATAAAAAATCTTGTGTTGTCTGTAAGTTAGCTGGATGTTCATACAACGCTAGGACGTAGAACTATAACTCTATCACCGCGTATATTCTATCCTGCAACAATAACTATTTTTAAAAGCAATCAAAATATGTTAAATTTATTTAGTATTGTTTAAATAACTTGATTTTAAAAGTTAAAAATTAAAGAAAAAAGATAAATACAAACTTAAACAAACATGAATTTTTTATTTTTTATTTTTGGAAAAAAGATCGATATTTTTTGAATACATATATGTTCATGGGTGACATTTGCACCTTACTGATGAGTCTAGCTAAGCAGAGTAAAGGAGAATGAATGGGTGAACTAGTAATAAGATGTCTAGAATCCACAAATCTTTGTGAATAGTGAAGATGGTATAAATAGTTAAATAAACGTACTTCAATCTTTTATTTATAAAGTTGAAAATGTTACCAGAGATACTACGTACATTTAAAGAAGTTGTGAAACCCTTTAAGTAAAAACAACTAAACTCTTAAACATCAAGATGTCTTTTGGTGTAATGGTTAATATTTCATTAAAAACTATAGGGTAAGCGTGCTCGAGTGGGAGAAATTTTGGTATGGGTGACCTCCTAGAAAGTTACAACAATTAATAAAATTGTTATGACATTAGCCCAAAACAGATATTACTTTGATATTTAAGAGTTTGGATTGTTGCAAAATGATATTAGAGTAATATAACAACCATGAGATGAGAACTTAATGTCATACAAAATAAAGTGTTACATCATATGGGTCACCTCTTGAACTCTATATGAGAAAAAGTGCTACATTGCGAGAGCCACCACTTGAACTTGTTAGGGCCATATCTAGAATCCTATTTACCATATGGATGATTTTGGATAAGGATATTGACTAGAATATTAGTTACATAAGTGGGAGAGATTGTAAAACCATTTAAGTAAAAAAGCTAATCTTTTAAATGTCGAGACACCTTTAGTGTAATAGTTTGAAATTAATCAAGAAACCCTAAAGTTAAGCATGTTTGAGTGAGAGTAATCCTTGGATGAATGCCCTCCTGAAAGTTAGACCAATGGGATAAAATTATGAGGCCATTAGGCAAAAGTGGATAATACCTCAATAGTTAAGTTTTTAAGCTATAGCAAAAGTAATAAAGAATACATTATTTAGCTATTAGCAACACATGGACGTACATGACTCGATGGCTATACATAAACAATTTACGACTTTGCTTGTACTTCTCCGAAGAATTCCTATGGCCACTGCTTGGCGACTGCTTATTTTGTGAGTGGCTTGAGGGAGTTTTTTTAAGCTCGGGAATAGTGTGATTTATGAGGAAATTTTGGTGGGTTAATAGTTATGCATCTTCTGAACTTTGGATAAGGGGTGATTAGAGAGGGATTTGTTTCCTTGACTAGGGAAAATCTTCCTTTTGGCTATGTTGTCATAAGACGAGTACCTCCTTGGGTTGAGACTTACAAAGAGGGATTTCTCCCTCAATCAAACTTGTCCAGGGTGCATGCCTCCTTGTTTAATTTTCTCTACAAAAGCTCCAATAGGGCAAGTTCATGCCCGCATTGAATCTTACTAGAGTGGTTCTTCCTCTAAGTGGGGCGTGTCTTGGATGAGTGCATCTCTTATGCTAACTCCTATGATGTGAACTTGGTTGATCTTGGTAAGTTGCTTGTACCCACATATTGGGGTATACCAAATTCCTGCCAAATTGATCCAAAATTTTTTTAGTAATTCCAAAATTTTCTTTTTAATGATTATTTTAAAAAAATTCTAGGCCTTCGTATGGACTATATCTACTAAATTTTTAGAAGTGAAACTCTGACATTTTCATTGCTCATTACTTTATCATTTGAGGTATTCAAGCAGGCCAAAGTTAAAACAAACAAACATGATAATCTCTTCTTCTTCTTCTTTTGGCCAAACCTAATAAAAAGAAATACAAAGTCTTAGGAACTTATTGTTGACTTCAACAATTACATTGAAAAATAGTGTCTAAATATGATGATTTTTTCAATTAGATCATACCAAAAATTAGATTTTCTATAATATTAAATTTTCATAAGCCAACATAAACAATATTAAAATTTTGATGTTCAGGCCAAAGTCACAAATTTATTTATTTAATATAACAAAAAGCACCATTAGTTGCAAATGAGGCTTGACCATCTTTTAATAATGTTTTTAGACTTTATAATTCTATTTCTTTAATGCACTATTTAGAGGACTTTGGAAAATTATACAAGATAATGATTAATATGATCCCCTACCTTTTTATGAATAGCCAAAATAATGGTCCCTGACTATTTAAAGATCCCATTTTAATTTTTTGATTTTTTAAATAAGGACCTAAATGATCCGACCAAAGGGCACATTTAATCCTTATTTAAAAAGTTGAATGATCAAATTGATACTTTTAAATAGTCGAAATTATTTTGATCATTCATAAAAAATTATATGACCAATTCAATCATTCTTTCTGAATTATAGCAAGTAAAAATAATAGGCTTCAATCAAAATTAGGTGCAAGTGAACTCCTCATGAAAGCATTCCATGTTAGTAGATGACAATAATGTCCATACCATGGAGGCTCCTCTAGAATAAAAAACATATTTGTTTTCCTTTTCTATTTATAAGAAAAAATATTTGGTGTATTAGGCATTGTTGCTAAATTTTTATGATTGTAATATACATGAAAGAAAAATGTTTGAGACTCCAATGCCATGTTCTCCTAAATTATTTAGAATTATTTTTTCTTTATAATGATTTATGGATATATATAGGCCTTATTTTGAATAAATGAGAATCTCTAAGTGAATAACTAAATGTGTTAATATCATTGAGTGTGGTACCTAAGTAGAGAAATTATTTCAAGCTCACCTTTAGGGAACTTGAAAGCTAGGACTAAGACTTTCTTGGTGAAATATATATATGTTATTTAAAGAGATGTTTGAATGGGCTTTGAATATTCTCTTGAACTTTTGTAACCAATGAATCCCTTCAACATTGTTGAGTACCCATAGTTTTTGGAGTGGATCTCATCCCACCCAAAATTTTTGATGAATGACCACCACCTATTTACACAGATGGATCATTAAGGCTTATAAATATATGAGCCACCCTAAAAAGTATCTGGGAGTGATATTATAACAGCTCAAATTTTTAATTATCAAGATCTTGTCCGCTTTGGCCTAAGGGCCTCACCATTTTTTCCTGTTAGTGTAACTTCACAGAAGGTCACCCATACCAAAAATTTTCCGGGACAAACACACTTTATTGCGGAAAAATTTTTGTATTAAAAAGTTGATTTACAAAGCAGTAAGAAAGCTGGCCCAAATAAGGCCTTAATTTAGATAAAATATTATATTATATATTTTATTTTAATCATAAAAATTATATTTTATCAAGAAAATAAACTTTTTGCTCTAATAAGTTTTACTTTCCTTGGTCAAAAATTATTTTTCTCGAGTAAAATGAAAAAAATTAAGTTTCATTTATAAGTCAATATCAAGTTTACGAATCAACTCGAACCTAAAAAAATTCTATTTAATTAAAATTTCAAATCCATAGGATAAACTCGTGTCCAAATTTTCTACATCAAATCCATACCAAATTATCATGTCAGATTATTTTTTGACATCACTACACAATCACTATAATAGAAGACATATTCCTCAACTAGAGGGCTCCCTCAAGAAGTACAATTTTTTTTAATAAGAAATATGATAGACATGCCAAATCTCACAATGTGGTCAATCCCTTATCTCACTCTCATGTTAGTTTTGTGTAGAATCTAATTGTAACGATCAATCATATTGTACTTTCGTCTAAGACAACAATACCATCACTCAATCTTGATGGGAGTGGTAGGGGGTCAACACTCTTCCCACTTAGGGTTTGAGGTCCTTGCTCATGAATATATACTTGGTGCTGTATATATGTCTCTTTGTTAACTCTTAGTTGAGAATGAAGTATGAAGTGAAGTGAGACAAGGAGAGAGTGAGAGAGAAAAGATCCAAAAAATTTCTCAAAATTTTCATAGTGGATTAGTTGGTGTGGTGTATCTCCATAGTTCTTTCCTAGTGTGTGATCTTTCCACATTAAATTATGGTGTTCTTATTTGCTTCAATCTTTTTAAATTTTTGTTTCGTAGCTTGCTCTTATTCCCAAACCCTCAAGCCAAATTTGTTAAAACACGAAATTCACAATCCCTAATATTTCACATTAATCATAAATCAATTTCAAGTTTGCGAATCAATTTAAGTGTAACCCCAATTTTCATCAGGTCAAGTTTCAGATCTGAATCTGACTCGAAATATATTCAGATAAACTCAAATCTAAAATTTTTTGAGTCGTATCTATATCAATTTATCATGTCCGATCATTTACCAACACCACCACTCATAGCCACTATAACATGAGAAACTAAAAGACATTTACATTTAGGCAAACTCACACACACAACGCAAACACATAGACTCGAACCTTGGACCTCTTAGTTGGAAGCCTAAGCTTTCAACCAATAGGCCAAGGAGAGTTGTGTGAAGGGTGAAATTCAAACAAACTTTTCAGAGGACATGATAGAGATGTCAAATCTCTCACTCCCTTGTTTGACCCCCATGCAAGATTTCATAAAATGTGGAATTTGGAACCCCCACCTCTCTCCTTTTTAATAAAATCCAAATAGCAGCACAGTCTCGTCCTTCCTCGTATCAAGAGTCACTTTGATTTTCCTGCTAGATCTCCATCTGAGAGCAATCTTATGCACGAGGGCTGGCCAAGATTTGCCAGATCCACAAAAGAAGATCATTTTTGTCTTCTTCTGGCTATTATTGTTTCCATCAACAGCACAATTAAGATGGCTATATGGCTAGTTATATCATTAGATCTAATTTCCCCAAAATCAATTTAAAAAATTTTGGCCTATGTAGCCGAAAGTCTACTCCTCTAATGGGAAAATTATTCTGTGCGGAATCCGAACGTATTCGGAGGCGAATCCGGGCATGCCACATCACCGGGGCCCAGTGCATCCGGTGGCGTGGCGCGTCCGGATTCGCCTCCGAACACGTTCGGATTCCGCACAGAATAATCTCTCCCTCTAATGAGCGTAATAAAAGAGTCTCAACCCAAAAACAAGCAAAGACAATTTTTATTTTTAGTTGGGCAAAGACAAGCAAATAGCGAAATAAAATAAAAGACAATCAAAGAGCCTCAACCCAAAAACTCCATTAGGAGCAACCAAAAATTCACATCGCGAGCCTTCAAAACAATCAATAAAGGATTACCCAAGATACCATTGCTGGATCACAATAGAGGAATGCCATATGAGAAATAGGGATATATCTGCAAAACTACAAGACAACCAAAAGCCAACACCCATGCACCAAACACAACGATTAATTATTATGTGTGGACGTCGAACATCGTTCAGAGACCAATCAGAATGTGTCACGTCACCCCTTTGCTCAGTACCTCGGCTCAATACTGCTTGGTACCGCAGCTCGGTACCACTGACGTGGCGCATTCTGGTTGGTCTCCGGATGACGTTCTACTTCCCGTGTCCGCACAAAATAATTTCTCCCGAACAACCCCCTCAAAGTAAAGTGAGAATTTGCTACCCAAAAAAAAAGAAATTGTATAAGTGTGAATTTAAATTTATGCATATCAAATTTTTATCCTGGCATAAGTCAATCATATGACTGAGAGTCTTATGTCTACTAAATGTTAGTAATATGCAAATGAAATTGTTGATTCGTATATCGATCAAATGGATATCATAACAACAGATTATATTTGAAATGACAATGATGATTGATTGGATTGATTTAGGCTTTGTTTGGATCAGCTTTTTTGGTGTTTCTTAAAGCGACTTTTTAATATAAATAATTTAATTTTTATACTGAAAGCTGATTTAAAAAGCAGCAAAAAAGCCGTCCCAAACGAAGCTACGGCTTTCTTATTGCTTTTTAAAGCAACTTTTTAGTACAAAAACTAAAATTTTTATACTTAAAAATTATTTTAAGAAGCAATAAGAAAACTATCCCAAACGAAGCCTTATTCACGATAAATAATCCGTTACTACAAGAAAGTATACGAGGCCGTGTGAGATATATATATATATATATATATATATATATATATATATATATATATATATATATATTATATATATATATATTATTTTTTATTAATATTTTTATGTTGTTTAACTTATATTTTAATAAATAAATGGAAAAATTATTTTAATTGGATATTGATGATATTATATCTGGCCTTTTGCATCACGAGTGCAAGGCAGTGGTGATATGAGAGAATCTGAAGAGAGTCCTGATTTTAATGATTCCATACATTTTGTTGTTTCTTCTTCAATGATCTTTGATAACTCTGAGAATAAATTCAGATCATGAGATAGTGCTATGCCGTTTATGGGGGACACAAAGGATTCTCTCATAATTACATTTGCCTCTGTTGTTTGTTATGAGTCTTACCATTTTAGAAAGAGTCAGATTGCTTCAAATGGAAAATTTCATGTCAAGATATTATTATGATTTGATTGAATGAAATATGTCATAAAAATTTAAGTGTGGAGCTGAAAAATGAGAAGATATTTAGGACTTATTTGATCCATCACATCTATTAATAGCATATGGAATTTTATTGTTGTGTATTTTAATTTCATTAGTTGTTTTATATTAAATCAGAAATATATGAAATATAGTTTTGATGAATTTGAAATAACAAAAAAAATGTTTTTTTTTTCTTTTTGAATCTTGTGATTTGAATGCTCATGATTAGGGTTGTCAAAATCTGGTCCTAGCTCTGATTTGAATCGAATCTGAAACTGACCCAATACTAATCGATACAACCCGAACCCGACCCAATTTTGTAAACGGTTCAATTTTTTAGACCTGAACCCAACCCGACCCGACCAGTTAGTATGCCGCCAACCCTCAATTTGCGCGCTTATTCATCCAAATCTCATCGCGGTGTTGCAACGGCATGTGCGGCAGCGATGCGACAGCCGGCGACATGCGGCAGGCTGCAGGCAGACGCAACAGTGAAGAGACTCTATGCGACGCGGGCAGGCGTGGTCAAACATGAGCAAACAGATTTTTGATGGGTCATTTTCAGATTTCTGAGTTAGATTATATAAATATATATCTACATCATTATATAAATATATCTAAGGTATTAGACAATGTAGCTAAACTATTGGAGGTTTACAAGCCATATATAATCATAATAAAAAAAAAGTTCAATTGTCTAAAAATTTAATTATGTTATTAAATATTTTAGGTGTATTTGTGTAAAAAATTAATTAAGTTGTCAATAGTTTAGTTGTATTGAGAAATAACATGTAATACATGAAATTAAGAATATTAGATTTAAAAAAATAGCTCCATCATGAAATAAAATATATCAGAATATCTGATATTTTATTCTTTAATTATATTCAATCAAATGGCTTCTTAGCAAAATTTTATTTATAAAATCAACATATAAACTTGACAAACCAAACAAATATATCGATGTCTTTTGCAAAATAATCCCTAATTTTAAAATAATTTATGATGGACTAATTCCATGTCAATGCAACCTAAACACTTTTTGACTCTGTAGAATATTTTTGATGAAAAAATGGACCAACTCATAGTTTTTCATTGCATATTTAGATCAGGCAATTTTATGTTTTTTTGTAAACAAGGTCAATTTTTTTGATTAATTCTAAGCTCATCTTCACTATATTTTATTATAGCTATTAATTTAAGATTAGGAAGCTTGATGCCTATGCCCTGACTTGATCTGGTGTTCACATTTACATAAATTACTAACTTTGCCATTTGAGATCCTTCCAATGGTCCAAAACACTAATTAGAACATTTAGTTGGTTTGTTGAGTAATATGAAGAAATAATATTATTGTTGCTTCGTTTGGGGCGACTTTCTTATTGCTTTTTTAAAGCAGCTTTTTAATACAAAAATTAAAATTTTGTAATAGAAAGTTGCTTTAAGAAACAGTAAGAAAGTCATCTCAAATAAAGCCTTTTTTTTAAAAAAAGGGATTTTATTCCAAAGAAAAAAAAGAGGATACAAGCAAGTCCAACAAGGAAGCAAGACAAAATTACAATTCAACAATCTTGAAAAAAGAGAATAAAAAAAAAGGAAGCAAAAGCCAACCAGGCTCAATCATTGGCAAGAAGCTTTCTGCAAACACCCAGAAGTTAAATAAGGACCATCCAGAGGAGGAACCAAGGAATAACCACCAAACATATCAATAGGAACCACCACCAATGATTTCCAAGAAGCCACAATCGTCCAGATGGTGAACATAAAGTCGCCACATCATTGCCCGGACCTCGAAGAAAAAGCAATAACCGTAAAGGCAAGCTCCCAACACCACCAAAATAGAAAAGGAGCCCATCCACCACAAACTAATGAAAGAAGCCATTCCCAACCAAGCAGATCCCAACAGAAGAAAGATGACCTAATCCAAGAGGAAAAAATCATTTCTTTTTGGATTTTCATCGATCACGCTTAGCACTCTTTTTAGAAACATTGTCCACAGTAAATTAAATAATACTTAATTCAAAATTATCCTGCAAATCCAAATCTTTCTCGATAATTTCCTCTCCACCATCTGAAAATTGCTATTATCTAACCAGTCACCATGAATCACCTCATAATCACTTGATTTACAAACAAGATGATCAAACAAAGCATCACTAGACATAACGAATATAGGCACCTCAATAAGAGGCACAACCATTTTAGACATTGGATCAGAACCATCAGAAAAGGAACCATTAAAACGAGCGGGAGTATCCAAAGCATTACCAACCTAACCACTATAAACATGCACAAGCTCAGCCATAGGTGGAACAACCACACGATCCCTTGGCTCCAGAGGGACAAAATCATAAAAAACCATAGCTTCACGACCCAATAGCTTCAAACAAGTAGAACTACAATCCACCACAACATCATCAACATATCCAGTAATAGAAGATGGAACTAGAGTAGAAACAAGGTTAAGTAAGCAAGGGTTAGGGATCAACATGACACCCTCATTGTCTACATTATAATCATTGACCACCTTACCCATTTTATTACAATTACCCTCATTAAGACCATTAGAATCATCGACATCATTACCCACATTCTGTCCTCATTAACAACCGAAGCCAACACAACATTTTCATTATCGTTAGCATTCCCATCAGACAATTTAGGATTAATATTAGATTTCGGAACATGCAAAGGGGCAGAGGAGTGGATGTTACACTCACCCCTAAGATTACTAAGACACTTGCATGAAACACAGAATGAAGAAAATTCCTCCATCTGAACCATTTCAGCATACCCTGCATTCTCTGGTCCAAGAAAGATTTTGTTTGGATAATTATTTGTGATGTCTAGTTCAACTAAAACCGGTATAAGAGAGGGCTTAAAACTAACAGAAGTGGCACTGCAATTTTCAAGGGCCAACCAAACATAGAACCCAAAGTGTGAAGAATCTGAGGAGAGGAGAGAAGAGATGGGGTCTTAGATTGTGGAAAGAGACCCAAATAGGAATCACTGAAGATTCAACACCAATACCAGCAAAGGTAACCATTTAGTGAGTTTCATGAAACAATTATTCACCAAATAGGATCTATGAAAAAATACACTACTATAATTTAGATCATTAGATAACTTAATCAAAACGTGCGACTGATCTAGAATGATAACAAAGAAATCGGCATTCAACTTCAAGTGGATACTAACTCGTTTAACCTCCATTTTGGTCGTGAACAACCAAAGGTGGAAGATATGAGGAAGCCAAACCGGAGAGAAAGGAAAAAAACAACACATAAAAAGGAGAAGGAAAATATTTGCTTCCATGAAACCTCTAGCAAGAGGCGGCAAGAATCACCCGGACAAGGGAAACCCTAGCGCTGAGCTCAAAAGGCTAAACCAAGGCATGGCTTGATAGAGGTCTCAACGAAGCCTATGTCACACATGATTTATCTAAATTAGGGCTTAATAATTATTAAAACAAACAATAAGTTGTTGTTATATATATATATATATATATATATATATATATATATATATATAGTTATTGATGTGAAATATGGTTCTCACGAACATTTTAGCCCCATGCATTAGAGACATCTTCATTTGCAAGATGTATTAATTGCCATGTTTGAACCATATTTTAACTCATGGTTTGAGCGTGGTTCAAATAATACTCAAATGTGATTTGAATGTGGTCATAATAAAAACTAGTTCGAATCAATTTCTTTTATATCAAATTTCAAACAAATTGTCTATTATTAAACGAGTGAGAATTTTAGGCTTCATATGTTACAACTTTCTATAACTTTCTAAAACAGCTTTTTAATATAAAAATTTCTAGCTCAAAAAAGTTTTTATACAAAAAAAATACTTTAGAAAGCAATTAAAAAGCTGTCTCAAACCAAGCCTTAGACTTTGTTTGGGAAGACTTTTTTATTACTTCTTAAAACAGAGTTTTCGTACAAAAATTAAAATCATTTTAAGAAGCAATAAAAAAGACATCTCAAATGAAACTTTAGGTTTTGTTTGGGACGGCTTTCTTACTGCTTCTGAAAACAGCATTTTAGTACAAAATTTTTTATTTTTGTACTAAAAAGTTGTTTTAAGAAGCAGCAAGAAAGTCGTACCAAACGAAGCCTTAATCTAAAATGATTTTTTTTATATATAATTCTTAAAGAAAAAAAAAAACTGACCTATTTGACCAATTACATATATTATGAAGCATATAAAGTCAAAATTTTCAAACAAAGCATAACATGAATTATAGATGTTATTGAAGCATTTAAATGTGTAGATTCTAATCACTGTAAAGTAGAGAACACATTTACTCGAGATTTTTAACGATTGTATGGTCATTAAGGTGACCAATAATTTATTTGATGAGACATACTTTTCCAAAATAAAAAGTCATATAAAGTGTGTGCATTTTTTTAGTATTTCATTGGTAGCAATATTGACATGGTCCATCATATTATTATGATGGTCCATCATATTATTATGGTAGCAATATTGCTTAAATTAATTGGCTCTTTTAAGACAACTTTGCCATATTCTTCAGCCTTTGGAGGCTGGTGATATTTTTCACTTTTGATATTATAAAATATACATTTTGAATTTAATAGTATGCAATAGATATTTTAATTTTTTATGTTGTTATAGAAATAGTAAAAAATTGGAATAGGCGAACTGATTTGATTGGGTCAAGTGTGACCCAGCCATACGACTTGTTCGATCAACTTATAAAATCAATTTTTACATCAAACTAGTAAGAAGTAGTAGTTCAAATGATGAACCGTCGAGTATGTCTGAATTTTATTGAACTTTCCAGTTCAAACCAGTTAATCACCATTTTTAATATTGATGATAATTACTAATATGAAAAAACTTGTATTTATTTTGAAGGTTACACCTTCAAAAAAAGAAATTATAATTCATCGAATGATAGATTTTTAAAAAATTTGATAATAAATTTACTTTTGAACTTAATTATGATGATTTGAAAAGAAAAAATTATAAAGAGGGTGCTCTTCCAACTACTAAACAAACCAACATGACATGTAATAGGAAAACTTAAAGTAAGCTCCTAATAATATTTAAATTTATAATTTGGATCAAATAATAACTTATTTTATACATTTTAATTGTAAATGAAGATAAATTTGGTGGTGTTGCAGATTAAGTAAATGATTGTGATAATTTGAAAGTTTTTGGAGATGTAGCTTTTAATTTAGGACAGCTTTTGGGAATAGGAGTGCATCAGAAGGAATTTAAATATGTACGATGATCCTATAATGATTGATGTGCTTATAAGGATCATAATTTCCATTGTAGACATCTTTAACAACTAACTTGAACCTCGTAGAATTGGGATGTTGGAAAATTGCTTCAATCAAATTAGGTTAAGACTTTTAAAAATTATGATGATGTGCAAGTTAATTTATATCCTTAAAACTAAATTCTTTTGAAATAAGATGTAATAACTCATCTCAAAAGATATCATGAGTGGTATCACTATGGTGAGGTTGGATCAAGTCTGTTATGGTTGCCTGAGTATTATGAGTTCTTCAAGTATTACATAAAGGATAATTTTGAACTAGCAATATCAATAATATATTTAAGTATGGTGAGGGTAGAACTTCAATATGACAACAAGGTGCTCCATTAGTTTGATATGTTTCTAATCACATGCATGGCAAACTTTGTGATGTTATGACGAAATCATTTGTTGAGTAGATTTGTACAAGAACTGAACGATTTGACTTGTTCATTCATTGTACAAAGACAATCCTATAAAGTCAGATATGGATGAGCTCAACTTACTAAATAGTGTTTCCCTTGATTAAGGGATTGGTTCGTGGATTGATAGGTGTTAGAATGATAAGCTCTATTATTATAGGCATTATGCCTATCAATCATTTGGATGCATGTAAAATGTTGGGCATACTTCCCACATCCAAAATCAAACTATTATGTATTAAAAAATTCATCTTGATAAAAAAAATATTGATTTACATGAAGTTCAAGCTGGCGTACAAGTAAATAATTGAACATAGGAGACACCTACAATTTTGTGTGGAAATTTCAATAAGTGAATAAATCTTGAGGCATGCTCACATGAAATGATCCCATATGTTGATTAAGATTATAAAGGTCTACTCTTCCTCTTACTTGGAGAAGATGGTATTATAAAGTGAAAAATCATTTATAGATATAACGATGAAAACTAAAAAAGTAGTAGAGGTGAAGATATCGATCAAAAGATAGTGATCATATGATTATAGTCAAATGATGGTGATATGAAGATGACGGTTATGATGATTATTTTTGGACGATCATTCAAGTGGTGACAAATGAGAAATACTAGGTGGGTGATCATGATTACTAGCAATCATCATATGTGTTGGTTGTCGTATAGAGATCTAAAATTGTTCATATCTCTAATCTCTCTTCAATTTCAAGTTAACATCCAATCTCTATTTTATGTGAAGATTATGATTCTATTTATAATTTTTGTAAATGATGTTTTATTTATTTTGGAAAAATTTACAAAATACTCCATCAAATGCCTCGTGTTGATTCCATTTAGCATAAATTATTTTTATAGCATTGTTATGTCTTAATAATAAAAAATTTAATTGATCTTATACTCATTAGATCCCTCTCCCCTCGAGATGCTTATTTAGACTATAAGCATGCAAAACTCATAGACTATTTATGTTGCTTCCCTTGTATTAACGTTACTAGTAGCTATAGTTTGTAATTAGAGCATTAAAAGAATATTTTTTTTCCCAAATTAGATCTCGAGGCATTATAGAAGTGGTATTAGAGTAATGATTTTTGAAAGAATTGAATTGTAAATAAAGCCATATGATTGATTACGAGATGGGTAGAAATATGAGTACACCTAAAGTGCATTATTTTACATGCATGATTAAATGCATATGTATATTATGTTTAAGTTGGCATGCACTATTGATTAGGAAATAGAACTATAAAGTGTTCTAATGGATACACATGATTAATTTCAAGGATACACATGATCAAAATGCAATGAATGAACATATTATTATAGTTTCACTGATATTAGATAGTATGATATAGTTTGCCAGTTTGATTGCATAGATAATGAGTAATGCACAAAGTAAACAATATAAATAAAGAAAATGAATGAGGACAAACCCTATAAATATTTCATAAGCTAAAACCTCTACTATTCAAGGAAGCATTGGAATCATAGATAGTGAAAGACTAGTTATTGAGGATATAAAAGATCATCGATAACATGTAGTACCCAGAGAATAGAAAAGTGTTACAAGTAGTATTTCTATTTAAAGGAGAAGTAGATAGATGGTGGATAGGACAATAGAGGAAATGTTTCAAGGTAAGTTGAATTCAAAAATTCCATTGAATGAGTTTATTTGTACATTCAGGGAATGGTTCATATATCCTTAAGCTGGACAGTAGATGTATAAGGCTTTTATGAGGTTCGAGTGGAGAGACAGGATTATAATATAGTATGAAGCTAAATTCACTGCATTAGCAAGATATGATCCATAGTTGGTCAATATTGTTCAGGAGAAAGAGATGAACTAAGACACCCATTATTATCTCTAATAATTAGAAAATTTTTAGAGTTGGTGGAAAGAACAAGACCAGTAGAGAATGATTTGATGATACCTTAGTTTAAATGGGACATTAATAGGGAAAGAGATAGAGAATAAATGGCTAAAGGTAATTTTAGTTAGAAAAATGATGATCTAACTTATTTCAAAATAGGATCTAGGATGATAAATGATAGTGTACCAGAGTATCCATGTTATAGAAGAATATATGCAAGGTAATGCTAACTGATCATAAGAGATTGTTCAGATATGAGAAGAAAGAATACAAAATGATAGATTACCCATAAAAGAGATGGAGAAAGATAAGAACCCAGGATAGTGTAATCAAGGTAGGTACACAAATAGAGAAGTGTGGGATCTATGATGTATAGTGAAGGTTTTTGCGAGTGAAGGTTCTATGAATAGAAGTGATGGAAGAAATATTAATTATAGTAAGAAATAATCTACTGCTTTATTGTTTACAGCCAAATTCAAACAAAAGTTTATTGTCCGAGTCAACAGGAAGTTAAAGAGGTGCTTGATGGGACTAGTGTAGTGGTATAGTTCCCTTATTGATTATATAAAGTTACCTTGATTTTGATTGATAGTCATTGCATAGCATATTAAATATCATATGAATGATTGATATGCATAAATGTGTGAATGAATTGATTTAATACATAAGTTGAGTAGTGTGATTGATGTGATTAGTGATTAGTAATTTATTCTATCTATTAGTGACTTGTAATGAAATGTTAAGGTTGACATTTATTAAGGTGAATAGATTATAATGATCCTCATTTGCATTAGATTAATGTTTTACTAATCATTTAGTAATGAGCCTTTAAATTTTTACGTGGAAATGCTATGACACTTGCTCCTCTATTTATAAGGTTCTAGGTTGGTGGGCATAATGGCATTGGACAAAGTCACTATATTGTCATCCTCTTTAACTTTTTAGTAATTGGAGTCAGTGTTGTGGCACTATGGTCTCAAGTACTATGGAGTTAGGTCAATAAAAATAGTTTTTTAAATATCTAAAATTCCTAACTCTTTTAAAAGTACCCCAAACTATCCCCTTAATCATCATTTCTCCTACTTTGGCTGGGGAAGAGGATTGAAGAAGAGTGAGAAGAAAGAGAGAGGAGAGAAATTTTGTCTTAGGTCATTTATGTCATTTGAGACAATTAGCAAAGTTATTCATTTCATGGTAGGTGAGCTTAATCCTACTTCTATTTTTAGTGATTTTAATTTCTATGTTTTTTCTCTCTCTTTGTAGTCTGATAAAAATATAATATCTTCTGATCAAACAAATTTTCATCGTGTAATTATCTATATGTTGCAGATATCTTCATTATGTATAAGTTGATATGATCTTATTGAATTTCATTAGTTAGTTTTGCATTTGTGGATTTTACCTGAAATAATTAAAATAAAGGCACATAGAAAATCATTTAGGATTGTTACATCTGTTTCATCTTATATATCTTATATAGCATGCATATATTATAGCTATCTAACATGACATGGATTCTTGCATGATTACATGATTAGGACATGCATACGGATAAGCATTCTAAAGATATTTGTCATATTTCATAGTTGTAATATGATTTTCATATATTATAAATGATAAATGCATGATATGTCGTATATGCATATTTACAAGAAAGGTTGGTTACATATTTAATAAATTCATATTAGTCAAAGACATGTTATCTTGTATAGGAGAGTAAGTCGACGGGGTTTTTCTTAAATAAATGCTTCAGATGCAATCCTAAAGGATATGTAGGGAGGCATGTGGAGATTGACTAATAAGAAATGACTGATGGGAGTGATGAATCCTATGTGAAGCCACCTAGCTTATGACTAATTAGACTGATGATTAATATAAATGAACCATATTTGTTATGACTAATCTACACGTTACATGATTTCAATGATACAACAAAAACACCACATAAGTTAGATATCCTTGCTTTGCATAGTATTATTGATATATGTGTACATGATATGAATTCATATAATTAAACTTGACATGATGATTGCACATGTTATATAATATAATTGATATATGAACAAGATACATGATAAGAATGATAAAAATATATGATATTTGATACATGTATATGACACAATAGAATATGATATGTATATAAATAGACAAACTAACATATAGTACAATATGATAGATGCATTGATCTATATTACATGATATAGAGATAGCATTTATAATACAATACGACTTGTATTTATAAGTTATATAAAATGATCATATATATATTGACATAGATAGAGCATAGACGTGGTGCATTCTTAATAGAGATGCTATTTATATTGCATAATTAACACATAATGATTTGGTCACGACTATATTGCATATGGTACAACCACATAAGTAGCTTAAAGAATTTATTGATATAACTTACATGATTGCATTGATTTATATGATAACATTTCATATATAGAATTTCACATGATATCCTGAATTAATCGAGATAGGTATTATTGATCCACCATATGATTAATGTTTATATTAATTGATATTATTAATATTGATTTCTACTATTCATACTCATTTGATGTAAAAAAATCACATACATATTGTTTATATTTTTTGTGTGCATTGAATGTAGTTGTAAGTTATGGGTGAATTATTTAGCTTTTTTCTTATTATGTGACTTATATGTTTTACTGAAGGGTAAGACCCCAGTGGAGTGAGGATTGAGGAGTCACAATTTTATCCTAAGTTTTTTCGTTTGACTATCATTATCATCTCTCCATATATTTTTCTTACAATCTCTACTACAAGTGTAGAACATCAAACAAGTACCCTTAATTTTGTAGTCATTCATTTTCCTTTTATGAATAAGAATAGACATTTTGTAACTTGAGAATGTATGGTCGATTCTTTCAACGGTTAGACCCTATGTTTTATTCCCTTTCTAGAATTTTTATGTAAAAATTTTAGTATTTAATACATTCTTCTAATTTATGTATACGTGTACTAGATTTTATGCAAAACTATAATGTAAAACTCTTTCTATCAGCATCAATTTTAGAGCACACAAAATTTGTTATTAGATTTGCTTTAAACTATCATAACTGGATTTTATTTTTCAAACACTAAAAAAATGTTATATTACAAAAAAGAATCTTACCCTTAATAAATCTGAGTTTGGAACCTTAAAACAGGGCTACAAATGTACCACTATGCTCAAAGAGTTAGTTATGTCTCGGCTTGGTTAAAGCTTGTTCATGATTTAACACCTTAACAAATACTCAATTGATAAAAAATAAACATGAGTAGCTTAGTGTTTTATTCATTAATGATAATGAATGGTATTATTTAAAGCTCGTAAAATTGCTTACTAAAACTTCATTATATGATAATATGCTCATTTAAACCTCAATTACAACTTAATTTAAAATATGATTATGTGGAAGTTTTATTTTTTTTATATAACTACATTTATTTATGAACACAAGCTCTTTGTTGATGCTTGTTTATTTAGTAATTCATTTGATAAAAAATTCATTTTAAAACTCAATAGATTGCTCATTAACACTGTTCAATCAGCTTAAAAACCCACTCAATAGCAGTACTCATTAATAAACTCTTTTAGTTAACTAACAAGCAGAGCTTTTGAATCGAGTTTAACACTACAACAAGAACTTGATTCAAGCTCAAGTTTATGTTGAATAGAAATTTTTCCCCGGGTCCATTATGGGATTCAAGCACGAAATCGCTAGGAGGAATTGCTTCCGTCGATCAATATGCTTCAAAATGGTAAGGAGCAAGCCTAGGGCCAAGATAGCTTGGTAATCCACCATGTTGTGTCTGCTTGAGTAGTCCATTGGAGCATCTGCCCTCATGCACAAATGTCAAAGTACCATAAACCAATTGGATATGCATTATTTTTTTTAACACAGATCGATACAACTCACTTTGGTCAGTTGGTTAGGTGTTTCAACTATTAATTAATAAGTCTTGAGTTTAAGTCGTGCGTATGTGAGTTTGTCTTAATTGGCCTAAATGTCCAAAAAAATTTATATGGCTCATCTTGATATGTTGGTTAGGAGTTTCAGCTATCAACTAATAGGTCTTGGGTTCGAGTCTTTCGTATGTGATGTTTTCATGAATTTATCTTAATTAGCCTAAATGTCCCATTCTACTTTTCCTAACCATTACAAGGCAAAAGTGGTCTTCTATTCATGTTAAGTATGTGACTCCTATGACTATCATACATTTAAATGGTGTATGCCAAGTTTATAATATAGGTTGAACAAAGGAAAGCCGATGATTATACAGTATTTGATTGTATTAATGCGTTTCTTTAATATTAAGCGAATTTCAATTTAAATTTAAGCAAGAGCTGCATGTGTGGTTCAAATGTAGGTACTTTGGCTAGGAAATGCCAGTTTAACATAAAGGCCACTAATTTGACCACATGGATTCTTCTCATCTATAGCACATTCCCTTGAATGGGTTCATTGTAGCGTGTTGATTGTTGTTGATGTGAAGCACAACAAATATTAAATATTTAAAGTTCACACTACAAGAAAAAACAGCTTTTGTAGTATTTTTAGAGGGTTTTCCTGCGGTAATTGGTATTCATTTTAACGAGTTTTTGCAATCGTCTGGAAAGAGTGTTTCTCAGTGGTTTTAACTGCTACTATTAGTAGCGGCTAAAACCGCTACTAATTCTCTAGAATAGTGGCAGTTAATTGAATCGCTACTAGGTAATGTTGTGTTTATTATCTCTTTTTAGTAGTGAGATCATCACTGTTTGGTGGAGCCTAGCCTTTAAATAAACATCTTTGCCTCGACAAGTACAGATTATTCATTCACTACATGATATGATACTTAGATTATTTGTTGGATGAGTTTGACGACATATTTGATTTGAAACCTATGGTTCTGGAATTCAACCAATTAGGATATAATGAGTGTGTACACTATACATGATAATATTTAAAAGGCAAATAAGAAAATAGATAAATTAAAGCACTACTAAGAGTTGTAACCCTAAATTAAGGATTTTATATTTAAATGTCTTGTCGTCGTATATAAACATTACCGTCATAGTTAATAATTGCTTCTAACCATAAGAAAGGATTATCAATCAAGTCTAGTAACAAGACTCATAATAATTAAAGTATTGTAATGGTAGGGAGTGATTATTAAGCCTTCGAAAAAGCCTTACAAATTCATAGCTA
Source organism: Dendrobium nobile (assembly GCA_022539455.1). Taxonomy (NCBI): domain Eukaryota; kingdom Viridiplantae; phylum Streptophyta; class Magnoliopsida; order Asparagales; family Orchidaceae; genus Dendrobium; species Dendrobium nobile. Next base: position 69,831,667 of record CM039723.1, read on the forward strand.
GAATGAGGGTCATCATACGATGAAGATCAATAAATTTTGAAAAAATAATAAAATGCTATTAGGCACTTGTCTTAATGATTGAAAAAAAGAGAGACTTTTAACTTCTAAACAACTAAAGAGAGAATATACAAATTTCACTCAATACTCCAAGGGATATATATATATTATTAAGTTATTTAAATGGCAGGATAATTATCTTTGTACTAATGAAGAGAGAGATATACTCTGATTGATTTGACAGTTGAATTATTTTAGAATAAGTTAAATGAGAACTAAAATGAAAATGGTGAAAGAATTGAACTAAAATTAGTTTCACGCATTTATGTGGTTGAGTAGAACAAAATATATATTTGACTTTTTTTATTTCTATTTAGAATGAAGTAATTTTATGAAACTCAATTCATTGTGCTTTATAGTTTTAAGCATTTGATTACAATAAAATAATATTTAAATAAGTTTATTTTGAAATATGAATAAATATATTTTTTTCTGAAATCGTAGATGTTGATTTCTTGAACTACTTCGAAATTCCTCCATTTGCATGAAATCAGGCAGCACTCAAATTTTCTAGTTTCGTTCATTGACACAACCCACAACCAAGCAAGACAAGATCGTCACCGCGCGACAAACTATACACCATTTAGCCCTAATGACCATTGATGATGCCCTCTGCCTCTCACCTGAAAGCATCATTCTGCTCTATTACGTACCCACTTTCGTCAAAATGCCACGACATTCCCTTCAATATATGTCAATCCCCAACGTCGTCTCATCCAACAAGAAACATCACTGGCTATCAAATTCAAGATTCGGCGATGAGATTATATAAAATATATAAAGCAAATTTTGTCAATTAGGATGATCGTGAATGACATCTCCCAAATCAACAGTGAAACATAGTAAAACGTGCAATTTATATACCTCTATTAATTGATTTGAGGATTGTTAAAACATAAGCGTCTTATAGTTCTAAGGTCATCTCCAACCAAACGCCAAACGAGCGTATGCCGTCCGTCGGTCGCTCCAACCGAACGCAAAAAATTTCCGCCATTTACTTGCAGGTGAACAGTGCGACGCCAATATACCCACGCCATTTTACTCTCTCAACCAGTAAAACGCGCGAAAGGGAGAAGATCGTTACCTTCCGAAAAACACCTAAAATGGCGTTCGATTGGAGCAGCATCACGCCATTTTGGAGTTCTGCGTTATTTTGCCGTAAAATTTGGAGTTCTCCGTTGGAGGTGCCCTAATAGAATAATTGCTCCAATCATTTGCTTTTTCAAGGTTGATGAGTTCTTTTAGTATCATTAGCTATCAGATTTGTAATTCTTTTTAACTATTTTTGTGTATATGGATGGTCTCATATTGTGTTGCATTATGGTGTGTTCTTTAAGAAAAAACTTGACTTCTTCGAAGTCTTTTAAACAAAATATCCTATAATAATTGGTTTTCCTTTTGGTAACATTGAGTATGATTTCGAAAATAAAATTGTATAAAGTACGAATAATAGTATCACTAGTTGTTTGCTATGGAAGTTTTAGAGGACTTCGATGAGCAAATGACAACAATATTGCAACTTGAACGTCCATTGATTGAAAAATTTTGATTGAAAAAATATAATTGAATGGATAGTCGACACATCCATTGAATTGACTTGAACGTCCAAGAACAACGACAAAGTTTTTATTGGAATGGAAAGAATGTTAAAAACCCACAACGTAAAATTTTAATAAGTTTGTAATTAGCATCTAAGTCATTTTTGTTATTAATATTGATAAAGATGGCTACTTAGTGAGTTAATCCTATAAATTCTAAACCCTAAAAATAAAATGAGAAGTTGAAATGATTGAATAAAATTTTCCTCTTATTCTCTCATTATTTTAACTTTTAAATATTTTAAAATAATAATTTAATAAATATTTACATATTAGATATATAAATATCTAAGAATTATATATTATGTATGTAGATCTCTCTAAAAAAATTGATATTAATGACATATTCATGTATCATTATTTATAAATTTAAAAATATTATTTCCTATAAAACGACCTCAAGCAATTTAAATTTATTTCCAAAAATATTTCTGGCCTGAAACCTTTAATGCCTCCGTAAAATAGAACAAAAAACGGTACTTTCCTTATTCTATCAATTTCCTAATTTACCATTTTATAGCTGGCGTGAATCTCCTCGCGTTTCTCTCTCCTTCCTCTATATAAACTATAAGGTTTCAGTCACCTGCTAGTTAGCTTATCCTCTAACACAAACCGAGTTTTCTTCAACTTCACTGTCTTTGTCGTTAAGCTTTACAGCCATGGCGTTCTGTCATGGTCTTCAATCATTTTTTGATCCTGTGCAAGTTAACTCCGAAGCGATCAAAGTCCGCCCTGCCTGTGACTCTTCTGATTACCCTGACTCTGTTTTCAATGGCAGCCATGGCTGGAATTCTCTCAACTTTCTTTGTAGTCCGGCCAAAGAAAGCGCTTTTCCACCTCCGGCTATCTGCACGAAGCAAACGCTAGTTAAAAGTTTCAATCTTGATATGTGTACTGAGACACTGGGATGCGAGACGGGGGCAATGTGCTCTTCTTATGATCAGTTTGAAATAGCTTCAGCGAAGAAGAAGAAGAACCCGCCTCCATTATCGACGATCGAGGTAACAAAGCAAAGACGCGCTCCGCCTCCGCCGCCACTTACGACGCTAAGCGGGGAGAGGCGACTGAGCCTCGGGAGAAAGCAGGGTGAAGGGAGGCTTATGCTTTTTCCTTTCAAACCTTCTGTTCTTGAAGCCGAGAGGTCCGGCGGGCGTCTCCAGCTTCGGTTTTTCCGGAGAGAAGAGATGAATAAAACAGAGCGGGGAAGAGAAGTGAAAGAAGAAAAAGAAGACGGGGTAGAGGAGAGTGGAAGCTTCGAACATGGCTGTGGAGAGAAGCACAAGCAGGCTGGGAGGTGTAAAGAGGAGGACGAAGGCGTTTTCGACCGGAACTCCGACGCCCGCTGGGTGGCCAGCTCCTGAAAGGCTTGTTCTGTTTTGGAACGTTGGGATTTTTTTCCTTTTTGAATTTTGAATTTCTATTGTGATTTTAATTTTTTTTTTTTTTTTAACTGTGCATTACTCAGCCTAAATTTGTAAGGAAATTCAATGCATGATTAATTGAAAATATCATCAGTATATAATGAGAGAAATCATAAAAAGATTATATTTTTATTTGGTTGATTTTAGTACTATATATAAAATAGAGGAGAGTAATAAGAAATAGAACAAATAAAAATATTTTAAATAATAAGAATATATAATAGTAATAACTAGTAACTGTCATAAATTCTTACTAAAAATTATTACTATAAATATGGTAATATATAATACAATATAATGCTTATGCTATTTATTTATTAAATATTAATTTGATATTAAAAACATTGATAAATAAAATATATTTTTTATTTATATCATATTTATGTATAATTTTTCTCCCAATACAAAATGAAAAATAAATGGCATATGGCAAGCTAATTACTCCATGCCGATTTGCAATACTTGCCTAATTGGTTAAATCCATTTACTACTTGTGGATCGTATTGTCAATAAATGACTTGACATGAACCTTATTAAAAAAAAATTGAATTAGGATTGACTCGATATGCTTTCGTGTCAGGATTGAGCTTACCTGAATAACAAAAATTGATCAGATTATTAATTGGGTTTAGGGTTTAGGGTGTCATTTTCAGGTTCAGTGAGTTGCAATTATGTTAAATGGGTTATACTTATTTAAGAAAAAGAAAATGTATATTCTATAAAATAATCGGGATAAATAGGTCGAGTTCAAATCATACATATTCAAGTAGGATTCGGGGTCAATCAAACATATTCATATTGGGCCAACTTTAGTTCCAAACTTCATCCGATCGGCCAATTTGAATTGGCAACCACCAAAGTTAGTACTTTATTGTGAACTACATTTGAATTAGTGGGCTGGGCTTCATTGAAGAAGCTCCCGTTATAAATTGTTAAATGGCTTCATGGCTGGGCTGGGCTGCAGAGAAATTGTTCAGCACTACTCTGTGGTTTATGGTCACAAGATACTCATTCAAGATTTAGGAGAATAAATAATATACTATTTCATTTTTTAATTAAATGTACATATTAGATTAATTGATATTTGATACGGCATCACAAAATTAGCTTGATCGGGCACGAATCTCGAGGCAAAAGCTAGTTTGAAAGTTCAAAAATTAATTCCGGGAGCATCCGAACTCCGATTTCATCGAGCTTATAGTCAAACTGAGCGTCTCGGAAGTACGAACCTAACGACACCAAGATCAACCCAATCCGAGCCCAAATGAGTCTGAATCAAGGACCCGAAGCGCTCTTGGAAGGTTCAAACCGCAATTTGAGTTACCAAACGGTCTCCGATTTTAACGAACTTATACTCGAATCGAGCGGCTCGACGAGACGAATCCAACGCCCAAGATCGCCGAATTCCAACATCATTTAGGCCTCCAAATATCCAACGAACGGTGCACGATCGAAGGGTTCAATATCGGCCGTTCATTCAAACCACTCCCTATTCGCCCATGATCTCACACCTATTTACGAGCTATGCCACTCCAGAAAAACTATAAATAGAGCCCTCATTCTACACAAAGGGAACTCAAGTGAAGAGAGAGAAGAAGAAGAGAAGAAGGAGGAGAAGGAAGAAGCTCCTCCTCGACCACCGTCGGAGCTCTTCCCACCGCCTGAAGACGCCGGAACTCTGCCGGATTTTCGGGAAACGCCGGGAATTTGCAGAACTTTGTAACTTTGTGAGAAGTTGATTGTAAATCGATCGTCTTGGTTTGTGAGACGAATCGGTCTTTGTACTTCAAACAAATACTAGTGGAACTTTGCAACTGGGCGAGGCCCCGTGGTTTTTTCCCTCTTTCGGGTTTTCCACGTAAAAACCTTGGTGTTCACTTCTCTTTTCTGCTTGTGTGCTGAATACTCGTACAATGCTAGGATGTAAATTTACAAACTCTACCGCCGCGTATATTCTAGCACGCAACAATATTAATTAATATATTCAACAAAAATATTTATCACTAATGACATAATTATACATATAATCCTTATCAAATAGTAAACAAAATAGAATCTTTGTCATTATCTTCAGTCTATATGAAATATTGTATCTTAATTTTTACAAAGTATGAAAGCTTAATAATCTACTAAAATTACTAAAGGAGATTTCCAAATCAGCAAACTAAATAAAAATATTTGAGTCCAATAAGATCAACTCTTATTTCATATTGTTGCCTCCCTATTATTCGAACCACTTATGGATTACATAGTCTTCTCTTTATCATACGTATAATGTTAAAATTTAGATAACACTGTTGATATGTCATTAAAAAATTATCTTGATCGGGCACTAATCTCAAGGCAAAAATCAAGTTGAAAACTTCAAAAATTAAATCTGGGATCATATGAACTCCGATTTCAACAGACTTAAAGTCGAACAGATTCTCTCGGAAATATGAACCCAAAGATAACAAATTAAACTCGATCCGAGCCCAAATGGATCCAAATCGAAGACCCGAAGCACATTCGGAAGGTTCAATCCATAATTTGGATTACCAAACAGTTTCCAAATATGACATGCTTGAATTCGAATCGAGCGGCTTGACATGCTTGAATTTCGATCATTAAGACGTTCAAATATCTGACAAACGGTCCATGATTAAGGGATTCAATATCGGTCATTCATCTGAACCACTCCATATTTGCCCTTGGTCCTCTTCCTATTTGTGGGTCACACCATCATCAAAAAACTATAAATAGTCCCTCATTTCTCTTGAGAGGGTACCCAAGCAAGAAGAATAAGAGAAGAAGAAGAAGAAGAAGAAGAAGAGAAGAAGAAGAAGAAGAAGAAGAGAAAAGTAAGAGGGAAGAAAATCCTCCTCGACCACCGCCGGAATTTTGTCTGACTTCCACGGTACGTCGGAATTCAGCCTGACTTCCACGGGACGCTTGAATTCTGCCAGAATTCCATGGGACGCTGAAATTTTGCCTGACTTCCATGGGACGCCGGAATTCTGCCCGACTTCGATAGGATGCCTGAATTCTACCCGACTTCCACGGGAAGCCTGAATTCAGACTGACTTCCATGGGACGCCTGAATTCTGCCCGACTTCCACGGGACGCCAGAATTCTACCCGACTTCCACGGGACGTCGTAATTCTGCCTGACTTCCACTGGACGCCAAAATTCTGACTGACTTCCACAGGACTCTGAAATCCTCCCCGATTTCCACGGGACGCCGGAGCTCCACCCAACTTTCAAGTGACACCAAAACTCCACCCGATCTCCCAGTAACGCAGGAATTCTGTCCGATGTCCAAGTGACTATGGAGTTTTGCCTGAATATCATCTAACGCTGGAGTTCTCCCCGGCCGCTGACTGACATCGGATTTCTACCTGACGTTGGACCTCCGCTCGTCACCAGATTTCCATTTGATGTCAGACATATATCCAATGTTGGATTTCTGTCCATTGTTGGACTTCTACCTAACGTCGTCCTTCTGACCTCCATCATCAAACATCGGTCCTTCCGACCTCCGTCGCCAGACAACGATCCTTCCAACCTCCATCACCCGCTGACTACGATTCTTCTTACTTATGTCGCCCACCGACTACAAGCCTTCCGACCTTTGTCGCCCGCCGACTACAGTCCTTCTGACTTACGTTGCCCACCGACTACAGTCCTTGCGACCTCCGTCGACCGCCGACTACGATCCTTCTAACTTACATCACCTACTGACTAAAGTCATTCTGATATTCGTCGCCCGCCGACTATGGTCCTTTCAACTTATGTCACCCACCGACTACAGTCATTTCAACCTTCGTCGCTAGACAACAATTTTTATGACCTATGTCGCCTATCAATTACGGTCCTTCTGACTTATATCGCCCACCGACTACAGTCCTTCTGACCTTCATCGCCCGCCAACTACGGTCCTTCTGACTTACATCGCCCACCGACTACAGTCCTTTCGACCTTCGTCGCCAGACAACAGTCTTTATGACCCCCATCATCTGTCAACTACGGTTCTTCTGACTTACGTCGCCCACCGACTACAATCCTTCTGACCTCCGTCTTCAGACTATGGTCTTTTTGACCAAACGAACGCATCAACAGTGACACTTTGTATTCCTACTACGTAATGTACTACATATGATGTACATTAAGCCAATACATTTCCCCCAATGAAGGGCCTCATTTGTAATCAACTGCAAATACTAGTGGATTCATTCAAACCGAACTAGGCCCCGTGGTTTTCTCCCTTTTAGGAGTTTTCTATATAAAAATCTTGTTGTCTTATAAATGCTACACTCTCTCTCTTATCTGATTGTATATCGGATTTTCGTACAATGCTAAGACGCTAAATTTTATATTTCTCTAATGCCGTAAATACTCTAGGACGCAACAACAATATATATTGTTATTTGATTGATACCAATGCTAATATAAATATATCTATATTTTAGGGGGGAAGCAGTAATAAAAAAACTTAACAAAAAATTATATATATATTCACAGTGATAGATAGATATAGAATTTAGTAATTAAGTTTTATACGAAGATCTAACACATAGACATGCAAGAGAGTGGTGTACAAGAGTCATAAGAGATGTCAAAATTTAATGTGAAAACCCCGGCCATGTGAAAAACCATGGAGTCTAACCAAATTAAAATGATTAAACTAGTATTTGTAGTTGATTACAAATGGTTTCCTTTTCTCGATGAAAGGTCTTTAGCTCAATGTAGTAAATATATATGATATAGAGCATATTACATGGTGACAGTAGAAAGAATCCAATGATATCATAGTCATAATTCTTAAGAGAACATTAGCCTTGTTTAGTCGGTAGGATCGTACTCGAGCAACGGAAGTCAGAGGGGCATTAATCAGGAAATTAAGGTCAGAGGGATCATAGTCGACCGGTGATAGAGGTCAAAGACATCGGAATTGATGGGCAACAGAGGTCAGAGGGACAATAGTGGATAGGCGATGGTAGTCGAATGGACCGTAGTCAATAAATTGTAATATCTAATTAATGTTTTAACCCTTCGTCAAATATGCTTCGGTCCATTGATTCGGACATGTTTGGGCTCGGATTGGATCAATTTTGATGTCGTTATTTTTTTATTTATTTATTTTGAAGTCGTTATGTTTGTCTAACTGAGATGTTCAATTTGACTATAAGTTTGTTGAAATTGGTGTTCGGATGATCCCAAGTTTAATTTTGAAAGTTGCCGACTTAGATATTTCTAAAGATTCATGATAGATTAAGATGATTTTTGGTGGCATATCAATATATACGCCTATTTTTTATTAATTAAACAAATTTTAATATTACAAAACCTGATAAAAAATATTTTTATTTATATCCCCTTTATTTTTATGTTGTACATCTCTGCTTGATGCCAACTTGAATATTTACGCATTACTCTCGGTTAATTTGCTTATTGCCAATTCAAGCGGATGGCCTCTTAAACCTTCTATTTTATTACGAAAAAAATTTGTAGTACGTGGACTGAAATACAAAAATGACAACTAACAGTACTTTGATGGAGGAAATGTTGCTCTGAATATTTTTAACATCAGATCAATAAATAATTAGCATAAAATTATGCAACTCAATGTTGATTTGGATTTATTTCCAAATCATAATAAAGTTTTATTTGTAAAGCTTTAAATGCCTCATTGATTTGGAAATTAATATTTTTCCTTGTTATTCAATTTAATTAGATATTTAATTATGAGTTGATTGGGGATTAGTTTAGGAAGCTTTTCTTAAAATATTCTATCTCAAATCTATAAATCAAGCCTTAGGATCTATTGTTGTATGAGAGCACAAGAGAGAGTTTGAGAGTATTGTAATCTCTATTTATTTCTTCAATTTAGTGAAATCATCACCTCCTCTTAGTAGACGCAAGCATCTTCACCGAGCCACACAAATTGTCTTGTTCTTTATGATTGTTTGTGTTTGATCTTGGTTTTATTTATGTTGTTTGCATAACACTTGGTATAAGAGCCTATTTTTGTGATTTTGCGAAAGATTTGTTCTTCTAGATTGTCCCGGCGACAAAGCGGAAAAAAGGTTGGGTGCTCGAATCTCATATGAGGTGCAATTTCTTGGACATAGCGGATGCATTTCTGTGGATTCTGCAGTAGGCCAGAGGAGGGGTCGACCAGTCGAGCCGTGATCGATAAGGCAGGTGCAGTGTTGAGCTACGATGCAGGTGCAAGCGCAAGCGCTCGGGCAAGGGATGCGACACACGAGCCAGGCGAGAGTGCGTGGTGCAAGCCTGCGTGACTCGCACCTGTGCGGTGTCGAACTTTAGTCATCGACGGGATCCAAAATCGAGTCGTGATGCGGGGATCCGGGTCACCCGGTTCAACTTCGGGTTTTCGGGTCAACCCAAACCTGACTCGAGTTTCAGACAGGTCAGAAATCTGAACTTGAACTTGACCCATTTTACAAACGGGTTGACCGAACCATAATTTTTTTGAGTCGAGTCCGAGTCAGGTTTTGGGTCCTGTCAACTTTTAACACCCTTAATTGATAAAACACCCAAATTGCAGGAATTCTAAATACAAGAAAATTTAACTAGAGGATGAATTCCAAATGCAACAAAATTTTATAGTACACGTACTTTCCTCCAAACAAAAATATTAATAATTTCAAAACCCCTGCAATTAAAATACTTTATATTGATTTTAATTTAAATCACAAAACCACTAGGTGTTGATTTGATGTTTAAATACATTTGTTTTGTTATAATAAGTTATTAGCAATAAAAATTTTCAGACACAAAAAGGAATGAAATAAAAGTGCTTTATTTATTTGTTTTTTTTTTCAAAGAAAATTTCATTAAACAAGGGAAACATTATAACAACATCCCAAAGAAGAAAGGCTACATATAAGAAAGTTATAGATAGAGGAAAGACCAATTCATGATAGGCTGGACAACCAGACCATGATAATGAAAAGAAATAATCCAGAAGTAGCTGGACTCAGACCGCCACCTTGTTACCAAGCTAGGGCCATCCAAGGAGGAAAAAGAGTCAAACACAAAGAATCCAAGACCAACAGGATTACAAAAATCAAAGACCAACAGGATTACAAAAATCAAAGACCAAAAGACCACCAAGGTTGCAACCAAGCCTGACCATCCACGGGGCATGCAGAAGAATTGCTTCATCATCATCCAATACCAAAAACATAAAGTGACAGGCAAGGAGTCAAGCAAACGAACTCCAAACCATCCCAAAACACAAATCCCGAGAGCAAAAAGGGATAATAGAGATACAGCCCGGCAACCGAAATCAAAAGAATAATGAGAAAACCTATCTCCAAGATTTGCAATGACGTCGTTTTCCTTCACGAGAGAAAGGGGGACCCAAAGCCCTAAAGATATCCAAACCTTACGAGCCTTGTAAGGCCCCAACTTCATCCTCCAATTCATTATCCAAATAGCACGAAGAATCCATCGAGTCATCCAATCAATCAATTTGTCTCAAACAGGACTCCCCTGCAAGCAACAAAATTCTTGACTTAAAAATATTAGGCGAAATAAGCTCCACAGAAACATCAATCAAAGCATCACAATCACTCCCCCCAACAGAGGAAATTCTGACCAAAGCATCCAAATGATCAACATAAACATTGCCAGCAACCATCACAGATCCCAAAAGTGGAGGAACAGTAACCATAATATTAGGGACATCCACAACCCCACGTGAACCAAGGCACCCATCCATCTGAATCACACCATCATCCGCCTCCACCACCTCAATAATAGGAGTAACCAAGTCATACAAACCCTCACCATACTCAGTAGGAGCATTTAATACAACGCACTCACTCGGCTGAAGGACAATAGTAGGTGAAACTAAAACATCATCACGGTGTGAAACACCATCACATAAATCTACAACATTCACATGTTGACCTCATTTTTGTATGAGGTCATTAGGGATCCATCCAGATCAATCCTGACCCTACATTAATCCAGACCTTAGATCCTATGATCAATCTGATCCCTATGATTCTTTTAGATCTAGGCCTTAGGATCTATTCTAGATCTTAGGACTCTTCCAGATAGATCCAGACCCTAGGATCTATTCTAGATCTTAGGACCCTTTTAGACTTCAGATCTTAGGACCTATTCTAGACCCTAAGACTCTTCTAGATCCAGACCCTGTAATCTCCTTAGGCCTTAGGAATTTCCTAGACCTAAGATCTATCCAGACCTTAAGATCAATTCAAATCCCATATCAATCTAGACTTCAAATCAATCCTGACTCTAATCCAATCCAGATCTCAATTCAATCCAATCCTTAATCAAGATCCAGACCTCAGTCTAGTTCAGAATCCAGTCTTCAGCCTAGATCATACCTTTGATCTAACATCAAACCTATCCAATCAATTATGATCATTCAAATGATCATAAATGATTTAAATAGCTCAAGTTCAATCATTCAAACCCAAAATCCAGCCCAAATTCAAAAATCCAGATTCAAACTTCAAGTCCAAAGGCTTTGTCCTAAAAGCCTTTTTCACTGAATTTTCAAACACTTCAAAACCCTGTCAAATGGCCTCTGATTCAGGGTTTGTCAGTTGCATATTGATGGGACATGTCTCTAGAGGCTACCCTCCAAATTTGAGCCCATTCTGAGCTCTCTAACCCCAGTTACTAAATCAAGATCCAAAGGCTGCAAAACCTTCAAATATTTACAGCCTATGCCACTGGACTTGCTATTCGTTGAATTCTTGACTACAGGACTTTCCCCAAAGCCTCTAGTCACCTCCAGACCCTTGATTATAACCCATTGAACATTAAACTGCATCTTGGTAGACCCAACCTGGCCCCTAGTAGGCTATGGGTCAAAAGTCCAAATCACCCTTTAAGGGAAATATTGAAGTTTTCAAAAATTTCAATATGCCCTTATCAAATTAAACTCCAGAACCTGTCCCAATGCATCCTAATCATCATTAGAAGTGCATTGAACCCAGTCCCTGACCCTGATCAAGCCTTTTTGGCCAAATCGACCTTTTTGACCAAAATACCCTTAAGAGACCAAAATAGTGATTTCAAACCAAACGACCTCCAAATTGAATACAATCACTTCCAGCAAGTTTCAAATATTAAACCAAACCTGTTGAACTCATTCCCAGATCCTGGGTCAACCTGGTTGACCAAGTCAACATAGTTGACCAAAATGGCCCTTTAAGGGTTCAAATAGGTGTTTTGACCCAAATGACCTCTTTAGACCATGGGGCCACTTCCATTGGTCTTAGAATGTCATTTCAAACCTGTTGAACCTGACCCCAGCCTCTGAGTCAACCTGGTTGACTAGGTCAACCAATTTTGACCCAGATGACCCTTAATGGGCCCAATAAGGCCCATTTAGCCAAATCAAATCCCATAAATCCTGGAACCACTTCCAATAGACTCAAAATATTATTTCAAATTGATTGAACCCATTTCCAGACCCTGGAACCACCTGGTTGACCAAATCAACCAATTTTAGCTTAAGGGCCCATTAAGGGCCCAATAAGCTTATTTGACCCAATGTGACCCATTTAAAATCCTTCAACCCATCCAATTAACACCCAAGGCATCATCACATGCCACCTTAGCCTTTAGTTGACTATTTGACTGGTCAAACAGTCAATACAAGTCATTTAGTGGGTTAAGGATGGTCAAAATAGCTCCTAAATGGTCTCAACCTTTGATCAAACCCCTTGGACCCAAATTTCACTTAAGCCCAACTCATTCCAGCAGTTTGAGCATGCCCTAGAAGCTTCCTAGGCCTCATTCCAGCCCTTTGATCTTGATCAAACATCTCCCCTCATTCCATGTGTCCAAGTGGGGACCAAAGACACTTTTCACCTAATTGTCCTTGGGATTGTCCTATCTCCTGCCATTGCAATAGCTTTTGGACACTTGGAAACATCTTAGGACCTCCCAAGCTTGATCTCAGCCATTCGTTTTGGCTTGGGGACATTTGAATAGGGAAAACCCTAAAGAGAGCCCGGATTCTCATCTCAAGCTCTCACTCACTCAAACCCTCTCCTCCAGAATTTCTCCAGCCACCAAAACCCTCAGGAAACCCTCTCCAAATACCCCTCTAGCTCTTCCAGGCCTTCCCCCCTTGGATCCTAGCCCCAAAACCCAATTGGAGAAGAGAGAGGTTCTTAGAGAGAGAATCAAGTGTTTCAACCAAAAATTTCAATCTAGGAAGATTCAGCTTATGCCACTGGGAATCTCTTCTTAGGTCATTTCTGACCTTTGGGGTTGATTTCAAGGAGTTTGGGGTTCATTTGGACAAAATTTGCAAAAAGGCCCCTCTAATTAAGAAATTTTAAAATTCAATAAATACTTAAACTTCAAACATTCATAACTAATTCTAGAAAAGTCCAAATTTAGTAAACTCACTTGCATTCAACTCGTAATGATGTATAGTATTTGTTAAAAATATTAAAATTCCAGAAAAACATCAAATTCAAAAAGGTAACTTTTTGGTCAACCATTGTTCAAAATCAGTTCAAAACTTCAAACCTTCATTATAAAATGTAGAAAAATCCGATTTCAACGTACTTACAGTCTAACTGATCGTGTTGAGGTCTAGTATTTTAATAAAATACTAAATTTCCAGAAAACCCCTTAAACCAAAAAGTCAAATTTTAACCCTTTAATTTAATGATTAAAATATTCAATAAAATTCTTAAAAACTCAAAATTGCTTTAAAAACTCCAGAATTGATTAATCAATCTTTAAAATCAGTAATTTAACTTTTTTTAATAAAATCCATTAACTTTAACCCTCAATCAACCTAATCTACTTAATTATATCGGGTACCACTGGGTAACCCAGGCCTACGAGGCTATTAATTTAGCCCCAAGGAAGGTGAAATAAACTTCACGGCCTCGGTGTGAAACAAAGGTGGTATCCAACAAATAATTAAATAAGTCTTTTAAAATTGATTTTAAATCATTAATATTTACAGTTTAATTAAATATCCCTTAAGCCTTTCAACCAATCGAACTTTAAATAACTTTAACTAAACACCCTGTTTAGGACATACCAAAGCCCCACAGCCTACCTCACACACTTTAGATGGTTTGCTAGGATCACCGACTCTAGTTCTAGGATAGGCCGGTGTTTACTTTTCTGCTCCTGTTGTGTGCCGGGTTTTTGAGCTTTTACTGCATGCTGTTTGCTAGTATAGAATTGTTGTGTTTGCTTACTTACTGCACTTTTTTGTTGATTGTGCGTTAGATTTACCCTTAGGTTAGGGGCGAATTATATATATATGTTCAGTCTTATGCAGGTGGTCATGCTCATACGCGGAGCTGAAATTAAAGGGGGCAATTAAATAAATCAAAAAAATATATACTCTTTGCACAAGTACCTGCTGCGCTTAAGACCCCCTTTAATTAATAAGAGCATGGCCAAGTGTGGCCAAATTGCGTTTTAAATTTCAATAATAACTGCTTGGGATTGATATAACTGTTGATTATTAGGATGACCTTGCAGGATCGAGTCTAGATTTTTTTATTTAATTTGATGTAAATTCAATTTATTTAAGGTTGTAAATTTATTAAGATGACTTGAGATTAGGACATTAAGATCCAACTTGAATTCCAAAGAGGAGAAGACATCCCTAAAGGGGAGAGTCTTCAGCCATTTAGAAGATCAAGTTAGGATATTTTCATAAGTATCCAAAGAGGAAAGATAACACCCCGATCAAGGGGGAGTTTCTTTTTATTTGGATATCCGGAACCGACGAATCAAGATGTTCGTGAGAAGACAAAGAAATGGACAACGAGAAGAATCCCAAATCTCAAAGTCATCTGAGTCTTAGGATAGAATCCGGGTTGTTGGCAGTGGTGCCCGGCCACTTTAAATTTCTGCAAAATTCTGTGATGTAATATATTAAGGCACTTTCCTATGGACATTCAATTTGATGTATTTAATTTAATTGATTGATTTAAATTGATTGCGCAGTAGAAATGCATGTTTTTCTAGTCTTTTTTCTGTATGCCGCTTTTGATTTAGCCTGGAATCCGGATTTATGCTCTTAGGGGTTTGTCAAAAACTTTTTCTACTTTAATTAAATAAAATTTTTAAGATAACATAGAAACTCTAATCGGTCCTAAGAAGTAAGCTCGGACTCGCCGAGGGTTTTTCATGCATCATATTGAACCTTCTCTGCCTTGTTAGGCATCTCCCCGCCTGCGGGTTCTGGCAGACCACCTGGCCTATGAGAGTGCCGATCTGTCAAGGGGATGTTATGCAATCTCTAGGGAAAAACCTATTTTCTTAAGCCAAAATATTTTTAAACTGCTACATACTGATTTTGCATCTCAAATCGAGTCGACTAGCATGCATTGCATTAGTAACAAATTTAAAAATCGAGTCTAATATTTAATCACATTTATTTAGACATCAATATCACACATAAGTCAAAGGGGGTAATTAGGATCTGCTCTAGATGTCGGCCCTAGCTCTCTAAAACCAATCTAATTAACGTCCCTACCACTCAACATTAAAAGACCGGACTCATGTTTTAAAATCGTTTAGGTGGTTTAGCTGGCTCCCCAATCCAGGCCGGGGTAAGACCAGATTTGCACTGCATTAGCTAGGTTCGGGTTACTTTTTAGTGCCCAATTTAGACTTAGGTTCCGAGGCAAGCTCGGGCTATAAGACCTCAACCTCGGGGAATGTGATCCCCACTTTCTAATAAAATTGACCATTCAAACAAAAAATATCTTTCAATCAAATTTGAGCCCGACACTTAGAATAGGTTGGAGTATTTTCTGAATTATTTCAGAATCTCAAAACACTCCCTACTTCTTCTTCCTTTGATTCCAGAAATAACTGTTCAATCTTGATCCAATCCCTGTTGAATTTCTAGCCCTTACCTCCTTTGATATCGATCTTTGAAATTCTTAAATAAAATTTATACCGCTATTTTAATCGAGAGTATTCGTAGGATATCTCAATTTCCTACGATGTACTTAACTACGAGGGCTTGCGCTCGTAGGAGATTTAGAAACCCAGACCTGATTTTCAAAATCAAACTTTTCAAAACCTCTAATTAATTATCTTTGGAAATTTGAACAAAAAATGGCGATCGTTATTCTTATATTCAAATAATCGATAATAGGTAATATCATCTTTCTTCGGGAAGATATATTATTTTATTATAATTATTTTGATTATGAAATTAACGATCTCTTATCCGAATTATTATAGTTAAATAATTGATTGAACTTCATTTTGATCTTTCGAGATCATATGTTGTTTCTCCTTGAGTTTGACTACGATAATTCAGATAAATTTAAAATTCTAAAATTTGAGCCCATTAGGGAACGATATGATCGCCTCCTAAGGCGATATACTGTTCATAATGACGTGTTCAATTTTAAAATCTAAAATTTAATATTCACAAAGATAATTAAATATTTTTCAAAACTATTAAATATTTTTTAATCAAAACATCACAATAGCAAGACCCACCTCATTAAGCAAAGAAGACACAACATCCATAGTATCATTGTCAAGAGTAACATCATTAACAGCTACCCCCTCATTATAAGAGTGCTTTATTAAAAAAAATTTAAAAAAAAAAAGAAATAGGTCTCTAAATTTGTTGGGCATATTATACTAACAATAAAATAAATTTTTCTTACTTATTAATAATTGGTAGCTAGTTTTGGTGTTTAAAGAAAATATCTTTAGCCTCCAAGTTATTTGATAGATAAATTTATTAAATTTAGCTGAAGATTGTAAAACTAGGCTACATTATCAAGGGAAATTCAACATTATTTTGAATATTTATTATTTTTTCCCTCATATCTTACTAATTTTTTATGTATTATTTATGCTAATTGTGTGTGCTGAAGGATGCTACCAGCTTTAGAATTTATTTATGACTACATCATAATGAAGGTTTGTAAATCCTATCAAATCTCTTTTTGTCATCTGAAAGAGGGTGCTATATTTATACATTTTCTCTCACTCTCTCCCACCATAAAATGACTTTAATCTAAGTTTACAATCAGACATATTGTCTAAGGTTATTTTTAATGAAACTAATATAGTATTATCTAAGTATGACATAAAGTATCATGATTGGAAAACCTTAGTTGAAGGAGATATTAAACCACTTTATCATTGTTATCAATATTAATTGTATTAAAAGATTTATGTATCGTTATATGCATAAACTCTACCACCCACTTTTAACCCTACTGAGTAAGGTTCATCAAGTGGAGGGGAGTTAATTTGATAATATTCTCAACTAGCTGGACGTGTGATTTTTGAATTTGGCCTCCGAAATCCTCCTTTTCATTTTCTATCCTTCTCTTTTCCTTTCTTCTCTGGCAAGGTGGCTGAGCAAATGGATTTGTACAAATGGGTAGTGATATTTTAATATTTGAAAAGAACTAACTTTGACCTAATACTGTAGCACTTATAGAAAATCTGTCATATCCTCCAAGAATATCCTCACCTAAGATCTAGCACTGCAGCGCACTCGCAAAACCAATTTTTCTTTCAAAAACTAGCTAGAAAGCACATTGCCAGTGTTGTGAAAACTAGTGCTACAACGCCCATAGGAAAAAATCCAAAGTTTATATTTTCAGTTCTCATATCCTAAACTTTTGTTAGTTTCTATCTCATTCAATATTATAATTCTCCTAATTACTAATTAACTTAAAATTAATGAGTATTATTAGAAAATTACACAAATTTTATATCACAAATATTACATCAGATGATAGTATAAAGTACTTATTCTTAGAGGTTCACTTGCAATTTCCCAACATAATTCATATAGAGGTCTAGAGTTTATTAATGTGCATTTTAGGACATATCTTACAATTAATTAATTAAAATATTAAAATACGGAATGCAATGATTATAATACACATGTTCTGATGCATGCTTATATCATTATAACCACTTATACCTCCCTTCACCTCCCACGTACACCTACATATAACAAGTGGGGCCAAAATCCATCCCACATCAGCTTTCAACAAGTGGGGACAAAATCCCTCATATATCTGCTTGAGAAAGATGGGGCCTTAAGAGTACATGTAGGGCCCTTGTAACATAATAAAGAGTGCACATTTTTATATTTTAGAATAGAATATCTCCAATGATATATGATACAATTTGAAAATTTAATACAATAGTACTTATAGTATTCTGAACTAGTGCATAAATTGCCAGTGAAAATCACATTAAAAGAATATTCACATAAGCAGTTCAAGACTTTTATATAAGTAATTCATTTTTCATAAAGCCTCAATTCAATAATATACTCAAGATATTTTGTAGAAAAAACCAACCTTTAAAAGCTCGATTTCGTACAACCAAAACGTTTATAGCAAGGGGTGCATTAACATATTAAAAATGACAAGGTGAAAAGTTTTATAAAACTTGAGAAAATCACATTTTGTTTTATTAGAATTGAAATCAGAGATATGAGTTTAGGAGTCTACCTTGAGCTCATCAATACCCCAATGAGCTTGACGGACAATTCAAGAGCTTTCACCTCTGAATTCTCTCACTTCCCTTCTCTCTCTTCTCATATCCTCCCCTTCTTCTACTTTGTTCTCTGAGAAGGCTAGGGTTAAAATGAAATGAACAATTGTTTTTAATATATTTAAATATTTAAAACCCACAAACTTTATCTATCATTGTGACGCTCTCTTTCTAGGCACTGACGCATACGAGAAATTATTAGGTACGGAGTGCGGACGGGAGAACCGTCCGCACACTAGTATAAAACCGCGCTCGGTACCGTTCGGTACCATTCGGTACCACTGGGTACCGCTTGGTACCCTGTGTCTGTGCGGACGGTTCTCACCCTGTCCGCACTCCGCACCTAATAAAATTTCGACGCATACATAGAGAATTTTTTTAGATTCTCTTAGAATATCCTCATGATGGAGACACTTTCATGACTCTGAAGCACATGTTAAGAACTTTTTTTTTGTCTAAAAACTCAAAAGCTCAATACCGAGGCACCATCCACCCTAGCATCGCACCACCCACAGAAAAAATGTCCTAACTTTAGATTTTCACTTCTAAAACCTCAAAACTTAGTTACTGTCAATCCCAACAAGCGTTCTAATATTCTTAATTACTAATTAACTTATAATTACCGATCATCAATATATATATATATATATATATATATATATATATATATATAAGAGAGTGTGCTTCATTCGTACTAGACGCCAAAGTTTTTATGTGGAAACCCTTAAAAAGAGGAAAACCCATGAGTCTAGCCCAACTTGAATGAATCCACTAGTGCAGTCGATTACAAATGTGGCCCTTCATTGGGAGGTCTTGACTTGATATCAAAAATATACATCATATAGAGCCTATTACATGGTGGGAATTAAATAGACATTTTTGTTTGGTCAGCAAGACTATAGTTAATGGACGACGGAGGTCGAAAAGACCGTAATCGACAGGCATTAGAGGTCAGAAAGATTATAGTATGGTGACAGAGGTCGGGAGGTCAAAAGGACCTTAGTCGAAAATGGACTTTAAAAGGACCGTAGTCGATGATGGAGGTCAGAAAGACTATTATCTGTAGGCGAAGGAGGAAGGAAAGACCTTAATCTGACCATGGAGGTAGGAAGGACCGTAGGTGGCCAGGTGTAAGTCTAGCAAAAGTTCGGTGCCAGTTAGTTGTCCGGTAGAAGTCCAGACATAATGTGGTGGTTCGACAGAAGTCCAAGCGCCAGGTGGTGGTTTGGCAAAAGTTTGGGCATCAGGTGGTGGTCTGGCAGAAATTCGGGCGTTAGGTGGTGGTCCAACAGAAGTCCGGGCATCAAGTGGTGGCTTGGCGGAACTATGGCATCGGTCGATGGTCTAGTAGAAGTTAGGCCATCCGGTGATGGTCTAGTAGAAGTCTGGGCATTAGGTGGTGGCCTGCAGAACTTCGACGTCGGTTGGTGGTCTGACAGAAGTCTGGGCCTTACGTGGTGGTCCGGCAGAAGTTCAGGCATCTTATGGTGATCCGACAGAACTCCAGCGTCGGTTAGTTGTCTGGCCCTTAGGAGCTGGTCTGGCGGAAGTTCGGACGTCAGGTGGTGGTCCGACAAAAATGTAGGCATCAGGTGGTGGCCTGGTGGAACTCCGGCATTAGTCGGTGGTCCGGTAGAAGTCCGGCCTCAAGTGGTCGAGGAGGAGCGAGGAGGAAAGAGCGACCTCTGATCTCTCTCTTGATTCCTTACTTGAGGTCCCCCTTTTTTAAAGAAAGGATGGGTTTTTTTAATAAATTTGTGAGAGTGGCAAGGCCCATAAATAGGAGGAAGATCAAGGGCAAATTGAGAGTGGTTTGAATGGACGGCCGATGTTGACTCCCTTGATCGTGGAGCTTCTACCGGACATTTGAATGTCTTAGTGATGTCGGAACTTATTGATCTTAGACTCGTTGGATTCGTCTTGTCGAGCCGCTCAATTCAACTATAAGCATGTCACATTTAAAATCCATTTGGTAATCCAAATTGTGGTTTGAACCTTACAACAACTCTTTGGGTCTTTGATTTGGACCCATTTGAGCTCGGATCGAGTCGAATTTGGTGTCATTGGGTTCGTATTTTCAAGACGTTCAGTTCGACTATAAGTTTACTGAAATCAGAGAAGGAATGGTCCCAATTTTAATTTTGAAAGTTTCTAACTTTATTTTGCCTCAAGATTAGTGCCCGATTAAGATAACTTTTTAATGTTTTTATATCAAGTATGAATCCAATGAGGAATTCAGTTGGTTCCTTTAAATTCTCCACAATCTTATAGGGCCAGTGTGTAATCTCTGGGATTTGTGCATTATTTTAGACAAACATCCTAGAATAGTTTATGAATGTCGAGATATTTTCCTTTGTGTTGCTCATTATTATTAGCTGTGACATCCATGAAAACATTTTAAGATGACACTGATATCTTACAATTGTAGACCATCATGTCGTGTATGAGAAAATGTATTGGGAAAGTAATACAAATAAAGTGAGCATCTTTGGCACACAGATGCAATGTTGTGAAAGTCAAATCGGACAACTAAATTGAAGAATGAGAGTTTCACAGTTCGACTGGTTTGACAAGTCGAACCGAATGACCTAGCAAATAATAATATTATTAAAATTTAATAAAATTAACAAAATAATAATATTATCATTCCAAATATGAGACAAAAAAATAAACAAAATAAAAAATTATGAAATATAAAACTTATATAACCAAGTAAAAAAATTATTTTAAAATCTCACATAATAGCAAAAAAAATTTAAATCTCATAATTATAATAATTTATACTCATAATAATATGATAATTTTAAATGTAAATATTTTCAATTTTTTAATTTGATTTTTAATTTAAATTTAATTTTCATATAACCATATAATTTAATATAAATTATTACTAATTTATGTTACATATTTAATATAAATTTAATTCTAAGACAAGTTTATAAATTTAATATAAATTATTATTAATTTATGCTATATGATTAAACATATAAATTTTTTTAACTAATAAATAAGTATTATTCACATTATAAATAATTAATTAAAAACCCATTTAAAAATAAATTTTTAAAACATTATATATGTTATGTGCCCTTAGACACCTCAACTCTTATGTTTCGTCTCACATCACTTGAAAGTTCTTTCTTGTTATTGTTTATATAACTTTTTGAGTTTATTTTTATTTAGAGCCCAAATGAAGTGGTATAGGGTCATGTGTATATGTTTCATGATGATTTTGAGCAAATATTTATAAGAAATTTTTTATTATAATATATAAATTAATATTTATTTAAGAAAATTTTTAATATTTAATGTTTAATATAATAAAATCATTAATTTAATTATTTAAAAATTATGATAATTGAACCGGCCGGTTCATAGTTCGCCATGGTTCAACCCGATTTGATGCATAAGGAGGTGGTATTCACCAACCAATCCAGCTTTTATGTCTAAACATAAGAAAACTGAAATATTATAAGGACGCTTACAATTTGTTGGCGGAGCAGGATATCGACATGTGGGGCTTCAACATGATTTTACCACGTGCTCAATGATTTTCTTTTACAATCTAGCTATTGGAAATTTTTTAGCCATCGATGTCTCGCCATTTAACCTTTGTACAAAGGCTAACTTTCAAATTGCCTAAGGGAGATTTTGTACAAAAATAGTGACAAAATATAACAAAAATCTACATGGATTTTATAAAAAAAACAGCTATATGGATTTTATACAAAAATAATACAAATAAATAAAAAAATTTGTACATATTTTAAACAAAAAATAGTAGCAAATCATTATTTAAAGAAGACATTGATCTTTCCAAACTAAATAGAGGAGACAAGTATACTCTCTTATTTATCGGAGGAGATGAACTAACATATATTCCTCTTGTATTTGGAGAAAAATTGAAGAACTGAAAGATCTTTTGCCTAAGAGGGAGGCTAGAAGATCTTGAAGAAGAAAGAAGATGCAGAAAGGAGACAAGACTAAACGGAGAAGAAACAGACAAAGGCTAAATTCATTTTCACTATGTAAACAATAGCATACAGAACAATATATAGAGTTTGTAATACAAGAAATCAATAAAGGAATAAAGACACGTCGCCATTTATTAATAAAACCAAAAAATATAGTGCTTACGTGTAGAGTGTTCTAACAGTCCCCCTCAAATTAATCATTCGAAGAGCGAATGTTTAATTTGGTTCTGAGATTGTTGAATTGATTTACAGACAGAGGTTTAGTAAGAACGTCTGCTATATGGTCGGTTGTGCTGATGTTAGATATGTTGATTTCGCCTTTGTTGATGTGTCCACTGATAAAGTGGTAGTTGATTTCTATGTGTTTTGTCCGCATGTGGAAGACGGGATTGTTGGCTAGCGCTATAGCTGAGGTGTTGTCACAGTAGATTGTTGTCGGAGCGTGTTGATGAATGTGCAGTTCAGTAAGGAGACGACAGAGCCAAAGAATGTCAAATGTGGCGAACGAGATGGATCGGTATTCTGCTTCTGTAGAAGATTTGGCTACTGTAACTTGCTTTTTGACGGTCCAGGAGACGATGAGATTGGTGTCGAGGAAGGTGCAGAATCCAGATGTAGATTTTCTATTGACGGCGCCCGCTGCCCAGTCAGTGTCCGCATAGGTTCGTAATTGTAGATCACTGATTGAGATGGGGGTGTCGAAGCTGATCGTGCCTTGAATGTACCTTAGCAGGCGCCGTTTGAGTTGTTTGAAATCGTTATTGCTTGGTTGGTGCATGTGTTGGCAGACAGAATTTGTAGCAAAGGCAATATCCGGTCTTGTAATAAATAGGTATTGTAGAGATCCTGCAAGTTTCTTGTAAAATTGAGGATGGGAAAAGGGAGTGTCGTCGGACTTAGCTAGTGGTCGAAAAACTTCGGCTATGCTAGTGGTCGAAAAAATAATTTTTACCCTAACATGTCCATCTCGCACGTTCCTGCCCATCAAACAGCGATGCTAATGGTCGAAAAAACTTCGGCGTGCAAGCAAAAGCGGCTGATGTCTCTGATCCTTTCTCCCTCTCTCGATCTGAGTTCCATCTTAGTGCTTCCGCCCAACGAGGCTTACTTATGCCCATTGACAGCCCGTCTCTGACGCATAAGGGATCAAAGGAGCTGAAGGTTATATTTTGCCATTAATGGCGATGACTTTCAAGTCAAAGCTTCTCCTACTGATTGGTGCTTGTGGGAGACATTATAAGCTTTTATGAAAAGAAGAGAAAGGTGTATGATGAGCGTGACAGGAAAAAGTAGAGATACCTGAAAAAAGTTATAATTGGGCAGCCTCTTCACTATCAGCCACACTCCCCATCCCCTCACTCTTCTCAAGCTCCTATCACCTCTGTGGCTCAGGACGTCCCTCCCCACCAATCCGTCTTGACAGAAAAAGACATTGTTGTTTCTGTCATTCCCAATTTAAATTCTCCCAATGAGGAGGAGGTTGTCTCCACCTCTTCCAGCTCTTTGCACATCCATGGTTCGGTTAAAAATTAGGAAATGTCTGTCACATCTCCTAACAAGTTTGATGTTCTAATTGATGAGGAAGAAAGCAATATATTGGATGAGCCTGTAGCTGGTAAGAACGGTCATGAGGCTAGTACAACAAAGCAAAAACAAAATGAAAAATCTAAGCAACCAGCGGCATCTAAAAAATCTGCTAAGGGGAAGCAGGTCAAAAAACCCCATTCTTCAAATTCATAATGCTTATTCCCTCTATTGCGGCGTGGAATGTTCGTGGGTTTAATCATCCGGATAAAGTTCTTTGTTGCAAGCGTCTTACCGAGTCTTTCAAATTAGATATGATCTGTATTTTGGAGAATAGGATTCATGCTCACTCTTTACATGACCCGTTCTTTGAACAGTCCCACTCTATTTTTTTAAACGAAAATAGCTGTCACAATTTTGACTTGTCTTCTTCGGGAGGATCTGGATCAAGTGGAATGCAAATAAATTGTGCTTCATTCCTACTCATGTCTCTTCTCAGATGATTTCTGAAACGGTTTCTGTTGCTTCTAACTCTCTCTTTCAGCTTTCCGTTATCTATGCCTCGAACAGCTCTCTTGAACGGAAAGAGCTTTGGGACTCCATAGCTCTGATAGCTCCTCCTGCAAACACTCCTTAGGTCCTTTTGGGAGATTTTAATCGTTGCCGATTTGCGTATGAAAAATTGGGGGGCTCTTCTCTGACCCAATCTACTATGTTTGATATCAATAATATGATATTCAACAATAGCCTCATGGATCTGAATTTTGTTGGTAGCAAATACACATGGTTCAACCAACGTGCAGATAATCCTATACACATAAAACTTGATAGAGTTCTTATGAATAATAGTTGGATGAATGCTTTTACGGACTCTTATTGCTCTTATCAAAGTCCGTCTTGTTCTGATCATTGCCCCATTATTCTCCACTCTGGTATGGTAAATCAGGTTCGACACAGGTTTCTTTTTAAAAATTATTGGACTAAGTTTGATAGATACTGGATTCTTCTCTTACAAGTTTTTTCTGAAAAAGTTTCTGGCAACCCCCTTTCTCATTTATGCAATACTTTAAGGCTCTTAAAGTCTCATATCAAGAAAGAGTCTTGGTCGAATTCTAACTCTATTACCAGGCATATGAACTCTTTGCTCCTGCATCAAGGGGAGATTTTGGAGAAATTACATAAAGATCCTAATAGTCCTACTCTTAATCTTTTTTTAAAAGATTCTAATGCTAAAATTGCAGATTTTAATGCTATTACTGCCTCCTGGATTATTCAAAGAGCTAAAGTTAATTGGTTGAAACACGGGGAGGAAGATCATAAATTCTTATATGTCAAAATCAGGTGTAGGAGGAGCAGCTCTAAGTCAGTCATCAACTTGCTTGCTTCTACTCCATCCTCTAATCGGGCTGTTGTTGTATCATCTATTTTACAAAACTTCCAAGAATTATACAACCCTCCTCCTCCAACAAACCTGCTTGTGGACTCTTTTCCTATTGGCACCATTCTTCCTGAATTGTTTTCAAATGTTTTAACTTCTTGTATTAAGAATGATGAAATCAAAACTGCGGTTTTTTTGGGGGACTCAACTTCCACTTCTTCAAATCGGGTTGGCATATTGTGGGTCCACTTGCGTGTCGGGCCATTCGTTCCTTCTTCTCTAAAGGATACATTCCTAATGGGGTAAAATCCACTGCTCTTGCTGTTATACCTAAGCACAAGAATGCTACTAGTATTGCAGATTACAGACCGATTACTCTTTATAATGTTGTTTACAAAATTATTGCTAAGGTGATAGCTAATAGGCTTAAATTGATTATGCCTTCAATTATTGAGTCCAACCATTCTGGGTTTATTAAATCTAGAATTTCAACTGATAATATTCTGCTTGCTAGTGACATCCTGGCATCTGCTAGCAAAAGTGGAGCAAACTTTTTCTGTGTTAAATTAGACATAAGGAAGGCTTTTGACACAGTTTCCAAGGAATTTGTTTTAGCTAGGATGGCTAAAAAAGGTTTTCCCAATACTTTTGTCAACTGGATTAAAATGTGCATTACTGATGTCAATCTTTCTATAGTTCTCAATGGTGCTTTGGAGGGCTATTTTTCTACTTCTGCAGGGCTGAGGCAGGGGTGCCCTCTAAGCCCTTATCTTTTTTGCCTTGCTATGGATGCCCTCTTAAACCTCCTGGAGGGGAGAGAATTTAAAGGTATATCAGTTAACAACTTCACTCTTACCCATTTGCTTTATGCTGATGATGTATTGGTTTTTGGTGAGGTCAATTTTGAGAATTGTCATAAGCTTGCTAGCATACTTAGTGATTTTGCCAATGCCATGGGGTTACATATTAACTTTAATAAAAGTGCTATTATGTTTCCCAAGCATCTAAGATTTCAACATGAGATATGTCAAATTCTCTCCATTCACAATATTACTTCTAAGATCTCTTATCTTGGCATACCTCTGTCATTTCAAAGGCTTAAAATTGAAGATTATCTTCCTTTTATGGATAGCATCAACAAAAAGATGAATGGTTGGAAGGCAAATCTGTTGTCTTTTGGGGGTAGACTTCAGTATTTAAAGTTTACAATCCAAAATACCATTGGGTATTGGATTCGTGGTTCTATCTTACCAAAAACAGTCCACAAATTTTTCAAAAAGACAAGTTCCAGATTCTTATTTTTTGGGGACTGTTCGTCCTCTAGAAAGCTACACATGATTTCTTGGGATGTGATCTGTCGTCCTAAGCATAGAGGCGGATTGGGTATTCCTTCTGTTAATGCATTACAATTTGCTAATAGTTGTTTTGTAATTTTTCGGATGTACAATTGTCCTTCACCTCTATCCAACTGGTTAATCAGCAAATACTCCTCTCCATGGCGCCCTCCTCCAAACAATGCATCAAAATTCTGGAAATCTGTATGCCGAACTGCCTTACATGCCCAAAACTATTTTAATTTCGACATCACTAGCAAGGCCCCCATCTCTTTGAATTGGGATCACTGGTGCCATAATGTCACTCTTGAGAATTATTTGGGGAGTGCGAAATCCATTCTTGAACCTCTTATGAGGGATTTTTATTATAATTCTCAATGGAATATACCTGATTTTATACCTATGCAGCTGAGATGTCTTTTTGATAGTGCATCTCTAGGTGTAAAGCCCTGTTTATTGTGGAAGAACAAGAAGGTCTACAAGTTTAAAAATTTTATTGATGAGTTTTATGCTAAGATTCCTCACTGCTCCTGGTTCAAATCGATTTGGCATAAAAGGCATAGTTTGAAACACAATGTTTTTGTGTGGCTTGCTATTGTGGGGGGGCCTTAAAACTTTTGATGCATTACGTGCAAGACATATATTCATCCCTACTAAGTGCAGCTTATGCCACACATTTGATGAGTCGATATCTCATCTTTTTTTCGAATGCTCATATTCATTTTCTGTTTTGAACGCATTAATTCCGGATACTAAAGGTCTGTTTCTCAGACCGTCTCTGCTGCACCTATTTGTCTGGATTAATAATCATTACAAAGGTCTCTCTTTGGTTAAAAACTTTTACCAACTCTTTGTCATGCCCCGAGATCTAACTTGGAAAGAATGTCGATCAATAGCCAAACAATTTACCAGAGTTATCTAAAACCTTCAATAAGCGATCTATCAAACATCTATAACATTTAAAACATCAATATAATAGTCGATTCATATCTCAAAACATCATGTACAATACTCAGGAACTATACTATCAATACAAGTAAAGAAACTATCCTGTCCTGAGTACAAAAGAATCATCAATCGATCAAAAGAACTAAAACCTGAAGATCTGGATCAATTCCTATCTCCTGCTCCCGAACCCTGACCTGAAAATATCAACCACATATAATGAGCTTTACAAAGCCCAGCAGGTCACCTAATACCTATAACTGAAATCAAAGCACGGCGATGCTATCAATATGCATGTCAATCTATCAATCTGAATCAGTCAATGGTCAATGAATCTATGCAATCCGGAAATCCATGAATCAATGATCATCAATTCTATGCAGTAGAAATCCATAGTCAATAAAACCAGTCAATGCAGCGGCAGGCAATTCGATAAATCAATGCAATCAATCAATATCCGTCAATCAAATCAATACGGTCAAATCAATACGATCCATTTAATGAAATCAATCGAGGAAAGCAATACAATAAACTTCAATCCATTCTGACAAGAAATCTATACAACAGTCAATACGGTGTAGAACAGTAGCAACAGCGAGTCTACAAAATCTAGGCGGCAATACAATGAATCTATACGATGTCCATGTCCATGCTATCAATGCAGTATCTATATCTATCAATATCCATATCAATGCTCAGTAATCAATGCTCGGTAATCAATCAATGAAATCAATGTAAATCCGATCAATCAATAAGGCAGAAATCGATAAAGCAATAAATCCATAAATCAATACAGTAAACATGCAATTCAATACTATATACTGGACAAGTAAAATCAACTGGTCATGTTGCTGTTGTAGAATCCGTTGCTGTTGTAGTCCGTACGTTGGTCTATCAATAAGAGTCGTCACTCTTTTTGCCCGTCGGCCGCCCGTCGGCATATAAACTCCTTATAACTCCCAATCGTTATATCAATGATCAATGGTTTAAAGGAAAGCCGTCGGCCCACCATCCTGTACAGGTCAATATCAATCTTCACCAACGTTCAACCAGGTTCCACTTGGGTTCCAGTATCAATAGTCAATTCAATCAATAAGCAATTCAATAGTCAATATTAAAGCAATCATATCAATAATCATATTCATATCGATTCAATCTATCAATCTCAGACAATTCGGAAATCATACGAAAATCGGGCAGCGTAACGGCAGTCGGTCAAATTTACACAAAAATCCTGCAAAAAGACACGATTTCCAAATTCTACCAAATTACAATAGAATATCTATAACATCAATGCAAGACTTTTATTCTATAGAAACCAAGTCAGAAAACATCCTGATAATTTTCTATTCGATTAAAATCACGTAGAACCAATTCCGACCGGAAGAAAATTCGTAGAATACAGTCAAATCGTGTAGAATAATCATATCTATAACACTCTAAAAGTTGTGCGGTGAAAGTTGTGTCAAATCAAAATCATGTCGAAAAGTCGACTACGAAAACACAAAACAGATCTCAACTCGGTCAAAACTCAACTTCTTTGAAAACAGAAATAGGATTCGGAGTCCTTACCACGAGATCTTCACTTTTCCCAACAGCAAGCGTCGGACGAAAAGCGCTCCGCGGTCTCCGAAAACCAGCTTTTCTCTTTTTCCTTTTCTCTTTCTCTCTCCTCAGATATTTTCGTTTTTATAAAATGATTTTCTCTCTCCTCAAAACGAGCTGATTTTCTTATATCTGTGAACTGATCGGCCAGGCCGATATTCACATCGTCCCGGGACGATCAGACCAAATCCTGATCGTCCTGGACCTCACCCAGGGCTATTGTCTGGCCGATAATTTCTACAGTACAGATCGGCCTGGACGATCTCACGATCGGCCCGGACGATCCTGTCCAGAAATCATCCAGAAAACACTCCAGAAATCAGCTGTTTTCCATGCACTGATCGGCCTGGACGATCTCAACTTCGTCCTGGCCGATTCTGGGAGGGAAATCCGATTCAGAGAGGAACAGTAAGGGAACGAGATATTACAATCTCCCCACCTTAGAAAAATGTCGTCCCGACATTTCCCTAAAGGTACGAAGCAAAACACGAAGCAAACCAAATCGATCGAAATCCAAATCCCAAAACAAAACTCGTCGAAATCCAGACAAAATACACAATGCAATCAATCAAATGTCAATATGCAATGTTCATATGTCAATATCAATCGGTTAGTCAAATCAATCTTACCAGTAGAACTCTCTGGTCGCTGTTGATCCTGATGCTGTAAACTCTGTAGACTGTAGATGCGTGGCACCACTGGAGGAAGTGCAGGAGGTCGTGGCGCAACTGTCTCTCTCTGATCTCTGACAGCTCTATCATCTATCCGGTTCCCTGATCTCTCACTGTAAGTCCTCGGGCCAACAGTCCTCTGCTGTCCTGAACCCGTGCCAGAATCAGTCCGTCCACCCAGTCCTTTCTGAGGACAAGCTACTGCTCTGTGCCCTTGCTGTCCACAGTGAAAGCACTGCCCCGTCAACAGGTAGCATCGACCTGCATGTCGTTTACCACAGTGAACACATGCTCCAGAACTACCAGACGATACTACCGATGCAGATCGCGGTACAGATCCCGATGCAGATCCTCTCGAACTCTCATATCTGCTTCTCTTCTCTCTATCTCTATCTCTACCAGAATCATCTCGTCGTACCTCATCTCTCCTCCTTCTGGTATCCTCGTACCTCGGTACCGGTGTCGCCAGATCAATCTCTATCAATCGAGCTCGCTCCACTAGCTCAGAAAACTCATGGATCCGGAAAGGTACTAGTGGATGCCTCAGCTCTCTGTTCAATCCGTGCAGGAATCTATAACATTTTTCCTCGGCCGTAGGAATCAAATGAGCAGCATACCTTGCAAGAGCAGTAAACTCGGCCTCGTACTCCATCACTGACTTGCGGCCTTGCTCCAATCTCATGAAAGCTTCCTGCATCTGTCGCTGAGCTGACGGTGGTACAAACCACATCCTGAATACTGTAGTGAACTCATCCCAGGTGATCTCAGCATTTGTCTTCCCCTGGAATTTCTCTCTCTGCTGTCCGATCCACCATCTCTCTGCCTCACTCTCCAACATGAATACTGCCAATGGTACTTTTCTATTCCCCGGACACTGCATGCTATCAAAAATCTTTTCCACCCTCATGATCCAATCCTCAGCAGCCTGTGGTCCTACAGCCCCTTTGAACAACGGAGGCTTCAGCTTGTGGAACATCTGCAAGTGTCTGTCTACCTCTTCTTCCTTGCTTCCACTCATCTTGCTCTGGGCATCCCCCATAACATGTGCAATCGCAGTAGCCAACTGCATCATACTCTCTGAAGGCATTGGAGCTGCGCTGTGTTGCTCATTTGGTACACTGGATTCTGCTGGAGGATCCATATCTTTTTCACCTGCACAATTCAAAACAAATGATACACACATGCAACGATGTATGCCAATGAAGCTCTTAAAGCTACCCAATCTACCCAATCTCTCAATCCAAACCTACAACTCTGGTAACAATCCATTCTTCCAATAACACTGCTCTGATACCAAAACTTGTCATGCCCCGAGATCTAACTTGGAAAGAATGTCGATCAATAGCCAAACAATTTACCAGAGTTATCTAAAACCTTCAATAAGCGATCTATCAAACATCTATAACATTTAAAACATCAATATAATAGTCGATTCATATCTCAAAACATCATGTACAATACTCAGGAACTAACTATCAATACAAGTAAAGAAACTATCCTGTCCTGAGTACAAAAGAATCATCAATCGATCAAAAGAACTAAAACCTGAAGATCTGGATCAATTCCTATCTCCTGCTCCCGAACCCTGACCTGAAAATATCAACCACATATAATGAGCTTTACAAAGCCCAGCAGGTCACCTAATACCTATAACTGAAATCAAAGCACGGCGATGCTATCAATATGCATGTCAATCTATCAATCTGAATCAGTCAATGGTCAATGAATCTATGCAATCCGGAAATCCATGAATCAATGATCATCAATTCTATGCAGTGGAAATCCATAGTCAATAAAACCAGTCAATGCAGCGGCAGGCAATTCGATAAATCAATGCAATCAATCAATATCCGTCAATCAAATCAATACGGTCAAATCAATACGATCCATTTAATGAAATCAATCGAGGAAAGCAATACAATAAACTTCAATCCATTCTGACAAGAAATCTATACAACAGTCAATACGGTGTAGAACAGTAGCAACAGCGAGTCTACAAAATCTAGGCGGCAATACAATGAATCTATACGATGTCCATGTCCATGCTATCAATGCAGTATCTATATCTATCAATATCCATATCAATGCTCAGTAATCAATGCTCGGTAATCAATCAATGAAATCAATGTAAATCCGATCAATCAATAAGGCAGAAATCGATAAAGCAATAAATCCATAAATCAATACAGTAAACATGCAATTCAATACTATATACTGGACAAGTAAAATCAACTGGTCATGTTGCTGTTGTAGAATCCGTTGCTGTTGTAGTCCGTACGTTGGTCTATCAATAAGAGTCGTCACTCTTTTTGCCCGTCGGCCGCCCGTCGGCATATAAACTCCTTATAACTCCCAATCGTTATATCAATGATCAATGGTTTAAAGGAAAGCCCGTCGGCCCACCATCCTGTACAGGTCAATATCAATCTTCACCAACGTTCAACCAGGTTCCACTTGGGTTCCAGTATCAATAGTCAATTCAATCAATAAGCAATTCAATAGTCAATATTAAAGCAATCATATCAATAATCATATTCATATCGATTCAATCTATCAATCTCAGACAATTCGGAAATCATACGAAAATCGGGCAGCGTAACGGCAGTCGGTCAAATTTACACAAAAATCCTGCAAAAAGACACGATTTCCAAATTCTACCAAATTACAATAAAATATCTATAACATCAATGCAAGACTTTTATTCTATAGAAACCAAGTCAGAAAACATCCTGATAATTTTCTATTCGATTAAAATCACGTAGAACCAATTCCGACCGGAAGAAAATTCGTAGAATACAGTCAAATCGTGTAGAATAATCATATCTATAACACTCTAAAAGTTGTGCGGTGAAAGTTGTGTCAAATCAAAATCATGTCGAAAAGTCGACTACGAAAACACAAAACAGATCTCAACTCGGTCAAAACTCAACTTCTTTGAAAACAGAAATAGGATTCGGAGTCCTTACCACGAGATCTTCACTTTTCCCAACAGCAGCGTCGGACGAAAAGCGCTCCGCGGTCTCCGAAAACCAGCTTTTCTCTTTTTCCTTTTCTCTTTCTCTCTCCTCAGATATTTTCGTTTTTATAAAATGATTTTCTCTCTCCTCAAAACGAGCTGATTTTCTTATATCTGTGAACTGATCGGCCAGGCCGATATTCACATCGTCCCGGGACGATCAGACCAAATCCTGATCGTCCTGGACCTCACCCAGGGCTATTGTCTGGCCGATAATTTCTACAGTACAGATCGGCCTGGACGATCTCACGATCGGCCCGGACGATCCTGTCCAGAAATCATCCAGAAAACACTCCAGAAATCAGCTGTTTTCCATGCACTGATCGGCCTGGACGATCTCAACTTCGTCCTGGCCGATTCTGGGAGGGAAATCCGATTCAGAGAGGAACAGTAAGGGAACGAGATATTACACTCTTGGCTTGTTGCACTATCTATTACTTATGGAAAGAGAGAAACTCTAGGAGATTTGGGAGTAAAATGCAAAGCTCTTCAACGATTGTTTTTGGCATTAAAAGAGTGATGTTTGATAAAGTTTCTCAATGGAAGGATCCTATCAAATTGCTGGAACTGCTTTAAGCTGGCTGAATTTTCTGCTTCGGGTCCCTAATTTTTCGAGAGGTTGCTGTCCCATTTCGTTAAGTCTGCAGTTTTTTACCCGCATGGACGATGATGAAGCTCCATTCTGCAGCTCCCTTGGACGGTCTTCGGGCAACCAGGGAATAGAGATCCTTCTTTATTCAAATTTTATTAATTCTGAGTCCAGGCACACGGGCAATGGAGCCTTTTCGATCTGAATTTTTATAACGGCTAATGTTGTATTTTTTGTTCAGCAATTTTGTGTTGACTTAGTTCCTTTTGCTATTTGGATGGCCTGTTGATGGCTATCTTTTATTACTGATGTAATTCTTTACATTTTTTGTTAAATATACGGGCTAAGCCCAAAATTACCAACCCCCCCCCCCCCCCCCCCAAAAAAGTTATAATTACTTGCTCTAATTATTAAATGAACTAAATCATTATATCTAAATATTAAAATTACTATTTATATAATTATATTCCAATTTATAAAATACTTCTAGAAATCTAAAAAGCATCTCTCTTATGGTGATAAAGGTAATCCAATGAGCGAGAAAATCAAAGTTCTGATATTTTGGATTGTAACATGTCTGCATTGTAGAAGCATTAAGGTATATATTTTCAAATATATCTCCTTCTAATCTCTTTTTTTTTTAATATGTAGTTGGTGTAATTGTGAAAAATTTTGAGGGGGTTGTTGAAAAATTAGATGTATTTTAAATATAATGTACATTTAATTTGTACTATTTTATAATGCTTAATTATTTGTAAAATAAATTCAAGAGTTTTAGTTGATTATGTTTGGTTACATAACAAATTTAATTTTTATTTAGAACATATTATATGTTGGGAGTAGGGGTGTCAATTCGGGTCAACGGGTCGGGTTCGGGTCGAACCCGAAACTGACCCGGCACTGTTCGGGTCAACCCGAACCCGACTCGTTTTTAAAAACGAGTCAGGTTTCTGGACCCGAACCTGACCCGATTCGGGTCCGGGTCAACCCGACCCGACACGAATGACCCGGGATTGACCCAGAATTGCTAATTTTTGAGTCAAAAATCGGGTCAATCTCGGGTTTTCGGGTCAAAATGGGTCAATCTCAGGTTTTCGGGTCAAAAATGATTTTTCGTGTCACTTTCGGGTCAATTTCGGGTTGGCGGGTCAACCCAAACCTGACCCGATTTTTAAAACGGGTTGATTTCATGAACCCGAACCCGACCCGTTTCGGGTTTGGGTTGACCCGAACCCGGATTTTTTCGGGTCGGGTTCGGGTCTTGTTTCGTGTCGTGTCAAAAATTGACACCCCTAGTTGGGAGTGATGGCAGAGCCAAAAAATTTATTAAAGGGGCCTAAATTAATTATTTTTAATTTTCCCTCAACTTTTTTAATCTGAGCTTATGGCTGGCATAGGCAATTTAAAAAAAAAAAAAAACTCAATTAGTATTTGATGCAAGATTTTTCACATTTAATTCCAATTTTTTAGAAATTCTACATCCACTCGAATGGGTTTCAATGTGAAGGCCAAGGAAGGTTAATGTGGAGTATAAGATTTGAGTTTCACTGCATGATGATTTTTAAATTTTTAAATCACTAAAATATTTTTAGAGTGCATAAAAATGAACTAATTATTAGTTTTAAATTTTATCAAAAAATATTTTCATTTGTTTTTAAGCCAATCAAATATTTAAATTTTCTAAATCTCTCCATTTAAAATGTTGTACACTCAAACCCCTTTAACCACAATCACTACATAGATAAGTTTTATTAATAGAAAATGATACAAATAATTATTTTTATACAAGATCAATTAAATATTGATTTAGGTTTTCATTCGTCTTTTTAAATATTGATTTGATAACAATGAGACTGCATATCAATTCGAAAAAAAACCCACAAATACCTTGTTATTTGCATGATATGTTTGATAATTTGAATATGTGTCCCCATCCTACTCAATATTTAAAATTTGGACCATATTTTGTTGTTATAAAAAATTTAGCTTATATATGTTTTGAATTTTTAGTATTTAATTTTTTATATAAAAATCTGTCCACCCTAAAAAATAAAGCTGGATCCGCCCCTGTGAGGACCTACTAGGTACGCCCCTAGCATAGATTTTATTCCATGTTGTAGTATATATGACTTAATTTTTTTTCAAAAAATATTTTAAGGATGTATATTATACAATTTTTTCAACACATTTAATAAATAAGTTAGTAAGCAAATATTAGTTTGCTTAAATTTCTCTTCTGAAAAAAAGGTGCTAATTATCTCTTATAATTCTTAGATTACATAAATTCAATCAAATGTTTTACATTATATTGCATTTTGGCTGAGAGCTAATTGTGATGCCTATGATGCCTCCATACTTCATATGAATGGCTCTTACATATGAACAATTATTAAGTCCGGACACCGAACGTAGCTCTACATCCGGAGGCCAATAACATGTCGACACGTGCTATTATTTTTTACCGCGAGGCTCGACGACCCGACCCGGACTGGAACACGATATTGTTATGTTTGCATATTGTTAGGTATTGCTCGGTATTGCTTGACAATAGCAAGAAATACCGCTCTATCAAAACCAATACCTAGCAATACCGAGCAATGCCTAGCAAAACCGGGGTATTGCTCGGTATTGGTCTTCACAGAATAGTATTTCTCGTTATTGTCGAGGAATATCAAGCAATACATAGCAATACCCCCATCTGCACAAATCAGACAATACATAGCAACCCCGGGTCCGGTTCGGATCGGGCCGTCTGGTCGCGTGATAAAGAGTAAGGGCACGTGACACAATTTTACTGGCGTCCGAACGTAGAGGTACGTCAGGACAATGGACCAAATAAAAATTCCTTAAATAGACATATTGCCGATCTAAATTTAGCAAAATAATGATATACTGGATTTGAACGTACAGTGTCAACTTACCTGATTATGGGCCCTTGATACATCAAGCTTGCAATATTTAAAGAGTTCAATGCTACTCTTGCATGTAAAAATATATTTATTTATGTCATTAAAAAATTATTATTGTGTTTAATTTATTTGATCACAGTAACATGCATTAAATTTCTCTTATAAGGTCGACATATATCTAGACATCACATCATGAAAGATGCATGGCTAGGTCGACTTAAATGAGCCCATCCATCATCAATGACTAATAATATCAATCAAATAAATATATTTTTTCATTAACTAATAATAAAAATTTCTTTTTAAATAATATCAATTTCTCATGGAAGTGAAATAATTTCTCTCCGATGAACCTAGAATGAAGGAGAAATAATATGAAAATACATCAAGCCATGAACCTTCAAAAATTAGTTTAAGAAGATCAATTCGGACGTGTCACATCACTCAATATATAACGCATTAGATGATTTGGCTCATCTGAGTTAAACCTTAGAACGTATTCAGACTTCACACACAATAATCTCTCAAAAATCAAGGCGGATCCCATCTTAAAAATTATTCTATTGTCATATTTTGGATTTCTACATTGTGAAGAAAGGAGATCATTACTTCATTTAGCTTCCACAGCGATAAAGGTGCATTATTTTTTTCTTTGTTGTGGGTCCCGGAATTTGGTTTTTTTTTTTTCCAGTCAAATGATAGCAATTCTGTTGCCACCTTAAAAACCACAACAACTCGCCCAGTCAAATAAAGGAGAGGATATTTTCTAATACAATAATATAATGACACAAAATTAATTATATCAATTGCTCAATTTTTAGCAAGGTTGTGAAAACCGGACCGGGCAACGAACCGGTAGAGAGAGCAGTTCACGGTTCGATCGATTCAACCGGTCGAACCGGGGTCGAACCGGATGACATAATAAATACAATTTAGATGATATAAAAATCATATAATAATATAACTTTTTTATTAAAAAATAGATTAAATTCAAACAATACTAATATCTTATATAATTTTAAATTTAAACATATTCAATTTTTAAATTTATATTAACTTACAAATGAATTAATAAGTTTATTATAAATAATCCTTAATTTATGTTATATATTTATAATTTCTATATTAGATTCATATTATTATGTCACATTTATAAATTATTGAGGTTAAATTAAATCATTTATTATAAATAATTAATTAATTAATTAATATTTATGGTACATAAAAAAATAAATGATGAATATAATTTATTTTATATTATTAATTAAAAATAAATATTAATTCATCATAAAAATATTATTTAAAAAATTTATTTTAAAATGAATAGTGTATGTTGTAAATTTAAAAGTTAAGAAGAAAGATATAGGAGCTTTAGATTTTTTAGTCCCACATCACTTGAGAGACTTTTCCTTGGTGAAGCTTTTACTATATATTGGCTTTTGAGCTAAAAAATAGAACTAGACTTTCCCTTCATTAAATGCTTGTTTGGAATTTTTTAATTTAAAATTAAGCATTTCAAATTTGAAATTTAATTATAAATATTTTTTAATATTTAAAAATAAGTTATTTAAAATTTAAATATTAAAAAATATAAAACTTGACAAAACCGGCTGGTTTGAAGATAAGCTGGTTTTCAGGTTGAATCGAACCGGCCTTTGGACCGGTTCATGGTTGGACCGGCCGGTCCGGTCCGGTTTTTAAAGCATTGATTTTTAGCATAAAATACATATAAATCCTTTTATAGCTTTAAATCTGGGGCTCTTAAAATTACATAAAATATTCATAAATTATCTAAGCATATCTAGAATGATCTGATGAAATCGGTATGCAAAACAAATATCTAACAATCCTAAAAAAACTCATTTATACCAACATGTGTCAGTTTTCTATACAGCTCATAAAATTAGGAGAAAATTATTATAATTAATATATAATAATACATATATTATGGTAAAAATATTTTATAAATTAGGCTTATAATGACTCCTAAAATATTATTTAACTAGGTCAAAATATGTATTATTACACACGTCCAGCAATTTCAACCTTATACAATAACAACACAAGATGAGCAAGAAGTGTGTCTAAGGAAGAGAAGCAATTGCACAGGTCACCTGATGAGGCCCTACTATGTACACCCCTAGGATTTATGTCATTCCACATTGTAGTAGGACTTGGTTATTTTTCAAAAAATATTTTAAGGATGTATATTATACATATTTTTCAACACATTTAAAAAATTAGTTAGTAAGCAATATTAGTTTGCTTAGATTTCTCTTTTGAAAAAATGGTGCTAATTATCTCTTATAATTCTTAGATTACATCAATTCAATCTAATATCAATTATTCAATCGACCCGTTCTTAAAAAAGGGTCAGGTTTCTGGACCCAAACCCGAACCCGACCCGATTCGGGTCCGGGTCAACCCCACTCGACACGAATGACCAGAAGTTGACAAAAAATTGTTAGTTTTTCGGGTCAATCTTCGATTTTGGGGTCAAAATCGTGTCAAAATTGGTCAATCTCAGGTTTTCGGGTCAAATAGGAGTTTTTGTGTCAATTTTGGATTGCTGGGTAAACTCAAACCCGATTTTTAAAACAGGTTGATTTGTTGAACCCGAACCCAACCCGTTCTGGGTCCGGGTTGACCCTAACCCGGATTTTTTCGGGTCGGGTTCGAGTTATGTTTCGGGTCGTGTCAAAAATTGACACCCCTAGGCCAACATATATATATATATATATATTGGTAAAAGTTGGGCTTAGCCCGTATATTGAAGAAGAATAAGAAAAGTTGTAGGTAAATTAAACCCCCAAAGGCTAAAAAAGCCCAAAAAAAAAATTCTGTATCAAACAACAGAAGGATACAGGAAATAAAACCTCAAAACAAAACATCAGCCCCAAATCTGCATCAAATGTAGCAAAAAACATCTAACTTACTTCAGATAACAACCTTTAAAACAAGAAATAACTACTAAAAAAAGCTTCCACACAAAAAAGAAGCCTGGAATCAGAATAAATTTTAGAGATCAGCACAAATCGAATATAATCAGACCCCCTGGTTGCCCGAAGACCATCTGAGGGGGCCAACAGTGGGAGTTTCATCATCGTCCAAGGCTCTGTCGAAGGCAACAAAGAATGATCCAACAAAATAATACCTCCCCGCTTCAGAACCGCATCAGAACAAATCCAGAATATCTTCATTTTTTCTCCACTTCAAAGCCTTTTCAAACACTGCTTTCTGGATGTTCATGACAGTAGTGGTGTAGCAATTAACAGTATTGCCAAATCTTCTATTGTTTCTTTCCTTCCAAATAAAATAAATAGCACAACAAGTGCAAAGATGAAAAGGGGATTTAACTTGAGGCTTCACATTAGTCTCACCATCAATCCATTCACCCAGCTGAAGAATAGAAGGTCTAAGTAGAAACCTCTTAACTGGTGCCATAAGATTAGTGATCATAGCAAAAGAGTAAGTACATTCAAAAAAGAGGTGTGAAACATTTTCAGGATGCTCAAGGCATAGACTGCATGTCAAAGGGACCGAAATATTCCTAGAAAATAAAGCATCCGCTGTTTTCAAGCCACCCACTACCGCCATCCGGGAATAACAGGAGTGAATATGCGAGTCAGATCTTTGATTATACCAAGTAAGTTTATAGCCCAAAGATTGAAGATCCGAGAGACTATTAGCGAAGATCATAGCATTGAAATCCGCAATGGCATTAGGGGAAATAGCCGTACCCCCTAATTTTTCAGAAGCAAAGCGGCAACAGTTGAAGTCCCCAATGAGAAGCCAGGGGGTATGATGATGCGGAGCAATTTGATCAATTTGAGACCAAAGGGATTTCTTATCTGCAGTGCTATTAGAGACATAAATAACATATAGAAGAAAAGAGATAGTGGGAGAAACCATAACAGTACCAGAGACAAGCTTATCCGAAATAAAAGAAGGTACAAAATTCAATTTGTTGGAATTCCACTTCACCCAAATATGCCTAGAAGAGGAATAGTGAAAATTATTGCAGCTTTGTTCATTTGGAAAAATGACATGTGAGGTCTCAAAAAAAGGATCCAATAGAGAAGAGGAATGGATCCTGTTCTCCAAAATACATAGCAGGTCCAGCTTGAAGGAATCAGACAATCTTTTGCAACACAGAACTTTATCAGGACGATTAAACCCCATGATATTCCAAGCATCAATGGAAGGTAAATACATTAAGAAACCTTAGAACCAGAGGGTTTTTTGGCATTTTTCCCTCTTGCCTATTTTTTGGTCAAATTGGTACTGTTGTTTTGTTGATTTTTTTATCCTTTATTTTTTCCTTGCTAGGAATAGTAACATGTTCCCCTTCAAAGGAGGAGTTAGGATGAGTACTGCAGTCCGATTGTTCATCAAGCACATTGAACTTATGTGGAGAGATGAAATCAGAGGAGGAAGTCACATTACTTTAAAGCGGAACACTAGTAGAAGAAGTAGTCTCCCCTACAGTAGGAGAATTTAAGTTCGGCACATTAGAAAACTCTTTAAAGTTATTATTGCAAAATTCCTCTGTGTGATCCTTCGTGTCAGGCAAGGTCGTACCAAGAGAAATGATACTAGTGGACGGTATTGGAGGAGGTGAGTGAGGCTGGTAGTGAAGCACCTGCCCAATAGAATTTTTAGGAGGCGATTGAGGAGGGACAACAGTTAGAGAAGTAGGATTTTGTTCTGTGCCAGGAAGGGACTTATTAGGAGCTTCTTTCCTCAGGGCCTGAGAGGGGTATCGATTCATAGGATTGCGACTGTAGCTTCTACCACGGGGACGACGACCAGCCGCAGGGAGTTTGTGACAATTACCAAGATCATCAGTTTTAGGTTTAGAAGGACAGGAGGAAGAGTAATGGACCAGAGAATTACAATGTTCACAAGGCGTGGGCCTCCATTCATATTGCAATTTCAATCCAACAACATCACCATCCAAAGAAACAAAAATCTCCTATGGGTATTTCGCAGTATTATCCACCAAAACACATACCCTAGCAAACGTAAGGCGCATTTTTTGGTTTGTGAGAGAATCGGCAGCAAGAGGAACACCGACTTTACTGGCGATTCTCAAAACTCCTTCCGAATTCCAGCAAGCCAAAGGAAGGAAGGTCATGTATCTTAATCCAAATAGGAACTGATGAAAAATTTTCACGCCTAGGTTTAAATTTAGGATGCCATTTTTGCAAAACAAAAGGCTTACCTAATAGAAACCAAACTCCCCTGGACCATGTCATCTCCAAATCCTCAGGACATGTAAATCTGATAAGAAAAAATCCGTCACTAAGAGATAGTAATTTGATCGAATCTTTCAAAGACCAAGTTTTGTTGAGGGCTCCAATCAAAGCTTCGTAGAACGGTCGTCGGCCTATCGAGTATCCCACTAAACAAAGACTCCAGTCTTCAGCACCTTTACTAAGTTTATCTCAAGAAAAGGGAATGATATCCGGCTTTGAGGGGTAATTAGAAAGATGGAGATCATTCGAGGAGGCAGGAGCGGAGTCCGTCGGGCCAAAAGCCGCAAGCCAGTTACGTTGAGGAGGGGAAGCTCCTCGAACAGAAGAGACGAGCGGAGGAAAATCCTTCTGAACGAGGAAGGAATTCATATGGAAGAAGAGGGGAAGCCTCCGGCAGCGCCGGAGGGAAGGGAGTGGTAGCGGCACAAATCAGAGGGAGAAAGAAACCCTAGCAGAGCCGCTTACCTTGAGCTTTCAACACTGTTTTTATTTTGCCAACATATATTTGAGTATCACATCATGGAAGATGGCTAGGTCGACTTAAATGAGCCCTTTCCATCATCAATGGATGATAATATTTATAATATCAATCAAATATTATTTTTTCATCATTAATTGAAAACAATAATTTCTCTTTAAATAATATCATTTTCTCACTAAAGTGAAATAATTTCTCTGCGGTGAACCTAGAATGAAGGAGAAATAATATAAAAATACATTAAGTCATGAACCTTCAGATGGATTAAAATTTTAAATTTTATCC
This sequence comes from Dendrobium nobile, assembly GCA_022539455.1. Taxonomy (NCBI): domain Eukaryota; kingdom Viridiplantae; phylum Streptophyta; class Magnoliopsida; order Asparagales; family Orchidaceae; genus Dendrobium; species Dendrobium nobile. The sequence goes on from CM039723.1 coordinate 69,874,240, forward strand.
TAATCATACTTCTTTCTCGTATGCATTGTTGGGCATAGTTTTATTACAATTTTTTAAAGCAGTTTTTTAGTATAAAAATTTTTAGTTCAAAAAAATTTTAACTACTTTAAAAACATGAAGAAGCTGACCCAAACGAAACTTTAATTAACTTATAATTAAGCAACTTTTTAAAATGTCACCACTTTGAAATGAATTTTTAAATTTATGATATTATTTTTTTATTTATGAATCGAATTTTAAAGTTTGCCATAATTATTAATATTATCATATTAATTATAAATTTTTTTTTACAATATTTAAGTTTATTTTGATGTAATTTACATTGACATGTTCTGACATAATTTTTTTTTATTTTGGCAATACTCAATATTTTAACTAGTTGCCAACTGAATTGAGTTTTATACTTTTTATAAAAGATAAAATAGAACGTTTTTTTATATAAATATATATCAAAAGACAGTTAATATATTTTTGTTTATAATTAATATTTAATTTTATCTTATTCAGAATTAATTAATATTTATAATATTGAATAATCTTTAGGTCTGAAAGTCATGAAAAATTATTCCCGTGAAGTGTCCGGGCATGTGCGGAGGCCAATTCAAATATACCACTTCACATAATACACAATACATTGGATGACATAGCTTGTCCGAATTAACTTACAAAAAGGTTTAGACTCCACGTAGAAAAGTCTCTCAAAAGTACGAACAATTATTAGGTCTGGTGACCGGACGTAGCTCTACGTGCAGTCACCACTGAGATCGTGCCACGTGCTCTTAGTCTTTATCGCGCGGCCCGAGGAGTTGACCCGGACCGGAACCCGGGAATGCTATGTTCGCGTATTGCTAGGTATTACTTGGTATTTGCTCGGTATTGCTAGGTATTGCTTGGAGAAATACCGCTCTGTGAAAACCAATACCGAGCAATAACGAGTAATACTGAGCTTTTCTAGAAAACTCGGTATTGCTCGGTATTTGTCTTCACATAATGGTATTTCTCGTTATAGCCGAGCAAAATCGACAAATACCTAGCAATACCGGGTTATCATGAATTTAAAAAACGCACGTGCGACATACCCACTATTCGCCGGATCGGGTCCATGGCTTTGTACCTGCTACGTGACGCGATCTCTCACCGGACCAAATAAAAGTTCCAAAAATCAGGGGGGTCAAAAGGCATGGCCTTTTTCCATCGTAAATAGTATGCTATTTTCATGTTTTGGATTTCTATATTGCGAAGAAAGGAGTTAATTACTTCATTTAGCTTCCACAGCGATAAAGATGCATTATTTTTTCTTTGTTGTGGGTCCCGGAATTTGGCTTTTTTTTTTTTTTTTGCCAGTCAAATGATGGCAATTCTGTTGCCACCTTAAAAACCACAACGACTCGCCCAGTCAAATAAAGACGCTTCACGGAATTTTTTTTTATTGTTTGGCAGAGTGGAATCATATGCAGGAACTTTTATTTGGTTCGGTTGACCGGATGCAAGAAACATCCGGTCGTAGGCAAAAAAAAACGCGGTATCGAGGTGTACCGAGTTTTTCAAAAAACTCGGTACACCTCAGTACCGCATTTTTTTTGCCTACGACCGGATGCTTCGGAGGACGTAATAAAAGTTCCATATACAGGCATGCAGTCCACAATTCCAATCAGTCAACTAGGACAGAGGCTGCTGCATCTCAAGTCCTTCAAAAAAGTGAACAGATGATTTGTCCCATCTTTTAAATGTGTCAAATAGGAACTTTTATTTGGTCCGATAAACGGACGTAGACCTAAGTTCTACCGGCACTGAGATCGCGCCACGTAGTAGGTATAAAATCGCGGACCTGATCCGGCGAATAGTGGGTATGTCGCACGTGCGTTTTTTATATCCATGACAACCCGATATTGCTAGGTATTGCTCGGTATTGCTAGGTATTTGTCGATTTTGCTCTGCAATAACAAGAAATACCATAATGTAAAAACCAATACCGAGCAATATCGAGTTTTTTAGAAAAACTCGGTATTGGTCTTCACAGAGCGGTATTTCTCGTTATTGCCAAGCAATACCGAGCAAATACCGAGTAATACCTAGTAATACGCGAACATAGCATTCCCGGGTTCCGGTCCGAGTCAAATCGTCAGGCCACGCGGTAAAGAGTAAGAGCACGTGGCGCGATCTCAGTGGTGACCGCACATACGTAGAGCTACGTCCGGTCACCGAACCTAATAATTGTTCGTCAAATAGAGGGAAATCATACAGAATATAGAGACATATTTGGACTCCAATAAAATATTGATATGTAGAATGTGCACATGTCCGTGGAATTTTAAGTCAAACACGTCAAAAGTATAAGCAAAGCGCAATCAAAATGCACTATGTGTCAATTTTGATCTAATCAGTTCGAATTCAATCTGTTTGATAAACGGATAAAAAGACCAACAAATCTTACATGCTAACAGTCCAAATTACTTGAACAAGACCCACTAACCTATTTTAATTTTTAAAAAATAATTACAATTTATTAACTATAGAGTTTAGAATTTTCATAAAAAAAATAATTAGATCATATCATAAAAAATAATTGCTAGAAGATTTGAGTTTGGATTCGGTTGATGAGACGAGAGATTTATTTATAACCCTTTCTCTAAATTTCATGCTCTATTTAATATGAAATTAATCATAATTATCTGCTTTAACTCAACACAAATCACACTATAACATAATAGAAAAACAGTAGTATAGTCTTAGGTTTCATTTCAGATAGGATAAATTTTTTAACTATTTTTTAAAATATTTTTTTAGATAAAACTCATATTGAGAGTTTAGACTTCCAACTAAAAAGTCTTGAATTTGAATCTTATATATATATATACAGTGGCGGAGCCAGAAAATGTATCTAGGGGAGACCTAAAATTTTTTTTTTAAATTTTCCTTAAACTTTTTACATCTGAACTTGGGAATAATATAATTAGTTTTAAAAAGGATAAAACTTTGATAGTGATTAGTTTATTTTTTCCTTCACAAAATGACTTTCAATCATAAAATCGCTTGATTACTCCTAGAACGGGTTCAATATATTAACTAAATATGTAATATTAAAAATCTCATTGCACAAAAAAAAATCATAAAATCTCTTTACGATCGAATCAATATAGGATTAAGCTAATATCAACCAAGAAAAAAAATGTAAATGAATAGGAAATTAAATTGGGAGTGATTTGAATGGACGGCCGATTTAAACTCTTGATCGTGGACTGTTTATTGGGCATTTAAATTTCTTAGTGATATCAAAATTCGACGATGTTGGGCTCGTTGGATTCGTCTCATCTAGCTGCTCAATTCGAGACGTTCAGTTCGATTGTAAGTTTGCTAAAATTGGAATTATAATGGTCTCCGATTTAATTTTTGAAGTTTCCAACTTGATTTTATCTCTGGAAAAACAAAATTTCCATTTTTTTTAAGGGGGGGACGTGCCCCCCTTCCCTCCGACCTATATATATATATATATATATATATATATATATATATAATTAAGCGGCTTAAATGTCCCAAAAAATAATAATTTTTTAGTAAAATATTTTTCAAGCTAAATATTTATGTATTAAAAACCCACCTAATACACTTAAGCTACTATAGCACTTGTAACACAAATCATAAATAAAAGGCACATCGAGCCATCCTCCAGCCAACAAGCTCCAATCATGGCCCTTCCACACCCCAAGCTTCTTCCCCCGGTCTTCTTCCCTCCCCGAAACCGCCCAACACAACCTTCCCCCATCCTCCCCCTCCCCGGAAACCCTGCACTCCGCCACCTAAAACACGAATCATTCTCTCAACTCCAAGCATCAGCCAAAGATGAGTCCCTCTCCACCGTCATCACTGAGCTGGAGGAACAAGGAGATCATAGTAGCCAAACCGCAGAAGACGATCTCCTACCACGGAACCGCCAGCCGGAACACCGCCTCTCAGAGCGGTGGCGCGAGATCCACGGGCTTGGCGACTGGGCAGGGCTGCTCGACCCGATGGACCCGTTGCTCCGCTCCGAGCTGATCCGCTACGGCGAGCTGGCCCAAGCCTGCTACGACGCTTTCGATTACGATCGTTTCTCGCGCCACTGCGGAAGCTGCAAATACAACCACCGACACTTCTTCAGTAACTTGGGGATGCCCGATGCGGGCTACGAGATCACCCGCTACATCTACGCTACTTCCAGCTTCAAAATCCCTAATTTCTTCGCGAGTTCTCGCCGGCCTCGGACGTGGAGCGACAGGGCTAACTGGATCGGCTATGTGGCGGTTTCGAGTGATAAGGGCAGCGCCCGGCTCGGCCGCCGCGACATCGTTGTGGCGTGGCGAGGGACGGTGACGAGGCTTGAGTGGATTGCCGACCTTATGGACTATCTCCGGCCGGTAGCGGCGGCGGGAATCCCGTGCAGGGATTCGGGGGTGAAGGTGGGTTATATGATTTTTGTTTGTTTGTTTGTTTATGATGAGAATCAAGACTTGGAATATTGAAATTGTTTTAATTGATTGATGTAAATGGAAAGAATATAGAAGGAAATTGTAGAATTCACTTTTAACTTACTGTAATATATACGGCTTGGACTGTTGGTTGAGAGCTTATGCTTCCAACTAGCATGTCTTGGGTTCAAGAGTCTTTGTGTATGCCTTATATGTGTGAGTTTGCCTTAAATGGCCTAAATGTCCAAAAAAAAAAAAACTTACTGTAATATAAAAAAAAAAACAAATTTCACTTTCTAAATCCATGATTTTTCTTAACCAGGTCGAATCCGGTTTCCTGGAGCTCTACACAGGCAAAGACCCCGGCTGCCTCTTCTGCAAATTCTCGGCGCGAGAGCAGGTGCTCGCCGAAGTGCGGAAGCAGGTGGAACTATACAAAAACTCAGGGGAGGAAGTGAGCGTGACGATGACCGGGCACAGCCTGGGGAGCGCGCTGGCGATGTTAAGCGCGTACGACGTAGCGGAGACGGGAGTTAGCGGTGGTTCGCCGGTGTGCGTGTTCTCGTTCTCGGGTCCGCGCGTGGGGAACGGGAAGTGGAAGGAGAGGTTCGAGGTGGGAGTGAAGGCTCTGCGAGTGGTGAACGTGCACGATAGCGTGCCGAAAGTGCCGGGGATTTTTTTCAACGAAAGGGTTCCGGAGGCGGTGAGGAGGATGGCGGAGAGCTTGCCGTGGAGTTACAGTCATGTTGGTGTGGAGCTAGCGTTGGATCACAAGCTCTCGCCGTTTTTGAAGGAGACGGGGGATCCGTCTTGCTATCATAACCTGGAAGCGCATCTGCATCTGCTGGATGGGTACGTTTTATATTTCTATGCCTGAATTATTCTTCTCCTACTGGTTTAATAACTTAAAACGTTTAACTGGGCAGCTGATGTGCATGATTCGGGGTTATTTAGAATTGATACGTACCAAAAATTGCTTCACGAATCTCAAGATAAATTTAAGTTGGAATTTCTAAAATCAAATTCGGGATCATATGAACTCCGATTTCAGCAAACTTATTGTCGAACAAAACGTCTCAGAAAGACGAACCCAACAATGCTAAATTCGACTAATCCGAGCCCAAATGGGTCTAAATCAAAGACTCAAAGCTTATTTGAGAGATTCAAATTAAGCATTAATTGGATGACAAAATAATATTTAAATATGGCATGCTTATATCCAAATCGAGCGGCTCGGTGAGACGAATCCAACGATTCTAAGATCATTGAATTCCAACATCGTTAACACACTTAAACAGTTAAAAAACTCTCTATGATAAGGGGAATCAATATGAGCCAATAGATGGAGCACTCCGAACCTGCCCTGGATCTTCTTTATATTTACAGGGTGTGCCACTCATGAAAATTTATAAATATATCCCCACTCTCTACATGAAAGGGAATCTTTGACTAAAGATTGGACAGAGCTCTAAGGCTTCAAGAGCTCCAGCACCATCGCCTATAAACCCACGTCAGCTATCGTCGGACCACCGCTAGGCCATCTTTCACCGCCAAACTTCCGCCCGGCCACCGCCGAATTTCGGCTCGACTGTCATCAAACCACTACCCGACCGTCAATCGCTGCCAGACTTTCGCCAAACCGTCGTCGGACCACCGTCCGGCCGTCAACCACCAGGGACTTCCGCCCGACCGCCTACCATCGTCGGACTTCAGCCAACCTTCATCGGACCACCGGCCAACCAAAGGATTTCAGCCACACTATAATCAGACCGCCGATGGAATTCGACCTGACCGTTGTCGGACCACCACCCGGTGGCCGACCGTCGCCAGACTTTAGCCTGACCATCGTCGGATCACCACCCAGCCTTCGACTTCCGTCTAACAACCACTCGGCCGTCAATCACCATCAGACTTCTACAGGCCGTCGACCGCCACCACACTTTCCCCCGACCGCTGACTGTCATTGGACCTCCTCTCGCAACCAACCATTTTTGGTCCTCCACTAGGCTAACAAGTACGGTTCCTCCGACCATTGTTAATAGACAATGATCTTTCCGATCTCTTGTCTCCCGCCGATTACTGTTCTTCCGACCTCGTTGCCCACCAACTACGGTCTTCCGACCTCCATCGTCAGACAATTGTATTTTCAACCTCTGTCGCCCGCTGACTACGGTCCTTCCGACCTTCATCACTCATCGACTATGGTCCTTCCGACCTTTGTCGCCCACTGACATTTATACTTCCGACCTTAGTCGCCATACAACAATCTTTCCGACCTTCTTTGCTCGTTGCCTAAGGTCCTTTCGATTTTCATCGCCCGCCCACTATGGTCCTTCAAACCTCATTCGCGAGACAACAGTCTTTACAACCTCTGTCACCCGTTGCCTACAATTAGGGGTGTCAATTTTTGACACGACACGAAACACGGACCCGGAAAAATCCGGGTTCGGGTCAACCCAAACCTGAAACGGGTCGGGTTTGGGTTCATGAAATCAACCCGTTTAAAAATTGGGTCGGGGTTCGGGTTGACCCGCCAACCCGAAATTGACCGAAGTGACACGAAAAATCATTTTTGACACGAAAACCCGAGCGATTTTGACCCGAAAATTAGCAATTTTGGGTCAATCCGGGTCATTCGTGTCGGGTCGGGTTGACCCGGACCAGAATCGGGTCGGGTTGGTCCGAAACTGACCCGTTTTTAAACGGGTCGGGTTCGGGTTGACCCGAACAGTGCCGGGTTCGACCCGAACCCGACCCATTGACCTGAATTGACACCCCTACCTACAATCCTTACGACCTTCGTCGTTCAACGAATACAATCCTTCCGACCTTCATCGCCAGAGAATGGTCTTTCTGACCTCCTTCGCCCGGTAACTACGATCCTTGTGACCTTCGTAGCTCACCGACTGCGGTCCTTCTAACCTCCGTCGCTAGACAATTAACGATTGTTCCGACGTTCATCTCTAGATATTGGTCTTTTCAACCTCTGTCGCCTACCGACTACAATCTTTCCAACCTTCACCGCCCGCCGATTATGGTCTTTTCGATCTTCGTCGCCAGATAATGGTTTTTCCGACCTCCGTCGCCTGCCGACTATAGTCCTTACGACCTTCGTCACTCGTCGACTGCGATCCTTTTGATCTCCGTCACTAGACAATGGTCTTACCAACCTTCATCGCCCATCAACTACAGTCCTTCCGACCTTCGTCACCCATTGGCTACGATCCTTCAGACCTCCGTCATCGTCAGACAATGATTTTTTAAACTCCATTACCCGTTGACTATGGTCCTTCCAACTTTGTCGCTCGCTGACTATGGTCCTTCCGACCTTCATTGCATGTCGGCTATGATCCTTGCAACCCCCGTAACCAGACAATGATCTTTCCGACTTTCGTTGCCCGCTGACTAATCCTTCAGGCCTTCGTCGCCTGCCAACTATGATACCGCGACCAAACAATCATATCATTGTTTGTTCTTCCAATTTCCACCATGTAATGCACTCTATATGATGAATAAATGCTACACCCTCTCTTTTATCGGATTGCGTGTCAGATCTTCGTACAATGTTAAGACATTAAACACTATATTTCTCTATCGCTGCGAATATTCCAAGATGCAACAAGAATTTCAGAAAGCGTGGTTTCCCTATTTCTGAAAGGAAAAGCTTTTCCGTGGCTAGAGGAGCGGAACAGGGTCGATAAAATTGATTTGTGAATAGCATAAATTTTTTTATAGGAAGTAAAAAAAATGGAGCAATTATATTTATTGAAGACGGATAAAATAGTTAAAATACTTATTCTTCTTACAAAAAAATTCAAAGTCAGCAATTGCCTTCTAGAAGCAAACCCAACCTTTTTTTTAGGGTGGACAAACTCAATATTTAAAAAGTAAATACCAAAAATATATATATATATATATATATATATATATATATATATATATATATATATATATATATTTATTTTATTATTATTATTATTATTAAAAAATCTAAGCAAAGTCTTTAGTATTTTAGTATAATTTATTAAATGAAAAAGAAAATTATAAACTTTACATTCTACTTTACAATTTCTAATAATGTTGTATAATAACTTCATTCGGAAGAGAATCAAATATTTCCTTCTCAATATATGACATTAGACAATCATGAATCAGACATCACCCATTTTGCTATGCAGTCGATGCTTAATAATCTTCATTGCAGAAAATGTTCTCTCCACCGTAACAGTAGCAAATGGTAAAGTCATTGCCAAAACAACAAGTCTACAAATAAGTGGATACATAAATTTTTTTTTTTTTTTGGCTTTTACAATTTGTTTTACAAGAGCAGTAATATTTGTCAAATATGTAAACTAATTGTTAGTGTGCATATCAATAATATAAATAAATAAGTAAAGTCCAAGAGACACAATATCAATAATAGAGAAATATATTGGATATAACTCTGCAAGATGAATTAACTTTTCCTTTTCATAAGCAAATAACATATTACTCGGATTTAAACATGTCACACAAAAAAGTAACTCGACATTTAACCAATAGAATGTCAACATACAAAATAAAATAAAAAAGAGAGCTAAAAAGAACACAAGTCACAAAACAAAATCTCAACATTTAACCAATACCTCATTGTAGATAGTATAGATCGATGTGATAGTAAATGGCATTAGAGCTTAGTTTTATTTATTCTACAGAGCTCAATTCCAGCATCAAAATTAAAGAATTATTTAATCCAACAGAGATATATATTGTACCATTGCCAAAAAAAAGTGTATAAACCAAACACTTATAAATGAAAACTAGTAGTTCAGTAAGAATGAAAAATATATCGATCAGGATTTTTGGGTCGGATTGCCTGGTCAAAATGGATTTTCGGGTCAAAACGTGTCAATTTCGGGTCAAAGGATCAACCCGAACCCGACCCGATTTTTGCAATGGGTCAAATTGTTGGGTTTTCGGTTTCGGGTTGACCCTAACCCGGAATTTTTGGGTCATATTCGAATCGGGCTTTCAGGTCGTGTCAAATATTGACACCCATGAAAAACATTTGTTTTTGAGGGGGTAGAATTCCAAAACTACCCGTCTTCTACATTAATTTTTTTCGGGGACCCTGAATTGAGTGGGGATCCTCCCATGTTGCCCATCCTAAGCTCTTCTTGGTTCCACACCCTTGCTAAAGAGATAGGCTGCAGCAAGCTGTGTTAGAGGAACAGAAATCCTATAAGAAAATTCTTACAGAAAATCATTTGAAATCACTCATTATCATTTATTTTATACAAAGAGTTATATTTTTTCTGAATATATACAGAAATATTTATGCTTTATTCTGATCTTTGAGTGGTAGAATATAATCAGTAATAGAAGGAGCATTTATTATTTTAGATTTGTTAGAAGATCTCACAGATATTTTAACCTACACTATAGAGGATATACGAGCCTGAAAATTTTCTTAAAAGGATTGGTTATTACAAAAATAAATTTGCTTTCTCCATATATAACTAGAGGAGACTGAAATAAAAGGCTTGAACCAAAGAGGTCGTCCCTTGTATTGGTGTTGGAGGGGAAGGTAGACGATGGTGTTATCAAGAGTAATTCGATTATCCTTCACCGCCGCAACGCTAAGCTCTCTGTATTTTGATCAAATTAATTCTAAGCTAGGGCACTGGGGGTGGCACTGCGGCGTAGTGGTCTCCCAAAGGAGCGTTGTGACGTGCAAGGTTGGGTGTCGCGATGCCGGACATGAATTTTAATTTAAATATCATTTTCCTCTAAAATGAAAATCATTTCATCACTTAGAGGCAGCTGGCTAGTGAGATAAAGTAGGAATTCTTAAGAGAAAAGGTCAATTTTGTATAGTACGAGGTAGGTTGCATTTTGCCTCTATCAATTTTAAAAAATAAATTAAAAATTGAATTTTTTTTATTTAATTTTTATTTATGTAGTCTAAAAATAAGGATAATTTTACACTTGTAAATTTTTGATCACGTAATTTTCTATACGTTATAGAGACAAGGATTTTGGATATTTAGATTTTTTTTTGAAAATTTTACACTGAGGGTTTAGAAAGTGTGTTTTTTAATTGTCTAAAAAATAACTCTAATCCTAGAAAATAATATTATAGTACAATTAAAGATTTAAAATAATCTATGAACATTCTCTGATAATTTGGTTATGTTCTGAATAGTGCATTTTGCTCAGTACTTTATCCCACTGCCTACCTTTAAAGCATTCAGTTAAATTTCAAAATAAGTTTATTTAATTTTTTTTTATTGCAATGTAATACATTATATATTTATCTACTTCAAATGTGTGATTTTGAGGAAATTTGGTGTACATGAGGGAAGTTCTATTCTTGTGCTAAAAATATATGAAGTTATATTCTAGTGATATATGCGCATTCTTTTATGTTGTTGGGCATTGGAAGTCATAAGGGCATATTTTCTGATATATCAGAATGGTAGTCATAAGGATTATTATTCTTTGAATTCTATTCCGATGAGAGGTATAAGGGCTTGATGGAAATTTGCTATTTTCTTCTTTTATATATAAAATACTTGTTTAATTACTTTTCTGCATTGTTTATGTTTCTGAGAGCTACAATCCCTACTCTATTTCGTATAGTGATGATTATGAACTACTTTAAAACTCATGTGAATGCTTAATAAATGAATTATTTAAAAATTTAGATCAATAAGTATGACATGCTGTGCTATGTTGGCTCAAGTTTATCTGCATTCTATTTCAAGGCCTAGAAAAGGAAAATAGTTCATTAAGTAGTTGAGTCAAGATTTGATATAGCTGAGTCTATATAGGTATTTATTTTTTTTATTTTTGTATTGTCATTGTCATGTCTAGCTATTTAAATTGCTCTATTATATAGTTAAGTTGGTAGTCATGCATTGTAAATATATATGTCTATATATATATATATATTTATATATATATATATATATATATATAATATATATATATATTATTATATATATATATTATATATATTATCTATTTTATGAGATAAAAAGAAATTTTGTATATGAGTTTCTTTTTATATATTTGTAGTTATTAACATATCTTTGGTATGTTGTTTATTTCCTAAAGTTAATCAAAAGAAGAAAATCCAAAAAGATTTCCAAAACTATGATTTTGGGTTAGCCTATCGCAAGTTAACACGATAGGACTTATTATGTGTGTGGGTCCTATCGAGAGTTGTGACAGTGTATTTTTGATATCAGAGCACTGTTTCTGAGAAACTAACTGTAAAGTAGAGCAATATAATTCTAGAGACAGTTACTCATTTATGTATAGCGCTACTTCAATTTATTGCTCTTGCCTTTCATATTATTGCCTTTTTTTTTTTTGTTACTTTGTCGATGGGGGATGGTATCATAGTCAGTAAGGTATGCTTCAATTACATATATATATCTGATATGAAGTGGAGGTCTAGTCTGATTCGATTGCCTATATCTAAATTTGATGTCATCTTAGGTATAGATTGGTTGAGCTATGGTCATAATAGGTATAGATTGGTTGATCTAGTATAAAGCTCATATTAATTGTTTGAATAAGTGAGTCACTTTATCTTGGTAGTGATAATTATTTCTTGTATGGAGTTAAAGATGTTTTATCATGTTTAAATTCTACAGTGAAAATAGATAAGTTGTGGAAATTGTAAGGTATTTCTAGCATTTGTTCGGGACATTAGTATAGAGTTTGGATTTCTTTTTGATGTCTCAATAGTATGGGAGTTTTTGGATATCTTTCTGAGGAATTAGTGAGTCTGCCTCCAAACAAAGACATTGAGTTCTGTATTGATGTATTTCTCGGTACGACTCCGATATCTAAGGACCTATCTAGGATGATACCAAAGGGTCTTCAAACATTTATGTATAGCTACAAGTGTTAGTTGATAGAGGAATTATTATCCTAGCATTCTCTGTGAGGAGCAAATATTTTGTTTATGAAAAAGAAGGATGATACGATATATACGTGTATCGATTATAGGGAATTAAATAAAATCTTAATTAAGAATAAGTACCCTCTATCTAGGATAGATGATTTGCTCGATCAACTCATGCGAACTTTTATAATTTTCAAGATTGATCTAAGGTTTGAATATTATCAGGTGAAGGTGAGAGAAGTAGACGTAGCGAAGACTATTTCAGCACCAGATATTTACATTATGAGTTCTTACTCATGTCTTTTGGGGTAATTAATGCTCCAATAATTTCTATAGATATGATGAACAAGATATTCATGAAGTATTTAGATCAGTTCATAATCATATTTGTAGATGATATTTTTGTTTATTCTGCTTCTTAGGAAGAGCATTTGACTCATTTGAGGATTATTTTAGAGACATTGAGGCAACTTCAACTGTATGTTAAGTTATTCAAGTGTGAATTTTGAATGAGGAGTTATTCTTTTCCGAGGCATGTGGTGAACAACACTGAACAACACTGGTATTTTTGTTGAACCCCATAAGGTTCAGGCTATTGCTGGTTAGCCAATACTTACTATTGTATTTGAGGAAAGTAACTTTTTAGACATGGCCAACTGCTACTGGAAGTTTGTGAAGGGATTCTCTCAAATTTTTGTGCCTCTAATGATAATCACTCAGAAACCAGTGGCTTTTATCTAGATGTCTGACTATGAGAAAAGTTTTTAGAGATTGAAGGACTATCTCAAATCTGCTCCAGTTCTGACTATTCCATCTAATATGAAGGAATTTCAGATATTCAATGATGCTTCTCTGAAAAGACTGGGATGTGTTGTAATGCAGCATAAAAAAATTTTATAACTTATGCTTCTAAGTAGTAGAAGCCATATGAGAGAAATTATCTGACACTTAATTTGGAACTTGTTATCATTACATTTGCTTTGAAGATATAAAGATACTATATGTATGGAATTGGTTGTGAGATTTTCATTGATCATTAGAGTTTAAAGTACACATTTGCTCAGAAGAATATGAATTCGAGGCAAATGAGATGACTTGAGCTAATTAAATATTATCATTTGACTATTTAGTATCAACCTGTTAAGGTGAATGTCTTAGAATATGCTTTGAGCAGGAAACCTTCTGGGATATCAAGCATGTTTCTTACTTTTAATGATTTTCTAATACAAGATATGAAATGTTAAAGTTAGAGGTGATTTCTCCAGTGGAATCCACAAGATTATGTCATTTTGTATTCAATTATCATTCAAATGCCTCTTCAAGGAAGGATTCAGGAAGCCTCGAAGTCAGATACAAAATATCTAAATTTGATTTATCAAATCAAGTCTAGAAAGAAATATAAACAACAAATATCTAGTTTTGGTGTTATTTTTTACAAGAACAAATTATGAGTTCTTAGTTTTGGTGATCTGCGATCAATTATTTTACACGAAGCTCATTATTCAGAATATATTATTCATCTATGAAGCAACAAAATATTTAGTAAGTTAAAAGGTATGTTCAGGTGGCCTAAATTAAAAAAAAGATGTGATATATTTTGTTGTTAAGTAAAAGTTGTCCTATTAATTAGAGAAGGCAAAACATCATCAACTTAAAGATTTTCTGCAACCATTATATATCTATTCCAAAGTTGAAATGGGAAGAAGTTACAATGGAGTTTGTTATGGTATTTCCCATATCGAAATAAGGGCATGATGTCGTCTAGGTTGTGGTAGACCATATAACAAAGTTTGCACATTTTACTCTAATCCCACTTTCTAATTTGGTGGATAGATTGACACAAGTATATATGTGAGAAATTATTCAATTGCATGGATACCAAAGTGATTATTTATGATAGAAATGGCAAATTTACCTTTAGGCTATGTAGAGATATTCAACAAAGCTTGGGCACTAAATTGTATTTTAGTATGGTTTTTTATCCATAGACTGACAGATAGTCTAAGAGGACTGTTCAGGTACTGAAAGACCTTCTAAAGTTAAGTGTTTTGGATTTTAGTTATAGTTAGAGATTTTATTTCTCTGATTGAATTTGCCTATAATAATAGCTTTTAGTCAAGTATATGCATGGCTCCATATGAAGCTCTGTATGGTAGGAAAAACATAACCCCACCATCTTGGACAGAGGTGGGTGAAAGAAGATTAATTAGGCTAGCTTTAATTGACGATGCTATTGAAAATATTCATCTAATTAGGGATATATTAAAAGTTGTACAAGATAGATAAAAATAATTTTATAATACTCCAGGTTGGAGATTTCATATACGTAAAAATTAGGCTAATAAAAGACATCAGCCAGATTGGGAAAAAAAAGATGAGTGCAAGAAGCATTGGACAATTTCAAGTAATTAAAAGGATTGAAAAATCCGCCTATAGGTTATAGTTGTCCAATCATATGTTTGACATTCATAATGTATTTCATGTTTGTTTTATGAGGAAATGGGCATCCGATTTTGAAAATCGAATATCTATAGAAAAAGTTGAGATACGTCCGAATCTAAGTTATAGAGAGAAACCAAAGAGGATTCTAGCTTATAATGTCAGAAGGTTAAGAAATAAACAGATTTTAATGATTAAGGTTCAATGAAAGAACAGATTGAAAAAATAGGCTACTTGGGAAAAAGAATTTCAAATAAATCATCTATATCCTAAGCTGCTTTAATGATTTGAGTTTTGAAATGTCGAGGATGACATTTGTTTTGAAGAGGGGAGAATTGTAATGCCTCCAAAATCAGCATACATTTTTATTTGTTCACACCTGATCTCATCTAAGGTAATCCACAATTTTTGCATTCAATCCTTCTACATGTGCTTGAAATGTTTTGTATGCACATGAAAGTCTACATGTGTTCTAATATCGGTCCCTAGGGATCTGTTTGTATGTTATGAAAATCTGAAGTTTTCCCCTAAGGCGTCATGGTGTTGGGATAAGTGATGCCATGACACTGAGCTCTCTGTGTTTTGATTAAACTAATTCTAGGTTATGGCATTAGGGGTGGCACTTCGGTACAATGCTATCCTAAAGGGATGCTGAGGCGCACAAGGTCAGGCACCGCAGCATTAGACATGAATTTTTAATTTAAATATCCTTTTTTACTAAAATGAAAGCCATTTCATACCCCTTAGAGGCAACTGGCTACTAAGAGAGGGAGGAAGGATTCTAGAGAGAGAGAAGTTCAATTTTGGGAGACTTTCCATTATGTGTTGATGGTCTAATTCTGAAAGTTGTCTAGTTCAAGGTATGTTACATTTTACCTATCCCAATTTTTATAAATAAGATCTTTTAAATTTTTTCTTATTTAATTTATATTTCTATAGTCTAAAATGAAGATAACTTCACACCTGCAAAATTTTTCCAATGTAACTTTCTATATGTTATAGAGATAATGACTTTAGACGTTTAGATTTTTTTTTTTTTAATTTATACCAAGGGTTTTAGAATGTGTGTTATTTTAATTATTTGAAAAATAACTCTTACTAAAAAAAAATATATTGTGGTACAATTAAAGCTTCAAAATAATGCTCTAGACGATATTTGGTAATTTGGTTATGTTTTAAAATAGTGCATTTTTGCTTAGTAGTATATCTGCTGCCTATCATTAAAACATTCAATTATATTCAGAAATGAGTTTATTTATATTTTTTTGCTACAATGTAATGAATTATATATTTATCTGCTTAAAAGATATGATTCTAAGAAAATATAATGTATGGGGGAAGCTATGTTCTAGTTTTAAAGGCACATGAAGTTCTGTTACGGTACTATATACACATTCTATTCTGGTGTTGAATGATGATTCTAGTGCTATATGCATATTCTATTCTGGTGATAGGCATTATGAGTTATAAGGGTCTTTTTTTTATATGCCACATTGGATTTATAAGGGCCAGAATTCTTTGTATTATATTCTAATGGGAGATACAAGGGTATGAGGGAAATATAATATTTTTACTCTAATATATGAAGTACTTATTTATTTACCTTCATGCATTGTTATTTAAGTTTATGATAATTACAAGCACTATTATGTTCCATACAATGACGGTTACGAACTGCTTTAAAACTCATTTCAATGCTTAATAAAAAAATTATTTGGAAATTGTGTGTGTGTGTGTGTGTTGACTATTTCTAAATTTAACTTTTACATCTCAAAAATTAATGTAGCTTCAGTGGTAATCATCTAATTTATTATTCCTAAAGATTTCCACTCAAAGCATCTGCAATAATATTAGCCTTTCTAGGTTGATACTAAATACTGAGATCATAATCTTTAATTAACTCCAACCATCTTTTTTCCCTCAAGTTCAACTCCTTCTGAGTAAAAATATATTTTAAACTTTGATGATCTTTATATATTTTACATCTTACTGTTTAAAGAAAGTGCCTCCAAATTTTAAGTGAAAAAATGATTACTACCAACTCCAAGTCATATATAGCACAATTTCTCTCATGTGGTTTCAATTGTCTCGATGTATATGCCATTACTTTATCATGCTATATTAGAATGCACCCCAAGCCTTTCAATGATGTATCACTACATATTTGGAATCCTTCAATACCAGATGGTATAGTCAATATAGGTGTAAAAACTAAACAATTCCTTAACTTCTTGAAATTATCTTCACATTCTATTATCCACTCAAATGGTACTACTTTTTGTGTTAGTCAAGTTAAAGGAAGTGCAATATGAGAAAATCTCTTAATAAATTTTGATAGTAGCCTCTTATAATAAGAAGAGTGCACACTTATGATACATTAGTAGGTCTTTGTCATTCAATAATAGCTTGGACCTTCTAAGAATCTATAGATTTTCCTTCTCCACTTACTAAATGCCCTAGAAATGAAATAGTTTGTAAACAAAATTTACACTTTGAAAATTTAAGATACAACTTATTTTGTCTCAATGTTTCTAATTATAATCTCAAATGGTTTGTGTTATCTTCTTTTGTTCTTGAATATACAACATCAATAAAAACAATCACAAATTTATCTAAATATAACTTAAACATCGAGGCGCCTTCTGATGTAATGACTGAAATTTTTGTAAGAAACTCCGTAGTTAAGTGTGCTCATCCCAGAGCAATTCCAGGATGGGTGACCTACTGGGAAGTTATATTAACAGGGCAAAATCGTGAGGCTCTTAGGCCAAAGCGGACAATATCTCGGTAGTTAACAGTTTGAGCTATTACAAATGATATCAGAGCAATATACCAGCAAGAAGATGGGAGCTAAGTGTCATACAAAACAAAGTGCTATGTCATGAGAGCTACATCTTGAATCCTATATAGGACAAAGTGCTACATGATGGGAGCCACCACTTGAACTTGTAGGGGCCATCTTTATAGTCCTATCTGTTGATGGATAATTCTGGAATACATATGCTGACGAGAATGTTAGTTATTTAAGTGAGGGGAGATTATGAAACCCCTTAAGTAAAAAGAAAGTTAACTCTTAAACATCGAGGTGCCTTTTAGTGTAATGGCTGGAATTTTCGTAAGAAACTCTATAGTTAAGCGTGCTCATCCCAAAGCAATTCTGGGATGGGTGACCTACTAGGAAGTTACACCAACAAGGCAAAATCATGAGGCTCTTAGGTTAAAGCGGACAATATCTCGATAGTTAAGAGTTTGTGCTGTTACAGGGGAGGCCATAAGGATGGGTTCATTTGGCTCTTGCTTGTTCGTGCATCCCAAAATGAGAGAGGGAGTTCTTCGTGCGAGAGAGGTAGACGGGAGAGGCTTTGTGCGATCCAAGAGAGAGCGACAATCGACCCATTCGATATTCTTCTTCTTTTCAGTTCTTCTTCTTCTTGTTGTTGTTACTCTTCTTTCTCGCTTACAACCCCTAATAGCCCTTCTCTTTTCTTTTACTTGACAACTGCATCAGCTCTTGGCCACTCTTTTTCCTTAACTAATTTGCTCTAGGAAATTTAGAGGAACATTGTATGATTTTTCTTGAGATGAAAACTAATGAATATACATGTTTTACCTCTTTCAAAGGGATGCTTTTCATGCAATGAGTTTATGTTTTTGAAGTGTGTTCTTGACCAGAAAATCTGTTCTTGACAAAGTTTGACCCGTCAGCCGGAGGTTGACCTCACTGTAGCCGTTGCCGTCGCTGACTCGAGTTGGCGGGACCTATCGGGTTGACCCAGGTTCGAAGTAGGTCGGGTTGACTTATGTCGGGTTAGTTCCGAATTGGACCCAAACCCAAACCGTGAACCGATTTTGACAACCCTACTTATTAGATAACTAAGCTCTACATAAATATATTTCTCTTATTTATTTGTCACATCAGACGTGGCTCGGGCTCTTTATGATCACTTTTGCATTATTAATAATAATAGACAGCCTTGCCTTATAACAATAATTCAAATCTAGTCAGTCAATTATACGTCCAGACGCAACAAATAATCAAACAATTTAACGAATTAAAAAGTCAACTTTTTTTTCTATTAAATTTTCATGACATTAGACTCTTTTTTTTGGGGGGGGGGGGAACTAAGGCTTCATTTTGGGACAGTTTTTATCATTATTTTTTACTATTTTCATTAAAATGGTTTGGGATGCTTTCTTTCTACTTCTTAAAGCATTTTTTTAGTACAAAAATTAAAAATTTTGTTATAAGAAAGCCATCTCAAACGAAGCCTAAATTTTTGTGCTGGAAAGATGCTTATGATAGCAGTAAGAAAGTCGTCTAAAACGAAACTTGATACAATTTTCTTATTACTTTTTTAAAGTACTTTTTACTACATAAAGTTTTAATTCAAAAAATTTTGATATTTGAAAATTGTTTTAGAAAGTATTAAGAAATTTGTTCCAAACAAGCCTAATACTTCGGCTTCTTTTGGGACCGCTTTCTTACCGCTTCTTAAAGCAGTTTTTTAGAACAAAAAATTTATTTTTATACTAAAAAGCTGCTTTAAGAAATAGTAAAAGAGCCGTCCCAAACGAAGCCTTTATTTGAAACAGCTTTCTTATTGCTTTACTTTTTGGACAACAATCATAAATTTTATTTTGTAATTATTTTTTGTTGCTTCCAAAAATATTTATATTAGAAAGTTATTTTATATATTAGTTTTCAAAAAAAAGTATTTTCTCAACAATAATTTTATATTCATCTTTATAAAAATTACAGATACTAAATTTCACCAATTTTTTTACGAGATAAAAATAAAAAAGTCCTTTGATTATTTACAAATGATCAAAATGATCTTCCACTGTTTAAAATTTTTATTTTTCTCCTTTAATTTTCTTTAAATAGAGAGCTAAATGCTCCCATGGAGTAATTAATTTCATCTTTATTTAAAAAGCTATGAGATCAAATTACTACTTTTAATCAAAAGTTATTTTGATCTTATATTTTTCTCTTTTTTATAATTACATATTTGACACTTTCGACAAAAAAATAATTAGGGACTGTAAGTCTGTGACTAAAATCCTGATTATTTGTACTAAAAAATGGGTTATGAGCAGATACCACGGGCGGGGACAAAGGTTTGTGTTGGCGAGCGGGCGGGACCCGGCGTTGGTCAACAAGGCCTGCGACTTCCTCGAAGACCATCACTTAGTACCTCCTTTCTGGCGTCAGGACGAGAACAAGGGCATGATTCGGGCCGCCGACGGCCGCTGGGTTCAGCCCGATCGGCCCAAAATCGACGATCACTCCCAAGACACCCATCACCACCTGCGCCTTATCGGCTTGCTCAGAGATCACTAAACGGCCCGACTTCTATCTCTCCCTCTATGCTCACTCAAAATATTAGAGAAATTATTCGGTGCGGAGATCAGACATATATTGCATATAAATTATTTTGTGCGGATACTTGATGCTGTCTGGAGCGAATCAAATTACGTTACGTCACCTCTTTGCTATGTACCGCAGTTATGTACTAGGTGACGTTGTGCACTCTGATTCGGCTCCAGAATGTCCAGTATCCACACAGAATAATTTATCTGCATTTGGAATCCCATCAAAATTGATCTCGTCACCAAGACACAGGGTATGTATTATACAGAGCCTGTATACAAATTTGTATATAGTGTGCGTCAAGACGACGTGGTCTATTTTGATTGGAGTTCAAACACAGCCGAACTCATACGAAATAATTTCTTGAAATATTAATGGAGTGATTTTGAGCTCAAGAGTTGAACATGATACCTATAATTATGTGTATATTATTTATAATTAACTGAATCCTAGAACTGTTGCATGTTATTATATGTTATTGTTTGCTGCACATGGTTGCCTCTTTTGTTCATGTGCTGAATCACTGTCAATTTGCTTTCCTCGGATCAGTGGACCCGTGGACCCTTTTTTTTTTTAAGGGCCGCTGCTTATCATGTGAGATTAACGTCAATTAGGAGAAACTATTATGTGTGGATATTGGACGTAGCTCATTGTCCAGAGGCAAATTAGAGCATGTCACGTCACTCAGTGCACATCGGTACATTGTCGTGATGCATGGTAAGGGGAGGTGATGTGGTGTGCTCTGATTTATCTTCGGACGTATAGCATCCGGTGTCCGCACAAAATAATTAATCCTCAATTAGAGTATTTCAAGAGAGAAAATAAAAACATTTTCTCAAATTTTTAGAAAAACTAAATTGTTATTATATATAGAAGGAAAATTTAAAGATAAAATTAAATTTTTTTTTAATTTATTTTAAGGAAAAAATCTTGTAGTTTTAAAAATACAAAATAATATTTAAGTGTTTCTTAAAAATAAGTATCAATATAAGCTATCGTCACTGAGATTGTCATCATAATTCTATAAATAAAGAAAATTAGTATGTTTTAAGATAATAATATTTTTATTTCATAAAAGAATATAAATAAATAGAAAAAAACAAAAATCAAATAATTAAAATAATACTAAATGATCTATATAATATTAAATTTATTTTAAAATCATTGTTACTACATAAGAGAATTAGTTATACTTGTTTTAAAATAATTTAAATAAATTTGAGATTTATTCCTATTAAATTTTTTATCAGAATATTTATTTATAATTATTTGGAATTACATTCAATTTTGAGTTAATTTTTTATAAGATTTATGATTATTAACATTTGCATTCAATTTTATTTCATTTTTGAAAGTTATTTTTTAAGCTTGAATTGTCTCTAATGCTTCTTAAAGTAAATTTTTAGTAAAAAATTGAATTTTTTCATTTAAAATATGTTTTATGAAGCCATAACTAAGTATCAAAATTATGCTTTTTGAGGCATATTAAGAAGGATTTATCTGTTATTTGGTTGTAGTAGGAACCTTTGTCATGATTAGGTTTGATTGGTTGATCCTCTCTGCTTATTATTGTTAGGACTTTATAATTATATTTGCATGTTGTCATCAATATTCAATCATCACACAACTAATACCTCTGATGGATGTAAACATCATAAACTAAAGAGTTGTTCGAGATCATTTTTTTCTTTTTTCTTTTTATTTTAAATATATATATATATATATTATATGTGCTTGTTAATTGTTATATATATATATATATCATGTTTTGTTTTTTTAATACCTTAAACCATTTTTAGATTTTATGAAAATCACTTCGAACATCGTCCGCTACTCCTGACCGCCAGTCGCCACCAAATTTAAAAAGCCTGTTTGTTTAGTCTAATTGTTGACAAGTTCTAACACATTTCAAGTGATCCTCCATATTAGAAGACAAAGAATAAAATATATACTAGGCTTTACATAATGGCACACTTGTAATACACACACCACTAGCACACAGCTCATAGCCTATATATAGGACGACTATACTTCTGACAAGGCATCTGAGAATAAAGTTTCTTTAGTTTTCCTTGTATTCTTCATCTTCTTCCTGAGGCATTTCAAGATCCCTCAGTTCAACTCAGGAACCGCGATCTCTACATGGTATCAGAGCGGGAGTGAAGGATACAAACACAAGAAGAATGGAGAGATCGGAGACATCTCAGATCGGCGAACAGCCAGACATGATGATGCACGAAGAAGCTCTCATACCTTCATCACTAAAATTTGTCGTGGCAAATATGAAGAACATCGTTCCAACGCAACTGTCCACTGAGAACTATCCTCTGTGGCGCTCTCAGATCATCAAACTCCTGTGCGCCAACGGATTCGAAAAATTTATTGATCCACTGACGCCCATTCTCGACGAAACATTCACAAAATTCGACAATACCACCGCTCCAAATCCGAAGTATACACACTGGCTCCTCACAGATCAGAATCTGGCGGCATCATTATGTTCTACGATCTCACAGACGATTTTACCGTATATCATTCATCTTGATTCCACCTCCAAGATATGGATGACACTTGAAACAAGATTTCAAGCCACCAACAGATCGAAGGTAATACAACTTAAAAACGAACTTCACAACATCTCCATGAAGACGTCGACGATGACTCAAAATTCTCACTGAAATCAAATTGTTGGTCGATCAAATCGCCGCAGCCGGATCGGTTGTAGACACAGAAGATGTTATTCTCTATATACTAAATGGATTACCTCCACCTTATCAAGCTTTCAAGACAGCAATCAGAACGATGATCACTCCGATCAGTTTGTACAATCTCTATCTGTTGCTGCTAAGCGAAGAGGTAAATATCGCCCACGACTCTGCTCGAATCAATGCTCCAGCCGACCCAAATCTTGCACTCTACTCGTCTCGAGGACAGGGCAAGAAACCACGAGGTCGATTTGTCAACAATGCCTCGCATTCAAATCGCTCCTCCTCGGATATGGGAACAATATGCCAAATATGCCATAAAAAGGGGCACAATGCCGCCAACTGCTGGCACAGATTAAATATGCAATACACACCAAGCTCTGGAAACTGAGCACTAGCTGCAACACAAGATCAGCCCTCTACAAATTGGTTTCTTGACTCAGGAGCGTCTTCGCATCTCACAAATTCATTGAAGAACCTGTCGCTTGCAAATACTTACACCGGATATGAAATTGTAACAATCGGAGATGGTCGAACTATTCCAGTCGCACACTCTGGCTCAGGTTTGCTAAAAACAAAAGGCTGTAAGCTCAATCTTGATCACATCCTACATATCCCTGAATTGAAGTATAATCTATTGTCAATTTCCAAGCTAACAAAAGACAATAACATGGCGATTTTATTTGATTCTAACGGATTTGTTTTTAAGGATACTCTGACGCATCGAGTTCTTCTTCGCGGACCGTGCCATGAAGATTTATACCCCATCAAGACACCATCGGCGTCATTCAAGAACTCTGCTCTTACGGCGGCTATTCCAGAATCCTCATCTTGGCACGCCCGTCTAGGCATCCACACAATAAAATTCTTAGTATCATCTCTCAATGTAATAAAGATTTATACATAGATTCTACTGTTAGTTTTTGTCATTCTTGTACGTTAGCAAAGAGCCATAGCTGCCATTTAAAAAATCTGGTAACAGATCACTTAGTCTCCTTCAAATAGTGCATTCCGACGTTTGGGGTCCATCTCCGGTGGACTCGATTTAAGGTTATAAATACTACATTATGTTTGTCGATGATTTCACTCCTTTTACTTGGCTCTTTCCCATGCGGCATAAATCTGAGGTGCCATTTATATTTATTACTTTTAAAACTTATGTTGAAAAACTAACATCGCATCAACTCAAATGCCTTCGCACGGATGGGGGAACCGAATACACAAACCACACACTAAAGAATTTTCTCACTGTACATGGAATTCAACATCAAATATCGTGTCCATATACGCCAGAACAAAATGGTCTCGCAGAAAGAAAACATAGACACATTATCGAGACAACTAGATCCCTGCTTTTCACAGCTGCGGTACCTACCAAATTCTGGCCAGATGCTACCTTAACTGCAGCTTACTTAATAAACAGGTTGCCCTCTGCCAATCTTAACAACAAATCGTCGTTTGAACTGCTCTTCAACATACAGCCTCAATACAACCATCTACGAATCTTTGGTTGTGCATGCTTTCCACTTACGCCGGCTCCGCTGCGACACAAACTTCAACCCAAGGCTAATTACTGTATTTTTCTTGGTTATTCTGAAAATTACAAAGGATATAAATATCTACATATTCCTACAAATAAAATTTTTATGTCTAGACACACAACTTTTAATGAACACATGTTTCCGTTTTCTAATCCGAACAAGACACCATCCATGCCAGCTCTCACGGATCAACCATCTTCATTCACTCTTCTGCCTGCATCTCTTGCATCATCCAAGCTCACGACCAACAACAACCTGCATTCTACTAAGCGTGATTTCATTCAGCCTCGAGTCACGCAACCTGTAGAAACACCACTACAACCGGTCCAGGAGGCTCCTATCCATCAGCCTCAGCCTCCTCATTTTACTACATCAGTTAAAGCGTCGTGCCATCCTATGACAACATGCAGACAGACCGGATCTCTTAAACAACGAGTCAGCTTAAATCTTCTCCATCTCATTTCGAATGCTCAACAAGTCGATGATCCTACATCGTATACAGAGGCCGTGAAACACAGTCACTGGAGGCATGCAATGGCATTATAATTTTTTGCGCTACAGACACAAGGAACATGGATGTTAGTCGAACAACCACATAACGTATCCATTTTAGGATGCAAATGGACTTATCGTACCAAACATCACTCTGATGGATCCATCGTGCGATACAAAGCACGCCTGGTTGCGTTAGGCAATCATCAGGAGCACGGCATAGACTACAATGAGACGTTTAGCCCAGTAGCTAAACTACCTACGATCCGAATTTTGCTAACAATTGCTCTACACAATAATTGGCCCGTGCAACAATTAGATGTCGCAAATGCCTTCCTATACGGAAATCTGCAGAAACGGTGTACATGGCTCAACCGAAAGGTTTTGAAGACTCAACACATCCACGCTACATTTGTAAACTAAACAAAGCTATCTACGGACTAAAGCAAGCACCACGTCAATGGTACAACACTTTTACCTCGTATCTCATTTCTTTAGGTTTCAAGCATAGAAAATCAGACCCGTCGTTGCTTCTGCTTCAACAAAAACAAGCAACTATATACCTGTTGGTCTATGTAGACGACATCCTGTTAATCGGTGACAATCCTGTTGCCATCACCGAGCTCCTAAACAAATTAAATCTTAAATTCACAATGAAAAATCTCGGTGAGGCACATGCCTTCCTCGGTATACAGATCAGAAAACAAGAGTCTCATTACTTCTTGTTTCAAGAATCCTACGTCGTGGCTATACTTCAACAAGCAAATATGCTAAGCTGTAACGGACTAGCGAATCCGACATGTACCAAATTACCGTCCGACTTTGGCAACAGCTCGAATCTCTCAGATCCCAGAACGTACCGAAGCATAACTGGCGCTCTCCAATACCTAACGCTGACTCTACCGAACATAGCGTTCAGCACCAATCTTTTATCCCAACACATGAATGATCCGGCTCCTCAGCACGCTTACATGTTAAAAAGGCTTCTGAGATACATCAAAGGTACGTTTAATTACAGATTACCTATTACAAAGAGTAACTTAGTTCTTCGTTCTTTTTCAGATGTAGATTGGGCAGGAGATCCAATATCCAGAAAATCTACGTCCGGGTTCTGTTCCTTTCTCGGAAATAATCTCATTTCGTGGACGGTGAAGAAGCAACATATGGTAGCCCGAAATAATCTCATTTCGTGGACGGTGAAGAAGCAACATATGGTAGCCCGGTCATCAACGAAATCCGAATACAGATCGCTAGCGGCTCTCACGGCGGACATTATCTGGCTCAAAAGAATACTTACAGATTTCTGTATTCCATCAGACCAGCCAACTGATCTATTTTGTGACAATACATTCGTTATTGCTCTTGCAAACAATCCTATTTTTCATGCAAGAACGAAGCTTATTGAAATTGATCAACGATTTGTTCGTGATCAGATCACAAATCACAACATCCGCCTTGTTCCTATCAGCACAGTTGATCAAGTCGCTGATATCCTCACCAAATCGCTGTCTACACCACGATTTGAAGAGCTCAGAACAAAACTAACTGTAACTTCGAACCCCTTAGTTTGCGCGGGGGGGGGGGGGGGGGGGGGGGGGGGGTATTAGAAGACAAAGAATAAAATATATACTAGGTTGTACATAATGGCACACTTGTAATACACACACCACTAGCACACAACTCATAGCCTATATATAGGACGTCTGTACTTCTAACAAGGCATCTGAGAATAAAGTTTCTTTTAGTTTTCCTTGTATTCTTCATCTTCTTCCTGAGGCATTTCAAGATCCCTCGGTTCAACTCAAGAACCGCGATCTCTACACTCCACTATGATTTTGTCATTCTTAAGCTTTACCTTTGGTCATAAGCGTTTGTCCATTCTCATCACACCATCAGAGATATTAGATCTAAATTTGTTTATGAGAAACAAAAATAAAACTTTACTTTCAAGAATAATTAAGAAATAAGAGATAAGAGGAGAAGAAAGAGAACCCATAGATAGACTATCTGAGATTTCACTAAATTGTTAAAAAAAAAATTTAAGACTTTAGCAAATAATTGAATACATCCCGCTCACCCTCTAATCCTTTTCGTATAAACTAGATCAATGCACATCAACATTAAAAAAAAAAGGCTACATTTCAACCATAAAAGTAAAATTATATAGCATGGCTTAATAAGCACTTGTTCTAAAACAAACTTAGCTTGCCTTTTACTAAATGACCAATATTTTATTTAACTTATCTTTCCAATAGTTTGCTAATGTAATTCAAGTATGAATCTACAAGAGTCAAAATTACGTCTCTTATTTTTTATTGATTATTTATTGTATATGTATAAATTTAGAGATTAGATGATAACATGCACGAGAGGTTAAAATTATATTAAAAAAATGTTAATATAAAATAACCATGGCTGGTCGTAATATACAATATATATTATATTGTATGATATATCATACTGTATGATTTTCTTAATCTAAATTTTGAGATAAGATCAATTTAGATTAATTATAAAATTTTAAATTTTGAATTCATTATATGTATATTTTCAACCATATATTATACGACCAATATTTTTTCAAATGACTAAATCACTTAATTAATTATCTTAATTAGATTAATTTAAATAAATGGATTGTATTGGATGATGCATACCATATTAGACAATATTTTTTCTTAATAAATCAATAAAAGAACTATAATTAAGGTTTAATTGGATATGATTCAAGATAACCAAATCATGACATACAATATGAATCATACTATAAGATCATATAGAACTATATTTTTATTATAAATTAGGGTTTTGACTTAGAGCACTTAATATAAATATATTTTTTCTAACACTAAAATATGTGTGTTAGAGGAAAAAGTGAGAAAATTAGTGAGATAGGTGGAAGGGATTTTTTTTTTTTTTCTTTAGGGATACCCTTTGCTCTTGATTTCCAAAATCTTGGTGAGATCTTTTCATAAGAATGTAGAAACTTGTAATAATTGGATGGCTAGCAGTGGGCGAGATAATAACTTAGATAGAAAGAGAGGTGTAAGATTTCTCTAATACCTATTAAAGAGAGGAATTTCTCCCTTTTTGCACCTTTTTTCTCTTTAATTTATTGCATCATCATCTTACTTTCACATGTTCTTATTTTCTTCATGTGATATGATGCCATGATGGGACTTAATAAGATGATAAATCTCTCACGTAATGAAATATTTTGAATGTTAAATTATTTTATTTTAGAACTTAATTACTAGCTTGTTTTGATTGGAACTAGTTCTGTACGTGGTAACAAAAAAAATTTGTTGTTGTTTGATATATTACCTTGTGAATATTTTATCCCATTGAAACTTTCTATTTTTATTGAAAACGAAAAGAATAAAAATAAATTCATTTATATTTTTATTTGTTTCAAAGTAAAAAAATAATAATAAATTTTAAATTTCACTTATATATTTTTTAATTTATATGTCAATTCACTCTTTTCTTAGGTATGCCATACATTTTATCTCAATCCATTTCAAGTGTGAGACAAGTTCAAGGTTTTTTTATGACTTCAAACATGATATGAGTTGAACTCTATTATTACCTCAACTATAAGATGAATTTAAATTCTCTAATGCTTTTAGGCCTGAGATGAGTTCAAGTTCTCTAATGAATTCAAGTGTGAAATGATTTAAGTACAAAAAAGCTAAACTCTTAAACACCGATGTGTATTTTGGTTTAATGATTGGAATTTCATTAAAAAAATTTACAGTTAAGCGTGTTAATCCCGAAACAATTATGAGATAGGTGACCCACTAGAAAGTTACACCAACATAACAAAACCGTGAGGCTCCTAGGCTAAAACAGACAATATCTTGATAGTTAAGAGTATGAGCTATTACATGAGATGAGTTAGACTCTTTAATGACTTCAATTGTCATGAGTAAAAAATCTCTTGCAACTTAAAGTATGAGATGAGTTCAAACCATCTGAGACTTCAACTCTATCATGAATTCATGTTCTTTAATAACTTCAAGTTTTTTAGGATATTTAGAGAATTCTTGGAGAGAAATGGGAGAGAGGAAGGGGGAGGGAGAGAAAGGGAACCTAGGGAGAGGAAACTAGAAAACTATTATTTATTGGCTTATCATAAAAAAATTATTACAACCTCTCTATTTATAGAACAAAAAATATTAGGATAAAATGAGCTTAAGAAACAATATAATCTAAAATAGACCCTTAAACATGGATCAAATATTAACAGTCTCCAACTTGATCTAGATTTATAATGTCTAAAAAAAGAAAGATAGAGAGATTGATCTCCTTTCTTCCCTGCTTGGATCTAGAGTTGCTTCCACAGTAGGCTTTGTCATGACATCCTTGACCTAAAGCCACTGCTCTGAAAGTGTGAGATGCGGCAAGAGGGGGATGAATTGGATGATTAAAAACTTCTTTAATAAAAAGAAATATCTTTTTATAACTTTATGCAGAAGCGAATTTCATTCACAATCAAAATATAGATTATCAATTTTAACCACGCAATTAATCTCAATAAAAATGAATGCATAAATAAAGTGTGAAAATAATAAAGGAAAGAACACATCGATTTATAGTGGTTCGATCAAACCATGATCTACGTCCACTCCCCGGAGGCACCCTCCGACTATTACACTAAACCTTTAGTGATTCTCCTTTAACCCTCATAGCTAGGTGGAGAAGCCCTTACAAAATCACTTCCACCTTCTCCGGTGCAGCGAAGGAGCTGGGTCCTTTGACACCAAAGAGATCTTCTGGTACTGAGGTGCAAGCTCACTAGAGCAACTGTGTGAAATCTCCTTCACACTCCCTTGAAACCACCTCCAAGGATTCCCTCTCTCAAACTCCATCCTTTTCTCTCTCCCTTTCAAGTTCTCTCTCCAAGTTTTCGCTAGAAAAATGAAGCTTCAATGGATGTCAAAGACTCTTACAAAGACTTATGAGAGTGCTTAAATAGATGGCTCAAAAAACCCTTAAAAAATCTCAATTCATCTATTATGATCATACAGTACGATCCAATATCGTACAATACTATCAATACAAAACAACCTTCATCCTGGTATGAAGGATTACGAATAGATTAAATTTCTGAATAATATCATACAGTATGATATAACATCGTCCAGTACAATATGTAAAATCTTTTTATTCGTACAAGATGACTGTTGGGATGATAAAAACTCGTCTCTGTATATCATATCGTATGAACCACTTCATACAGTACGATAAGCACAAAATCAAGGAATCATCCGGTATGATGTTTGGGATGACCGAAAATAGTCTCAATTGATCATATAGTACAAATAATGTCGTACAACATGATAACCAATCAGAAATAAATCCTTGATTTATGCACTAATTATGGGGTTATTTTAAGTAAGTATTCAAAAACATCGTACGGTACGATATGATCATTTAGTATGATTAGTTCAAATTTTACGAATTAAGAAACTTACTTAAATTAATATGGCAGCTAGGGTTTTTAATTAAAAACACATTGTACAATATGATATACATCGTACAGTAAGACTTGTTTATTGATAGCTGTTTGAGCTAGATTAGATCGTGCAGTACGATTTAAACTCGTACATTATGATCGACAGAGAAAAAATTCGTTCATTTTTAAAACCCTCTCCCCCTGTGTATGAGCTTGAACTTAACTCAAGAAATGAAAATTATAGACTCATTTAATATAACCAATTATACACAATCTTGAGTCTTGAATCTTCAAAGAACGGTGTATGGTGAACCTAAAATATTAGTCAATACACAAACAAATATATACTATAAACACTAGGAGAAATAAAAGATTAATCAATATTATTTATTATCATCAAAATCATAAACTCAAAAGCCCGAGCTTCAACAATCTCCCCCTTTTTTATGATGGCAAAAATAAACTCAAAAGAAACTATTAGGACAAACTGAGCCTAAGAAACAATATAACCTAAAATTGACACTTAC
This sequence comes from Dendrobium nobile, assembly GCA_022539455.1. Lineage (NCBI taxonomy): Eukaryota > Viridiplantae > Streptophyta > Magnoliopsida > Asparagales > Orchidaceae > Dendrobium > Dendrobium nobile. The sequence goes on from CM039723.1 coordinate 69,905,115, forward strand.
ATCTAGATCAAATATTAATAAAGTTTTAGACTAGTTTAGGATCTTTGACAACTTCAACTATGACACTATGCCAAACTAAATAAGAATTTTATGTTTGAAATAAGTTTAAAGTCTATAACCACTTTAAGCATAATATATGTTCTCTATAACAACTTTAAGTCTGAGAGAAGTTCACACCCTTTAATGATTTCTTCAAGTATGTATGAGAAGATCTATACTCTTAGACGGTTCAAAACTGAGAAGTGTTAGATTTTTTGATGATTTTTAAGTGTGAGAAGAGCTATACTCTTTGACGATTCACGATTAAGAAGTGTTAGATTTTTTTTATGACTTTTAAGTGCGAGATAAGTGCTAATTCTCAAACAGCTTTAAATTTGAGACAAGTTTAGGGTCGCATTTTGACTTGATTAATCTAATTCATTTGATCATGTGTGCAGAAAAGAATAATGATATAACAAGAAAAGATAGCTAATGCTTTTCTCTTTGTTGTAGGCATAGTAAGAAGAGGAGATGCCAATATTATGTAGGTGGTGACAAAAAAGAAGGTTGTCACAAATAAAAAGGTAAAAAATCATTTCATATGAACATAGTATACTACAATATAGAAAATGAGCAAGATTTTATATCTCTATAGATTCCAACGCCAAGAGAAAAATGCACATGGAAATGTAGAATTTCAATTGAGTGGCACAACGATATGTTTGTTATGGGCAATTATAAAAAGATCTATGAAGGCCAAAGTAAGGGACTGAAATATTTGTCACCTTTTTAAAATTAAAAATTAGATAAATACTTTATGTTAAAAAAATTATCTCCATGCCCAATTGTTTATCTAATTAAAATAAAAGTAAATTAAAGATCATCTTAGGCTTCATTTGAGATGGCTTTCTTACTACTTCTTAAAGCAGCTTTCTAATAAAAAAGAATTTAATTTTTGTATTAAAAGCTGCTTTAAGAAGCCTTAAGAAAGCCGTTCCAAACAAGCCTTAATGTGTTATTTAGAAGCTAATTAGAGATTTTATATATATAATGTGTATGATTTTTTAATTAGATTGATCAAAAAAGAACTTTTTTTTGTTAAGAACAATAGTAATTTTTCTAGGAGAGATTTCTAGCAGACTCATTTTATATTCTTAAGCTTATAAATAAAGTTAAGCTTTGTCTCTGACATTTTTTATTGTTTTTTAAAGTAATTTTTTTACTATAAATTTTTTTGAACTATAAATTTTTTCACTAGGAAGTTTTGAGCAATTCAATCAACCTTAATCGTCACGAATCTTGATGATCAAATTTTAATATACGGTCATGATTCACGAAGCATTAGATATAGTGTTTGTTGCCCACGACATGATCCTCAGTTTTATTGGTGAGGCCTGGCTGCGCTTAACCGCGGGTTGTGCGAGGCATTCCAATGTTAGTCGGTGGTCGGTGCGAGGCGGACCGACTCTGTTTGTTGCGACTCGCGATCTTTCCGTTATCCCTCACTACTGAGATTACCGTTAATTTGTTGTATATTTACAGACTGCAAATTGCGAAGGAAAAAAGAAATTAGATCTGCACGAGAATGGGGAAAAAGGAGAGCTGACAGAAGGTGGGAGAGAGAAAGGAAGAGCAAAAGGGGATATATCATTCGCTTTTAGTATAGCATCTTTTGCCACCTTCTTGCTGTTCGCCTGCCCACCTCAGATCCAATTTCCTACTCTTTCGAGTTCTTCTGGCGGATCTTTGAAGGTACCCATTTTTCGATATCTCCCTCATGTTGCCCTTGTCATGCCGTCTGTTTTTGGATTTCTTGGAGTGGAATTCGTGAATCATTTAACAAGGAATTTCGCCGGGCTTTTTTGGACTTAGATCTGTCTCATTTGATGCTGATCTTCTTTCCTGGTACACGAATCGGTAGCCTGGAATGTTGGAAGAGGTTTTCATGATTTTTGATGGCTGGGTTGTTTAGCGAGTGTGGTTTCTTTTGTTTGTCTTTCTGCAAGTGTCCTTTGCCGCTCATGGCTAGATCCGCAGCAGGAATTGTATGTTTAATGAATTCACTTTGATGTATACGGCATTATCGAGATGTTCTTGTGGAAAGTTGACATGCCCGGGTGTTTGGTGATGCTGTTGGTTCGTAGGATGATTATTTGGTGCGAGTCTAGTGATAGGATTTCCTATTGTTTTCTCATTTCATAGAGTATGATCCACAATAGAGCTTGGTGAATTGTTAATGTTGATGTGCGAGCTAGTGAAGCCATCCGTTGGATTAAGCTGTGTCATTTATTCTCTGTCAATCTTCCATCCGGTTTCTATCTTTTGCAAAGCCTTTGCTGCTTGGGTTCCCCCGAAAGTAGATCATTTCTATTGTATTGGCAGATCCAGTTGATTGCTGATTCTAGGTGAATTGGCTGGTATTTCGCGATAAAGGTTCGGTGGCTTATGCACATAGGTGATTGGCGAATGTTTTGTGCACAAAATGTTTGAGAAGGAATTGGATTAAAGATGAAGCAAGGGGATAAAGATAAACAGCTCAGTTTGTGAATGAATAGACTGCTTTTCTTATGGCTAAACTTAGCATAAATATTGTGAGACACTGAATATCAGTTGGGGCAGACTCAATTGATCTCTGCTTGAATTTTGAAGAAGCCCAAAATTGTTTAGGATATTTTACTATAATGTAGAGTTCTTTTTTCTTTTTTTTTATAAATTTATTATTTCAATATTTATTTAAGAGATCCTGACCCTACTACGCCACTTTCATGTTTTTCTTCTATGATTGCTTTCAAATTTTACTTTCTTAGTAGATAGCTTATTATTAATGGGAGAGACTTTTTTTCCAGTTTGCAACTTCTTCTTCCTTAGAGTCTTTGAGATTGAATTAGAGTTCTCAAATTCTGATTTTGGTCATTTCTTGTTGTTATAGATGACTAAGAGTTGTTGCTCTTTCAGAACAAGTGAAGCTGTGACTATACTTTGTTTGAGGAAATTAACTGGAGAAGAGGGTTGAGACAAGAGTGTAGAGGAGATTAGAAAGCTGTAAATGGAGTTGAAATTTCTCGTTGGTGGTATCGACTGTTTTTGAAACTACATTGCCTGGTTTGTGGCCTTGAATTTAAGGGTGGATTTAGTATGTTTGGATGTTCCTGTGTTTAATATTGTGGATTTGGTTGATTGGGGTTTGTGAATTTGAGTGATTTAGGTTGCTCTTAGATAACGATAGCTCATATAAATCTGATTATAGAAAAGTTTTGTGGATCTACTTTTCAGAAACAGAGATTGGATTATTTTTTAAATTCTTAATTTTATCTCCTGGACTAGCCTTAGGAAGAAAATGGTTATGTTTGGCTTCTGGTTTCACTGCTTTGCTTGGTCATCTAGCAAGCGACACAACTGGCACACCTGTTAATGCTTGGGCTGGCTTTAGTGCTTTAGATCTTGGGCCCAGGCCTTATTAATTTTACAGAATTATGATATTTGGGAATGTTTTAACTGCTGCAATTTCCCTCACTATAAATTTGATCCTTTGCTAGTTCTGCAAATATGCCATCTAAAGGCACAAACCTCCTGTCATTTATTTATTCCTGGTCTTTATAGAGTTTTTTTTAACCTGCACAAACGTGATGATATCATTATAGTTTCACTTTCAGCTTTAAAAGATATTTTGTTGTAATTGACTTCCATGGGATGTTTTCATATTTATCAAATCTTAAAAATACCTCTTTTTAATGGTGGTGTTGGTGCTTGAGTGGAGCTCCAGAATTCTTCAAACTTCAGAGCTTTCTTGAATCTCTAACCTGATCCTCTCTTCATCCAGAGGGTGAGGGCCTATTTATAGATTTTGAGATAAACACATCCCATAAATATGGAGAAAATTCAAAGCAAACCTTGAGTGCTCTATCAGATGACTTGTATTGATTCTCTTGATCATAGATTATTTTTTTAGCAAATGATTGCCTTAATGATGTCGAAATTAAGTGGTCTTGGGCTCGTTGGATTTGTCTCATCATGCTGCTTGATTCAATTTGAGCATGCCAAATTTAAAAATCATTTAGTTGTCAAATTAATGTTTTGAGTTTCCAATTGAGCTTCAGGCCCTTGATTTGGGCTCATTGGGCTCGGATTGGACTATATTTTGATTTTTAAATTCCTATGATCTCATATCACTAGGTTTCTTCTAGTCATTTTCCCCTTTACGTGTGTGACTTTGGTCATAGTTTATTAAAAATGGGTGTACATCTGATAGCTGACGAATTTTATGTGTTTTTTTGTGCATTCTACCAAGGATAGAAGGTGTTTATGGGCTTGTTTCATGCCACAATATTTGTTGGAAAACTAACGTTTGAAATTGATTTTACAATGCTGGCTTCTAGTCAACTGGCAATTTTTTAGGCCAAGATAAATAAATTAAAAAAAAAAAAAGTTTAGGCCAAGATGGTAGTAAATGTGGATCGAATATATATATTTTTTTTAATATTTCAATCTGCATTTCTTGTTGAAATGTATTTTCTATTTTGAAATTGATGTTTCACTATCTTAACACCAACTTCACAGCATAAAAAGTTGTTAGAAAAGTCTGCTGAGCTACTTGTTTATTTGAAAAATTCTTCTTTGGGATGACTTACACAATCTCTAATTATAAAATGGAAGATGGAATTTGTTTGATGCATATTAATTTGTTGGTTCAACTGCCTCATTTTACTCATGTAATTTGAAATATTATAGTAGTAGATACCTGAGAGGGTGGTGTCACAATGTCTGGCTCTACAAAAATTCTTGATCCTGCATTTCAAGGAGCTGGCCAAAGAATGTATCCTTCATCTAACTGTTGTACGCTGTATTATTTACAAAAAAAGAAAAAAATCTTACTTATCCCACTATGTTCGCATATTTTACCTTTTTTTGTATGCAGCTCTTAGTAAGTGTTTTTATTTATCATTTCTCTTTGCACTTCATTTACTTAACGCGACATAGAGGTACTGAGATCTGGCGTATTGAGAACTTTCAGCCTGTTCCTTTGGCAAAAACTGATTATGGTAAATTCTACTCTGGGGATTCATACATCATTTTACAGGTAAAATGAATAAATTCTGTTTCTTTTTTTTTCTTTTCCTTCTTTTTGATTGTATTTGTGTTACCATTTTTTCCTTTTGCTTCGTCACACGCAATCCTGGTTCAAATAATCTGTAGTTTGTGTTGATTGTGAATCAATTTGTCCTTGTTTCAACTAGATTTGCATTCTAATTTTGATCTTATGCCGAAAGGATATGGTGTAAATTCACCAGTTAGCTTTGCTTCCCTTTCAGAATTAATAGATAGCTCTGCGCTGAACACAGTCTAAAAAATTTTATTTATCTCCATTTACTTTTCCATTTAAGCTGTTGGATGTCTACCTGAGGAATCTAGATTTTAATGCTTTGTGTCAGTTTCATACATGCCTTCCATATTTTGATGACCCTGCTTGTTTAATTTATAGTACTACTGACAATTTTTTGCAAATTATATTGTGATAAAATGAGAGAATCACCTTTAGGGGAATCAAGCCAAATTCTATTTGTAATGTCCATGCGTGGCGTTACTTGTTACCTCCACTCCTTGCATTGATTACACCCTTCCCTTCCTGTGTCTAAATTGTGGTAGCCAAACTGGCATCTAGTAAATTTGGTTTGGTTCTTTAACAAATATGTATTGGAACCAAGTTTGTATTTTTAATGTTTTGATTAGCTTACAACACTATCTGGCATGGTGCAGTGATGATGTTTTTTCCAAACTTCGATAACAAGTCTCCAGCTTCATTATATCTAGAGTAGATTAATAAATTGATTGTGGACAGGTAGAGTCCATTTAAGAAAATGTAATAGTCTTCATCCTGTTCATTTTGGTGTCAAGTCATCATTACCTTCTCTAAGCCTAGAAAACAATCAGTTATAGAATTTATTGACTTTGAAATGCAATGAAACATTATTAGTAGACTCGTTACGCTGCATGGATAGAATGTCCATGCTAAAACAATCCTTATTTAATGTTGTTGACCACTTATTCTTTATCCTATAAAAATCATCCAACCAATCATAGTTATGGAGGTTCCTTTCTGTGATCATTTCAGTCTATGTTTTCTCAAACTCCTACTCAGAGTCACATTGCGCAAACACCTTTAGAAGAGTCCTCTGACTTTGTTGTTGCTATTGAAGCACCCGCCTTTTGATGAAACCTTTTTAGAGATGTGTCAGACCCTGGCTATTACCTGGTCCCGATCAGTAAATATTATTATTGAATGTTTATCACTCGTTATTCATACAAATGTTCTAAACAACTATGTAAATGATTCAATTATTTTCTCTGACAAAAAGATCACCCCTAGCAAAATGTTCTACTAATGATTATTAACACCGATAAATGGTGCACAAATTAAATTATATCTATTTAGTCTATAGCTAGTATTAAAAACAGATCTCTAAAACAATTATAATATATCCAAATCATATCATCAACCAAAAAAAAATTTAACAATCTATCAAACTCATCAATTTGGATGTTCCATGATAACATGTTGTCATCAACTTAACAATCTTTAAATAATTGAATCAAAGAATTAGCGTCCTCAAATTCAATGTTTGCTCTTTTCTCATTCTGAATAAAATTTTATGCATCTATCTTAGAGAATCCAACATTCTCAATACCTCCAACTTTCTCTGTAAGGTAGGAGAATTCATCGAAATTTCTAATCCTGGATTATGTCATTGATTTCAGAACTGAAGCATTCTCATCATTAATATTTCTACATGATCTCAGGAGGTGTCGGTCATATGGCCTAGCCAATTCATGATTGTGAAATTCAATAAATTTTTTCACATTCTAGTTTTTAGCTTCATCAACTGCAAACCTAACCAAAGATGGTCAATCCGTTATGGTCTCTAATTTTCTATATTTCGTTTGGGAATTCAGATCAAATAACTTTTTGAAACCATATTTTGAATAGGCAAAATTCTTGAATTTTATCTTTCTATAATTTGAACAGTAACTGTGATGATCCTTGTGTACACTAAAACTAATATTATGGGTATAAATGCAATAAGCATCATATGCTTTTTTGTCATCTTTATAAACAACCTATAATAAGAAAGATCATCAAAAGCGCATACAAAGAGTATGAAAAAATAGTTGAGTTGTAGTTCTAGCATTTCATACCGTGCTTTTACTGTGCTTTGAGAGCGAAAGCATAGTGAAAGCTCATTTACAACACCTTAAAAACCATAGTGAAAGTGTAGTAAAAGCGTCATGGAAGGTCGCTGAAAGCGCATCAAGAGCATAGTTGCAAATGTGCAGAAAAAACACAGTTTCATATGCTCAGGGCTCTTTTGCTTTTTCTACGCACTTATATGCACTTGTATTGAGCGTTGATATGCTTTTTTAACATAGCTTTTGTTTTAGAACATTGAAAAATTATAAAACTTTGGAAACTCTTAAAACAACTTCAGAAGAGGTAGAAATTTACCGATAAGTTGAAATCTGCAACAATTTCAGCCAAATTAACTTTCGATTCTTGAATGTTTCCATACATCCTTTCAGCCTTCGTGTCTTGTGGGCATTCCATCTCCGTGATATTACAACGGCGGTCCTCATTTTTTCTTTCTGTTGCAGAAGTCCTAAATATTTAGATTTAAGAGCTTTTGCGTATTTTTTTCTTCAAATGTTACGCCAATCCTAAACCCCGACATTTAAAAATTAAAAAACTGATCGGATCAATCAGGTTGATAAGACATAAATAAATAAAAAAATACAATTGACAAAGCCACATGTCTCTTCTACCTGTCAAGTTTTAATTAGAGCACGATCCGACGACAAAAATGGAGCCCAAAATAGGTTTCTCTCTCTCCGAATACGATCCAACGACAAACCCTCAACAGCAAATGACATTTTTTTCTTAAATTTTCTCTTTTACAACGTATCTCTATTCTCTTCCAATTTCTTCTATTTCTCTCAGTTACTACTTCCAGTTACTACTTCCTCTCGGTCACTGCGTTCATTCGTTCGTGCGGTTTCACTGGAGTGAGCGATATTTGGTATCTCACACAAGGAGTCGCGTTTAAACGCTTTCAATCGCATCGGTTCGCTCAGTTTGCTCTACTGCTAGCCCGTTTGGCCGCTCGCCTGCACGCTCGCTTTCCGCGGTCGCTGGCTGGCTGGCTCGCCTGTCGCTCGGCTTGCTGCTCTTTAGCTAGGGAACCGGTTCTACTGAACCAATCCATCTGCCGTTTCTAACAACACACCATCGCAGAAACATAATTAGGGTTTACTTATTTTCTGATTTGCTTTTACAGTTCGTGATGAATGAATTAAAAAGCAAATCCATCTTTCTACCTTGCATAAACTACTTTTTAAATTATGTTATCGCTGCCTATCTCTTGTTGTAGACTACTTCGGGCAAAGGTGGTTCTTACGTCTATGATATTCACTACTGGATCGGGAAAGACACTAGCCAAGTATGGTATTTTGCAATTTTTGATATCATAATATGCTGTGAGATTATTAATTGGTGTGAATGATAAATGATTTCCAGGATGAAGCTGGAACTGCAGCAATCAAGACGGTTGAATTTGATGCAACTCTTGGAGGCCGTGCAGTTCAACACAGGGAGCTTCAGGGTCATGAATCTGACAAGTTTTTGTCTTATTTCAAGCCATGCATCATTCCTCTTGAGGGTGGTGTTGCCTCTGGCTTCAAGAAGCCAGAGGAGGAGAAGTTTGAAAACCGTCTTTATGTTTGCAAGGGAAAAAGAGTTGTTAGAATGAAGCTAGTGAGTAGCTCATAAGTTCTTTATTATTATTATTATTATTATTATTATTATTATTATTATTATTATTATTATTATTGTTGTTGTTGTTGTTGTTGTTGTGTTGTTGTTGTTACTATCATTATTATTATTGTTGTTGTTGTTATTATTATTATTATTGTAACTACACGAGCAAGCTGGTTTTCTGGAATTGATGGCTTTATTTTCTTAATTGACCAGGTTCCATTTTCCCGGTCTTCACTGAATCATGATGATGTATTCATCTTGGACACTGAAAATAAAATATACCAATTTAATGGAGCTAACTCCAACATCCAAGAAAGAGCTAAATCTTTAGAAGTGATACAATATTTGAAGGATACATACCATGAAGGAAAGTGTGAAGTTGCAATTATTGGTAAGTTTTCCTTGAAATTCACTAAGCTCTTTCTTTTATCTAGCTTATAGTATTACCTTGTTCCTAGGTGATGCTATACTTGCTGCAGGTCTGTGTCAGGCTGGGTCCTCTTTAGTATTTTTGCATGAATTGACAAAAAGCCAGCCATTTGATAATTCTTTTCTTTTAAAAATATTGTTAGATGATGGGAAACTTGTAGCAGAGTCCGACTCGGGTGAATTTTGGGTTCTCTTTGGCGGCTTTGCACCAATTGGCAAAAAGCCAGCAAGTGAAGATGATGCTGTTTTGGAAAAAACTCCACCAAAACTATATAGGTATTTTTTCTTGTTTATTACATTAATTAGAGTATATGCAAGACTATAGTTTTAATGTATTCCATATTGGATTTTGAATGTTGTAGATAATTTTGATGCCATTAAATTACATATGTTTTTGTTTACTTTATTTTTTTAGGGGCATTTTGAATACACAGTTTAGTGATTCTTCTTTTGTTTAACGTAACTTGATAATTGATTCTTCTTTTTTAATGTCACAACACGGTTCAGAGTTGAATTAATAAGATGGGAATAAACAGTTGGATGGATATTACAATTCTCTCAATAGCAATAATTACTCAATAAACTAAATATCCAAATGTAATTGAAAGCCACTAAAATAATTATCAATCTAAACATATGATAAAATATTTTTTACCCATTTTCAGTTGATCTTCTTCAGTATACGAAATCTTCTCTATCAGCCATCTAATTTATCTGAAAATTTTAATTTAATAATTTGAGTTTTCAATAACAAACTCATTGATCAATTACAATTTATAGCACAATAGTAAAGCATGCATATAAATTGCCATACTCATTTATCAAAATTTTTATTTAATATACATATAATATTTAATATAAATGTGAATATTGTAATTTCTTGATTGATTAAATATTCTTCAATATTTCAGTTTATTTATTACAATTTATAGTATAGTACTAATTAAGGTATTTTCATTTTTATTTTTCATGCACGGGTTTGTTGCGCCCATAGCTAGTATCTGTCACGACCCGGCCCGATGAGCTCGCATAGTTGAGGCGGAACGGAAGTTGGACGGTAGACTAAAATATCCAATCTCTAAAACTATCACCATAATATTTGAAAGAGCTACTAAAACACATAAACATAACCTCATTTAGATTCATATAATTACCTTTCTTCCGGCGCGCCTCTCTTACGGTATACGTTACCGCCCCTTCTATTCATTTTGGTTTAAAATAATTATATCTAAAAAAAAAATTAACAACTAACAGTAAAACAATGCTTAGTAAGTAAAATATGACTCTAAACTACAGTAACTCAAGGTATAATGAGCAATATGCTAGATACCATATTTTATTTAAAACATATCATAAATTGATTTCTTATAAACATGTCATTAAACATATCATATATCATAAAATTATATCTTTCATATATATTTTTATATTCATATCAATATTTGTAACATTCTCATTTCGTATATATTACAACCGTCACAGGAGCCACTGTCTAGTACCATAAAGGTACTCCTTTACCATTTTATTTTTCATATCCTTTACCATTTTAACGTGCACGAGTACAGCGTCCCCAGCTAGTATCATAAGGGAGTGAGCTCTATCAATTTAGCATGCATATACATTCACTCAATATAGCAATCATATCATAATCCTATCATCTCATTTCTATTGCATATGAACTTTGTATGATAAAGTCATAAAATGTAACATATAAATTGCATTATCAATTATTGGACAAGAGTAACAGAATCATAATTTAAATTAATCATAAAGACTTTATAAACATACTTGATCTTTCAAATCATATAACTTGAGAGAAACAAAATTTATTAGTGTAATAAAGAACCATGAGTACTTACTTAGATTTAAAGGATTTGATTACTCTACTCGAACACCTTCCTTCGAGGTCCAAATATTGATAAATTTTGATAATCGTTGACCTCGAAGGAAGGTATTCGAGCGGAGTAATCAAATCCTTAAAATCGAGGTAACTACTCATGGTTCTTTATTACAGTGATAAATTTTGTTTATCTTCAAGTTATATGATTTGAAAGACCAAACATGTTTATAAAATCTTTATGGTCAATTTAAATTATGATTCTACTATTCTTTTCCAATGATTGATCATGCAATTTATATGTTACATTTTATGACATTATCATATAAAATTTATATGCAATAAAAATGAGATGATATGATTGTTATATTGAGTGAATGTATGTGCATGCTGAATTCATGGCGCTCACTCATTTATGGTACTAGCTGGGGACGGTGTACTCGTGTACGTTAAAATGGTAAAAGATATGAAAAAGGTAATGGTAAAGGAGTACCTTTATGATACTAGACGGTGGCTCCTGTAACGATTGTAATATATATGAAATGAGAAGGTTACAAATATTGATATGAATATGAATATGAAAATGACTATGAAAGATATGATTTTATGATATATGATATGTTTAATGACATATTTATATGAAATCAATTTATGATATGTTTTAAATGAAATGTGTCATCTAGCATATTACTCATTATACCTTGAGTTACTGTAGTTTAGAGTTATGTTTTACTTACTAAACATTGACTTATTGTTAGTTGTTAAATTTTTTTTCAGGTATAATTATTTTAAACAAAAATGAGTAGAATGGGCGGTAACGTGTACCGTAGGAGAGGTGCACCGGAAAGAAAAGTAATTATATGAATCTAACTGAGGTTATGTTTATGTGTTTTAAATTTTACGTGTACCGTAGGAGAGGCGCACCGGAAAGAAAAGTAATTATATGAATCTAAATGAGGTTATGTTTATGTGTTTTAAATTTTATTGTTTTAGTGGCTCTTTTAAATGTTATGGTGATAGTTTTAGATATTGAACATTTTAGTCTACCGTCCGACTTCCATTCCCGCCTCGCCTATGCGAGCTCACTGGGCCGGGTCGTGACAACACCATAAAGAGGAGAACTCTTGTATTTGCATGCATTTACCTTCTCCATTTTCACATTCTTCTATTTCTTTTAGTAATTTATTATATTCATTTCATTTTCTTTTCATATACATATTAATCTACATAAATAGTTTTCGCATTTATATACATACCATATTATAAATATGATTATTTGATTTTCCTTAGTTTAATGTATGTTAGTTCCTTTACAATTCAACAAGTCTATATATATGATATAATTGCATTGAAATAAAATAAAAAATGTAATTGTTATAAAATAAATGTAATCATTCACTTTACTATTTTTTATGTGTTGAAACCCTTTCAAATTTTTTCAGTTCTTAAGTGGTCTTCTTTAATGTAATACCTAAAGTCACATACATAATTTTATGAATCTGCACATTTATCTAAAAATTATACTTTTCATTAACTTCAAATTAATTCTCCATTAACATATATAACTCTTACCTAAACTTTTGTTGGCTTTTGTATTTTGTTTCATCTCAATGATTTAATTTTTCTACTGTTCAAAATAATATCAATAATATTTAATTAATATTAAAATTTAACTTGGAGTATTCAAATGTCATCAAAACAATATCATATGCTTCATACATTGCTAAAGATAACGTAGGATGCCTCAAACGTTGTCAAAGACAACTTTTAACATATCGAATTCCATTAAAATAATAATGAATATTTCTGAATTATCATGTCATAATTGCAATTACATTATCTATTCTATTCCCTAACAGTCAAAATTAAATATTTTTAAATTGCATTACATTCCTCAAATAAATCCTCTTTTTTATCAAAATAAGGCTTTCTCCAACTTCACCTATTGATGTAGAGAAATTTTACAATAGTAGATTAAGAAAAAAATACAAAGCATAAACTTCTTCCATCCAATTGGAATAGAAATCACTTCCTCGTTCTCTGTCATCAAAATGGAAACTCACAAACTCCTCTTTCTTCTTCTTCTTCCTCTCACCGAGCACAGATTCTTCGATGAACATCAAAGGTAAGTAACCTCTCCTTCAACCTTCTCTTTTACAATATCTCTCTTTCTCTTCTTCTAACTTCGATTCTTCTAAAACCGAATGAAATCGGTCATTTAACCATGCAAGGAGTCGTGCCGATTACTTTGCACTCGTCATGTTTCGCTTTGCCCCAGCCCACTCATTCTCACGATTATGACATGAAAACTGAAATTGGAGGAAAAGATTTGATTGGATTTCCTGTTTAAGTAGGCATCAAGTTCTTCAATTCATGAGCATCAAGTAAAAAAGTTGACACTGCTGTAGAGTGCTGAATTCTGAAGTCCAAAATTTCCCTTTCCACTTTTTCACTAATTTTAATAATTTCCTTTGGTTCCCGATGTATTGTAATAAGGTTCCCCAGGAGTTTGCTTATACCTATCACACAGGTAATATGTCACATGTAAAGTTGGAAGTTGGAACATGTGTTTCTAAGTCATTAGTAATAAATAAACTCTCGCAGAATTTATCATTTAAGCTTTTTCATGTAAACTAGGTATGTTATTTTTTTTTTATTATTATTTTTTCATTCTAAATATTTAAGTAGTTCTATTATGCATGAAATTGCATGTCAATGTGATGCACTCCTATTTCAGTCCTTATTTTTTTGCTGTCAATGTTGTAAAATCTGGATCAGCGTTTCTTTGCTTGGTACTCTTTTTCTCCAGCAGTTTGAATCTGACCTATCTCTCAGTATGCTGTGTGCTTATATGAGACTGTCCAACTCCATGTATGAAATGATGGTATCTACAGAAATAGAATATTGTATTGATTTTAATGTGTACTACCCATATCTTACTGGCTTATGGTTTCTAAGATTTGCTTCCTGAGTGCATCGTTATATCGAATTTTATTTGTTCGAATGTAAATATTATAATAATCACATTTTTTTTTAAATATGCCAAGCTTGCATGGACGTCTTAGTTCTGTTGAAAAAATTGAGAATCATTTATTGATTGAAACTAGCTTCTAACTGCCATGACAAATACTAGTAGTAGGAAAACAGGTTAGTGTCTTTTATAAGTTCTTATTGCTGTGTTAGGTCATCTTTTGCATAATATGCACAAGAACTTGGGTTAGCATTTAAAATTTTGAAACCTTGCTATAGTATCAATGATGGTCAATTAAAGTTGGAAGAAGGCACTCTTTCCAAAGCCATGCTTGAAAACAATAAATGCTATTTACTGGATTCTGGAGCTGAGATTCATGTTTGGGTTGGCCGGGTAACACAACTGGAGGAGAGAAAGGCTGCTTGCAAAGCTGCTGAGGTAGTGCTTTAGATATGTTAATGGCTTTCCAAGAGATTCTACTCCATATGAACCTTTTTCTATTATTTTTTTGTAGGAACTTGTTAATGGTGAGAACCGACCTAAGGCAACCCGAATAATCCAAATTATTCAGGGTCACGAGACACATTCATTCAAGTCCAACTTTGAATCTTGGCCTCTGGGTAATGGTACAGGAAGTACTGGTGGTGAGGATGGAAGAGGAAAAGTTGCAGGTACTTGATTTATTTTATGCACATGCTTGATTGAACTATCTTGTTGTTGGCTCTTGTTTTATTTTTTTTTTTTTTTTTTAGCCCTGTTAAAACAACAGGGTGTTGATGTTAAGGGAAGCACAAAAAATGCTCCTATAAATGAGGAGATTCCGCCTTTGCTTGAAAGCGGTGGGAAAGTTGAGGTAAAACTCCCCTGCAAGTTAGTTGAAGTAGGAGGGGTTCTTGTTGAGAAGTTTGATTAATGCTTGTGTTTTAGGTTTGGCGAATCAATGGCAGTGCCAAGACACGAATTTCAAAAGAAGAGATTGGTAAATTCTATGGTGGAGATTGTTTTATTGTGTTATACACATATAATTCTGGTGACAAGAAAGAAGAATATTTCCTGGCCTGTTGGATTGGAAAGGAAAGCATTCAGGTAACTAATATGATTTGCAAATTTTGTGAATCAAATAAAAATGTTTTACAAAATAAATATATCTGAACGGGGTACTCTATGTTTTTTCCACTGGACAATTGTTTACATAACAGCTAGCTACCCCTTTTTGTCCCATGAAAATATGTTACTAATTATTGGAATTCAGAAATATAACCAATTAAAATTTAAATGTTTCACGAGATCTTAAAATGCATATTACAATGATAATTCAACTCTTAGTAGATATATCTGAATTCATTGATTTTTTTTTTTAACTTTTAAAAGAGAGTTGCATGAATATCGTGCACAAATAATCTCAAATCTCAATATGTCTATTTTCTGTTCAGTTGTTCTTTTGGCAGGCAAGCTTATCCCTTCAAGTTTTGCGTTATTTTTTCTGCCGAGGCAGATTCTCTAATTTATCTTATTTATTTTAACTTTCTATTCAAACTTTAATACTACTATTCAGTTAGCATTATCTCTTCAACCAGCTAATTGTATCATATTTGAAAGCTGTGTAGGAAAAAATGGATTCTAGTGACAACCCTTCTCAAGGGATACTTAATGCATCTCTCTTTCCATCTGCCTGGTTGATAGGACTGATTAGCATTGAATTTTCTCTCTATTTTGAAGGTTTTAGATAACTTGACTGACATTATGGTCATCTTTATTTGATAACTTGGCTTGATTCGAGGGAAAATGCCCTCTCTCTCTCTCTCTCTTCTCTCTCTCTCTCTCTCTCTCTCTCTCTCTCTCTCTCTTTCTCTCTCTCTCTCTCTCTCTCTCTCTCTCTCTCTCTCTCTTTATATATATATATATGGTTTAACCTTGCTGTAAAGGTCCACTTACTGATTTCTTTTAAGCGATTTTATGTAAATTGTGGATGCATAGATTCATCTATTGTAATCCCAAAACTGTAGCTCCTTATTTAACCCGTCTTACCTGTTTATCCGCTACATTTTACTCCCAGATATGATATGTTTTAACTCTGTAACTTTGAGTTCTTCCTAAATTATGCGCACCTATTTAAACAAAACTGAACATCGGGACGCTACTGAACTCCTTAAAATACTTCTGGACTTTCCAATTTACCCTCTGTTGAGTTTTCCTTCTGAAAATTTAAGGGGGCTTCTTCATC
This sequence comes from Dendrobium nobile, assembly GCA_022539455.1. Taxonomy (NCBI): domain Eukaryota; kingdom Viridiplantae; phylum Streptophyta; class Magnoliopsida; order Asparagales; family Orchidaceae; genus Dendrobium; species Dendrobium nobile. Next base: position 69,921,358 of record CM039723.1, read on the forward strand.
TCTTGGGATTGTTGTTCCCAAAAATAATTGTCTTCCACACATTTCAAATTTTTTTAGTATGCTATTTAAAACATTATCTTTATGTTTTTTACAATCGTATCTAACATGCTGTTTTATAATATTTAAAATTGTTCTAGTCTTCTAAAATGTCTTAGTTTTTGTTCCGATGTTCCAAAAGATATTCTTCCTATGAGGTTAACATCCCTTTGATCATATCAAGTTTTTTTCTTCCTACTAGGATGATCAAATGATGGCTGCTCGATTGGCTAATACAATGTGGACTTCCATGAAGGGGAGACCTGTTCAGGTATTTCTTTATCTGTTTCATGAATATTGGTTCACTTTCTTTCTTTTATTTAAGTTATGCTGTAGGAATTACCGGAATTTTTTTTCCCTTGAGACTTATATTCGGCTTACTGGCCTGCTCCACTGCAGGGTCGCATTTTCCAAGGAAAGGAGCCACCGCAGTTCATTGCTCTCTTTCAGCCAATGGTTGTTTTGAAGGTACAATTTACCTTTTTTTTGTTCAGATTGCCTTCTTGAGAAGTTGAGGCACGGTTTTGAGTCATTACTATTTCTCAAATTGGCCAGGGCGGTCTAAGCACAGGCTACAAGAAGTTTATAGCTGAGAAAAAGCTGAATGATGAAACCTATGCCTCTGATAACATTGCACTAATTTGCGTGTCTGGTACTTCAGTCCATAACAATAAAGCAGTTCAAGTTGAAGCGGTATGCCTTATGTTCTTTTTTTTTTTTTTAATTTAAATTTACATGGACATTAGCTTGTTGGAGGTTTTAGACATTGAAAGATTGTATTTTTACCTTGTTGTGACATTGAATAAGAAATTCAGCACCCTCTTGCCCATCTGCATGGTTTAAATGGTTGAAATATGAGCTTTTGAAGAGTTAAAACTCTATTTAAATTAAATTCTATTTAAACACTACAAAATATTGCTTATTTTAGATATCTTGGGTCTATTGTTCAAAGCGATGGTGAAATAGATGGAAATATTATTAATAGAATTCAAGTTGAATGATTGAAATGGATGAATGTATAAGGCGTTTTATGTGATAGAAACATACTCCTCAAACTTAATGGAAAATTTTATAAGATGGTGGTGACTGGAGAGACTTCCAATGCTTTATGGAGAATAATATTGACCATTAAAAGAGAAGCATAAAATCAAGTTGGGTGTTGCAGAGATGAGGATGTTCAAGTTGATAAGTGGCTTTACACTTAGAGACAATATGTGAAACTAGTATTTACGTGAAAAGGTTGGAGTAGCTTCAGTGACAGATAAGATTAGAGATTACCTTAGATGGTTTGGTCACATAAATGTCGGCCTTCTTATGACCTGGTTAGGAAAGCAGATGTATTAGATCGGGCCTATGTGAAGAAAAGTGGATGTAGACCTAAAAAGATTTGGTTCGAAGTATTAGAAATGACATTTTTTTTATTAGATTTAAGTGAGAATTTGATTCTTAATAGGACATAATGGAGAAAAAATGACTCATGTAGATGACCACATGTAGCTGGATAAAGACTTGATGTTATTGTTGTTCTTGTTGTAAAGAATTGCCTAGGTTGTGACTCATTGAAGGTTGAACAAGGTTAAAATAAAAAATTCATGAGTGAGAATATTGGCAACTTGTGGTTCAGAATATATTTTCTTATCATGGACCTTTTTAGTGGGTACACTTGTTTGAACTATTTATGGTTTTTTTTCCCCGCATTGTGTCACATAGAGGAGTAAATCAACACGCCACCCAATCCCCACTCCACTGCCGTCAACCCAGCCACACATGTATCCCCGACTAAAATAAGGTTTTAATTTTTAATCATTGGTCCCTTAAGATATCAACTACTTGTTTAAGCATCTGAAGGATTACAACTAGTGTTTTTAGTGGTTCAGTGTAAGTTTAAGAGGATGAAGCTCTCCATTGAAATGCTTGGTTGAATAGGTTAGTTTAACATGCATTGAAAGCTGGAGCAGTTCAAATAAAAGTATGTGGGCTCCGAAAATTCGGCCTCAGCCTCCCCGCCGCGCTGATGCTTGATTTTTGTTTTAGCGAGGGAGTTTTAACGGAATAAGTTCCGGGGTAAATTTTGGAAGGCAGATGGGTTTGTAGATAAGACACTACCAAGAGATTTCGCCCTCATTTTGTGAGGACTTTATGATATGAGTTCTGGTTTCCTATAGGCGCAAGCACCAATAGTTAATTACCCCTCTTGATCACGAGAGAGAACTTTCGATTAAGGCTAGTCGTCAATCAGATACGTAGATACGTGGTATCTAACATGTAGTAGCAGCATAAGTGTGGGATGTTGGAAAATTGGGTTTGGATTTTGGTATTTGTAAAGGTTAGGAAAGTTTGGATGTTTGAGGATTGAGATATTTGAGAAATTTCATATTTAAAATTGGAATTTTCACCATCTTGCACTTAAAGCGGATGGTGGGGGAATGGATGATGGACCCGATCAAGATCCCATGTTTCCGTCATCCTGGGCCATCATGGACCTTGGTCTACTTAGTTAGAGGAGGTAGTCGACCCAACCTGATAGAAGGATCCTTGTCGGCAGCCATGGGTTGCTTCGTCCAAGAGGACCTTGTAGACCTGGGGTGAATATTTGCCTAAGGGGACAAATTTGAATCCACCTTAGCTTACAGAGAGCTTTGTGCCCTATCGACCATATCCTATTGATTCATATCTCAAGGAATTGATGCCACTAAGGAGCGTATTGGCTCTAGCCATAACCGGTATTTCGTGTTGCCATTTGACGGCAAAACCACTCGGTTCAGAGGGCCCCGGATCATAACCGTTTATTTTGCGGTACCATTTGGCGGCAAAACCGCCGGTTAGAGGACACGTACCACGTCCTTACTGGCAGGAGATTTTTTGAGAATGGATCCTAGTAATATTTTCGACTAGGCATTTGGCTCTATGTGAGCTGAAGTAAATTTTAATTTGTCCACCCAGCAAATTGTTGCGGATGGTGGATGGATTTTGCTTGAAGTGTTCGATAGTTGGATTTTAATTTTTAAATATTTTTGGGATTTTAGGATTTTAAGATTTTTTTGGATTTTTGGATATTTGGAACGGCATTTGAAAAATATTTGGAATGGACCCCTCCGATTGAGATTTGCATTCAACACGGCCATCATCGGGGTGTTCATGGGGTCTTTTCTCTTTTATAGCTTGAATCTTGTCGACTCTGTCTGGCTGTCGATAGAGGATTGGGTTTCGTAGACTTTATACCTTTATTAGTGAATTCATATTGTTATAGATCTTGAAGGCCTAATATGAATGTATTAAAACAAATATATCGGTTATCATCATTGTATACTTGTTTAATTGTTCGAACCCTGTCGACTTCTATTGACCCGTATGGAAGGATCGGGTTCGAACTTGAATTCACTTGTTGACCCGTGCAGCATCCCTAGACGTCACGTGTGTATCAATAACACGCTCGCCGGGGCCCATGCGGGTGTTTGGGGGCATTTTATAATTGAACCCTGTCAACACCTTTTATCTATTTAGAAGGATCGGGTTCAAATTTAATAACCCGCACAGCATCCCTAGACCTCACGTGTGTACCAATAACATGCTCGTCGGGGCCCATGCAGGTATTTGATTGTATTTACCCCTTTTAGTGTATCTATGTGTATACAAACTATGGTGCACGTGCGGAGGTAATTTGAAATCATTTGTAGACGCCTTCTGTCTGATTGTACGGATGTTGCAGATCCTGTGACGTGGCGTTGTAGTTGTGGATACCTTTTGTCTGCTTATACGAATGTTGCAGATCCGGTGGCGTGACGTAGCAGCTTTCGAATATAATTGTTTGCTGCTTCATATAGGTAGACTGTCGTGCACTACTCGTTGCTTTCTGCAGGTGGATCGTAGTGCACTAACAAATCTCCTGCTTTGTTCGTAAATGCTTGCATTCGTTATAATTTGTTTGGCATTTGTTCGTAGATTTTATATAATATTCATAGCGGGGCTCCAGCAGAAGCTCGTGGGAGCTTGTATATGTCGTATCCTTTATGTACTTTGTTGTGGTATTTGACTCATGTAGTACATCTGTCACTGCTACAAGTAGGCAGGTAGATGTATTCTTTCACAGATTAAAATTGACTTCAGAATACTGCATTTACTGAAGTCTTTCTGCATCTACCCCTAGCTGGCATGTTATACATACATCTGATTTGTAGAGAAATTGTATGTATTGCAGATCTTTGATAGTCATTCATGGATAATTTGTATTGTCTTGTACCATTTGCATTCCTTCATGCTTATCTCGTAGTACCTTTCTCTTTCATGGTTTCTGCAAGTGGAGATAGTAGGGATTATTGTATCTCCCCACATGGTTGTCGTGGAGATTATAATCAGCTTTAGTCTTCTTATTCTAATGTGTTATTGCGAACCACAGGGTATCGTCATCTTTGCTGCACATATTATGTATTCATTTGTGAACATTGTGTTGTACTCATGAAGAGATTTTGTAGTAGCTTGCAGGAGGGTAATTTACTTGCTTGAATGATGAATACATATGTGATAATCCCTCAATATTGTCTCTATATGGTTTGCAACATTTATCTATATTATGATCAAACTATACATGCCCATCTTGATCATTTCTTAGAAATAAATTAATGTTGCAAACCTGTTATCAAACTACAAAGAATTCAAGCCATGACTTTATGATCAAATCATTTCCTCCACAATCTTCTCATTATTTGCAAATAAGTTACACTTGCAAGTTCTTTTCCTTCAAATGTGATTTATAACAAAGTGTAAGGCATTTGATATTATCATCAATATTTTTATTACGATCCATATGATTCTTTTCAAGTCAAGTATAGTCATCCAAAGACATCATGCTAAGGTTCATGATTAAATTGTGCATCAATCCTCATTTGCTTGCATGATATTCACTTGGATGAGCTTAAATGACCATAGTGGCTATCATAATATTCAATTGAAAGTTCTTGTATTGTTACTTACAAGCATTTCATTTGATCCCTATTTGAATAATTACGATTGCAATTATCACTCTATGCTTGTTCTAAAGTCATCATATGATGGCTTTATGATCAAAACATACCTTCAAAATTTTGTGCTCCTTATAAACAAGCTACATTCCTCATTTCCTTGTTCTCAAAAATTCATTGTAATTTACATGATGAATGTAGCTTATTCATCAATATCTTTATTTTGATTGCAATAATCCTTGCAACTCAATTGTTATTTCCATGCCAAAGTTTGCAAATCATTTATGTATAACTCTCTTCTTGTAGGCAAGTTATACTCCTTGCCTCTACATGTTGTTTGCAACATGCATGATGATTTGTAGATAGCTTATCACAAATTTTGTAATTCAATGAACTTTGCTCAATGATGAATCAAATCCCATGTTATGAGTCAATTAGGTTGACCCAAAAACTCATACCATGGCATTATAATCAAATCATTAACTTTTGCAATTTTCTTTCACTTTGCTTGTTAAGATTTGCATTCAAATGAAATGATGATTCTTTAATAGCCCATTGAATCAATTATGAACATGTAATTGCATTCTATATTTGTTTCATGTTAATGATTATTTGCAAGTTCATTGTTATCATTTTGCTTGAGTCCAAATCAAGCTTCAAATTTTTTAAATTAGTTTGAATTTATTTAAGTCCATTTAGTTCAAGTCCGAGTGCAAGTTCGAGTTCAAGTCCCAATCTGAGTTCAAGTTCAATTCAAGCTTAAGATGAGCCTCTTCCCTTCATTCGAGTCCCCTGTAGTCCTTGCAAGTGCAATTTAATGTCCAAGTTGTTCAAATTATGATTGAGTTTGAGTTCACTTAAGTCCAAATATAGTATTATGTTCACCCGAAATTTCGGCAGCCTCCCGACGTCTCCCCTGTTTAGGGGCAAACTACGGAAAACTGGGCCTTCCCACCACGCTAAGAAAAGCATGTATGGTAGGTGCCCTCTTTCGAGGACACCGCGGCCGTGTATTTTTTGATCCCCCACCACGCTAAGAAAAGCGAAGAAAAGCGTGTATGGGTATTTTGAAAATATTTTGCAAGAAAAACAGTTATTTTCCCGCAAGAGGGTACTTATAGGTATCCCCGCTTCGTCGTACGCATCGCACCGGGCTCCCTTCCCACCACGCTAAGAAAAGCGTGTATAGGCGGGGTTTCCAAGGCGATACGAACTTCAAAGAAGGGATTTAGGTGATTACTCGCTTCGTCGCAAGCGTCAAGACGCACGTCCTCCCACCACGCTAAGAAAAGCGTGTATAGGTGGTCGTTTTGCCCCGCCGCATGCATCGAAACGAGTTTTCTAAAATTTAAAAAATTCTTTTTTTTTTAAAGGTTTTTTTTTTGAAATATCTTTTTTTTTTTTTTGAAATAATCTCTTTTTTTTTTGTAGCATACAAACAAATACCATTACATATTCAATCTTGATAATATGTTTGAAGCAAGAATAAAATCAAATGTCTAAGCTCACTGGAATGCTTATCATTTTTGATTGACTTTGGCTCAATGCTTCCTTCATTTTCATGCTTCCCAATACTCCCATTTGTAAGCTCATGTCCACTCAATTGCTTCTTCAGATCTTGTAAAGTAGGATTTCCTCTATGCTTATTCATAACAACACCAGAAAGTGGCTCAGAAGGTTTCTTTTGATTCCCAATTGCATGTTGAAATTCAACGCATGTCAAAACTTTATGATCCATTTTTCTTTTTCTCTATAGAAACTTCTGACTTTGTATGCTTCAACTTGCTGGCTGCAGTTATATTCTCAACTTGTATTGCTGTCTCGTTGAATGAAGGCCTCTTCCTCTTCTTGTTAGTTGTCTTGTATATAAATTTCTTCAGCAGTAAAACTTGATTTTGGGCGAAATAAAGCTTGCAATATCACTACCTGCTGTTAAAAATCACCTCGGTGAGCCAGACTTATCACTTTGTGGAAGAAGTCAGAAAGAACAGATAAAGCACTCTTCTTTATCTTTGATAGATGCCTTAAGTGTTTGGAAAACCACCATTTACCGTGAGCTCGAACAATTCTCCATCAGCGGACATTCTGACAGGAAATGGCAATAGATGACCATGCAAGTTCACAACCTCCTCTCCAATGTATTTCTCCCACAAATTCTCAGTGATGCTTCTCACGGCTCTTACACATTCTAAGCTCTCAGGTTCCAGGAAAAACATGATGCAAACCAGGATGATGGCTCATGAAGTGTTCATACCTTTGTGACATTCGGTAGCCGTGGACAAGACCATGAGCTTGCCCATCTTCCGCATTAAGGTGTGCTGGTTATCGTCCACACTCATGAACTAGGCATACACGTTGAGGATGAAATCGGCTTAGTAAAGCAAGGGAAAAACCGGACTTGCTGAAGGCTTGTTGTAGCGTGGGCTTCATGTGGATAGGAAGAGGCGGCGTATCTTGGAGTTTGAAGGAGGAAGCTTGGGACGGAAGGCTCTAAGTAGCACGAAGGCAGGCATCATTTTCTTTTTTTTTTGAAGTTCTTCAGTGCAGCCTAATCGTGAGGTAGAGAAGTTACGGGCTTTGGAAGAGCAGGTGGAAGCTACAGGTGAAGACAAAAAATGAAGAAGAGAAGTAGAAGAGCAGATTTGAAGGCTGGTTGGGTGGAGGGACGGGGGTGAGTTCCTTGGGGAGGATTAGACGAAGCAGGAGTTGAGAGTGTAGCGACGGGATCGGAGGGAATGAGCTGCTTCTGGGGTCGCTTGGAGTTCGAAACAGCAGAGGGGAACTAGGGGTTTCAGCTTGAAGCGGAGCGAAGTAGTGATTTCAGTTTGAAGTGAAGAGAAGTAGATATTTGGCGTTGGGTAGAATCAATCAGGACTCGAGCTGAAGTAGTTCGCGAATAGGAAGAATAAAAAGATCGTGTCCAGAGCTCTCATCTTTTTTTTTTTTACTCCAGTGTCAGAAAGAAATAGAAATTATTTGACGTAAGGCAGAGACTCGACGTCGTACAGGGAAACTCAACGAGTTTTCAGGGATTTAAATAGAGGTGATAAGAGGTTTCATTTTAATGAGATTTGATTTTAAATTTGACTTTCCAATTTTTGGCTGAATCAATTGACAGATTTAATAATGACTTAGCCATTATTAGTATTGCCATAAATGTAAGATTGCAGCCATATATCAATCAATTAAAAGGTCCTTGATTTTCTTGCACCCTCTTGAAAAGTGTACACTTATCTCGTTTTACGTGTCAAATTTTTCTAATATATAAAAATTAGATGAATTGGAAGTGCATTTAGGGTATTGCTGATGTTCCGGTCGCAATGATGTAGTTTGTTTCGCGATCGGACTTCGTTTGAGCATCGTCGAGGTCTCATTTTTCTCGTAATGCGCGTCTTTGTTCATATTAGAATCGCCTTGGAATTTATTCCACCACCTCAACTGATCCCAATTGATTAAATAAAGTACTCATCCATGACTTTTTTTTTTTTGGGAAAATTTACTTATAATGGCTTCTTAGTGGGTTGAAGAACTTATTACACTTTTATTCTTTCAGGATAAGATAATACCTGTGTAGTGATCAGTTGGATTATTAGTTTTTTCCTATCGAACTTTGACATTTACAAGTAATTACGTTGTCTCATATTTCTGCTTGTTATAAAAAGATCGTGTTTTTGGAAGAACTCATCATGTGCAATCTGGCGTCTTTTTTGTTTTTATTTTCCTCTGATGTTTCTTTCGTTAGGCATGCTTATGCTTTCCGCCTACTTCATTTCACAACTATTGTAGATGCTGGTTTGTTTCTTTTCCATTGATAATTTAAACATGAAAACAGAGTGAGCATGTGCGGTGGAAGTTATTAGCAGAGTGCCAAATTTATTCTATTTTTCTTTACTCTCCTCTCCTCTTTGAGCTGCACCATGGTAACCTCCCATCTTGCTAAGTGACGCAGATATTACTTGGAAGTTGCCACGATCATATATAGGTTTCATCTTGTATTATTATTTTGGTTTACCTTTACGTGAAAACCCAGTTTATGGGTGACAATATTGATGCTCAAATAAAATTTAAGTAAGTTGCTATTTGCTAATTTTTAATAGCTATTTCAGTCGTTATCTTAATAGTCAGACTAGATGTGCAACTTCGGGTTAAAAAGTATCATAAATTCCACATTGAGGCTTATGGCCTGATTTTATTGAAGGCAGTTCTCTTTTGTTGTTGATTGTTCAGGTTGCGGCATCTCTGAATTCCCAAGATTGTTTTCTTTTGCAATCTGGAAATTCATTTTTCATTTGGCAAGGGAATTCAAGCACCTTCGAGCAACATCAGTGGGCCACAAAAATTGCAGAATTCCTTAAGGTATTAAACTCATGTGCTAACATCGGCCAATATGATGCCTACATAATTTCTTTCTCTGCATGCTTTTGAGGTTTTTATTTGGCCGGTTGGCCCTATGTCAATTAAACAAGCAGAGAAGATTAGACGCTTTATCTGCAATTTACAGATCACATATTCGAAACATTTATATTTGCACATCTCCCTTCTAGTGATTGTGATCAGTCTATCGTTATTGAAGTTGCAAATTACGCGATATTATCTTTTATGTTTGCCTGCCAAAGCTCCCGTTGAGTGATTTTATTAGCTCTATTGCGTTTGAGGTCACAAATGTAGTAGTATTGTCCTTTATATTTTCTGGCTGTAAACTAAGTTACCTTATTTAGGGTAGTATGTGAAGTTAACTTTCTTTAGCAATCAAAATGTTTTTAAGCATAGATGTGGGATCATGGTTCAAAATAAAAAATTGTAATTTAAGAGAAACATTGTGATTTTTGGAGGTACAAACTAGTGAGTTGCTTTGATAACTAGTTGTGGGTTCTATTTCCATCCCGGGATACTATTGAGGTTTAAAAGGAGAAAAATGTAGTGCTAGGAAAAGAGTAAAAGCTTTGGATCATTAAAAGTTACTAATATTTATATCTTCAGTCTGAATCTGCTTACATGCTTCTTGTAGGCAAGCTATATAATAGATTCATTGTTTAGGTACTGGAGTTCTGAACGTTATATTTGTGCTTGTTAAATGCTTACATTGAAGCAAACCAACTTTTTCTTCATTACTTTTTCATAAGTAATGCTTGCTTTCACCCTTTGTCAGTCATTACTATGTAGGACTTATGTTGTGGTCCATACTTAAAATTAATTACTTATCTTGCAAATTGTAAAATCTATGCAAGAATGTGGAACCTTCCCCAATATTGCCAGAAATTTAATGATATTTTGGGGCAGATTTCTTCAACAGCTTGAGGTGTTCTCTGCAATGTTTAAAATTGCGTAATCGGGTATTGAGGCGTTTTTCGTTCGTGAGGCGAGGTGTAAGCCGCAAGGCGTTTTGAAGCGTAAGCCTCAAAATCAAAAAATTGCATGAACATAAAATGATAAATTTTTTATATACTAATGAACAAAAAATATAAAACATAAAAAAGGCACAAGTTATGAAGTGAAATTAAAATATCCCAATAATAAGAATATGAAATATAGTTCAACTCAAATTCTATCTTTCCCAAATCACAATATTCTTTTCAATACAAATTTTTATTGTAAGAGTAATTTTGAAGTTCTGCTTAATTTTAAAGTTCGTAAATCATTTGTATGAAAAGATACTGAGCGGTATCGAGCATGTACCTAACAGTACTGAGCATGTACCTAGTCGTACCGAGCATTGTTGTACTGAGTGGTACCGAACATGTATCTAGCGATACCGAGCAGACAGACCAATTGTGGAATCTTATTAGGTTAGGGGTTTTTCTTTTTAATTTTAAGAGGCATACGCCTCTAAAACATGAGGCAAGACGCGCCTCAAAGGCGCGTCTCAGTGAACATGAGGCGTACGCCTCAATGCCAGCTCTCATTGCGTAGGCTTTGAGGCTTACAAGTCTGAAATTGCGTTGAGGCGCGCCTCTTATTGCGCAAATTTAAACCATGGTTCTCTGCGAAGCATCAAATTCCAACAAAATGTGATGTTCGTGGATCTAAACAGATAATAAATGATTAGTGTTAATCGATGCGTACAAGCCCATAAAAAATGGAAACTAGTCCATTTCATTAGTATGAAGTAATGTTGATGCCAGAAAATTTGAGTTTGGTACTGCTTTATGCTAGATGGTAATTCTTTTGTGTGAATAATTATAGATGAATTCTTTAATTTTTGTTATTTGGAGCACTGTTCATCTTCTTGTTGATGAAGGTGCAACCTGTTTGGCAGATTAGTGCTACTTGTGTTTTCAACAGTTGATGTTCTGCGGAGCTTCAGGCTTTCATCCCCAAGAGCTGGCACTAATCCTAACTTAGGAATGCATAGAAGTACTTTCCATGTCATGTTTAAGCAGAATGTCCAAACTTCATAACAACAACATTAAGTCTTTGTTTTACTATATGGGGTCGGCTAATGTCCAAACTTCATATGAAAAAAAAAAAATTCTGATGTCTCTTAAAGATTGATTTGCTTATTTGTCTGTGGGCTACAACGTATTGGCTATTTGAAATATCAGATTGCAACTTCTGTCTCTTGGGGTCTAATTATTCCCTATTTGCAATATCATCATTGGCTAAGTCAAGCTCAATTAGTGCAGAATAGGGGTGCAAGTGATCCGAACCGGCTCGCAAGCCGGCTCGAGCTCGACTCGTTTATAGGCTCGCAAGCCTAGCTTATCGAGCTCACGAGTCGAGCTCGAGCTTGAACCGGCTCAGCTCATGAGCTCGCGAGCCGGCTCGAATAATTATTAAATATAAATATTAAAAAAAACAAAATGTTATGTAAATCCTGTGTGTTTTTCAAAGTTACCGCGCATTAAACCCAAATTTCTCAAATCCCGCGTATTTCAAAGTCCCCCCTCTCTCTCTCTCTCTCTCTCTCTCTCTCCTCTCTGACAGACAACGGTGAGTGCTCCAAAGCCAATAAATGATGATGTAAAGTGTTATAGACAGCTGAACATAAATGCATATTATTCATTCATTCGTCTCTCTCTCTCTCTCTCTCTAAAAGGTCGCGTGAGGCTCGAAGCCTCGAACTCGGTGAACCAGAAGGCGAAATGGACTGTGCCGGAGTTTGACGAGCTGCTCGACGAGGGGCTCGAACTCGCTTATAATGGGACGAGTTGAGCTCGAGCTCGACTTTTGAGCTTGACTCGAGTTCAAGCTCGAGCTCGAGCTCGGTATTTGACAGTTGAGCTCGACTCGAACACCCACTGGCTCAAACTCGACTCGACTCGTTTGCACCCCTAGTGCGGAATGAGTCACTTCTTTCCTTGTTCATATTGCTTTAGAAGCTTGAAATATTTTACAACTGGCCATTACTTTGTCCGAATCATTCTTTGGAAGAATTAATCAGTCCCATTACATCAACTATTTTTCATTTTGATGCATACACAAATGCAAATTACCGTTAATTTTGATGTGGTCGCAAAGTGCTTTGTATCTTATTACTCTGCATCATTTTCTCCCCAAATTCTTCTTCACTTCGTCCATTCCTATTCCACTGACTCTTAGAACTGCAAAAATAAAAGGCAACTAAATAATAACCTCTAAATTACCCTCTTTGTAAGTACATAGTAAAATAAAGTTTTCCATCAATTCATTGGGATGAATTAACAGCCAAGGACTTCGGTTTTTTGAATTACAAATGGTGTCTTATAGTTTCGCAGAACCTTATTCAATAAATACCATGCCTCCTGAAATTAATTTGGAAGTTTTGCATTTCAGATGGAAATATGATTCTGATATTGTTTATACATTCATGAGCATGGTAACACTTCACATTTCAATCTCATGCCTTCTTGTCTTGCGTACAACATTTCAAATATCCTGTGTAGATTTTGCCCTATATAATCTTCTTGTCAAGAGAAGTTACGAAATGGTGCGTCAATGTTGTGTATGAAGTCTCGTTTGCTTCCCGGTATTTGAGATGGTATCCCCTGTGGCTGTTAATAGTCTAGTTCAAGTGATTTCAGTTCGACTCAAACTTTGCTCGAAATTGAATTTATTTCATTCAAACAAGCTTGATTCAAATTGAGTGGGTTTGAAATCGATTTAGAATTGACTTAAAATTATAATGAAAATAGGTTTTGAAAGGAGGGATTGAAACCACGCCCTCTTAAAAGCATCATATAAACTTTTACCAATGAACCAACTAATGGTTCATTTGTACTATATATTAACTTTGTATAATCAATATGATTTTGAGCCACCTTAAATTAAATTTCATCAAGCAATTGTACACTTGAAATCTGTTTGAATTGAATTTCAAGCCAGCAACTTAGGCTCGAAGCTAACTAGATTTTGTTGGAGTTCGTTTTTAATTCTACCAAATGTCGAGCCATTTTTAAGTTTTTGGTTTTTTTATCAGCCTGGGCATGCATTGGGACTGCATTGATATAATTAATTTTTGTCCATTCTACTGTATGCCAATCTATTGGTCTAGTGCTTGTTTGAGGTATCTTTAGTTTTTACTTTATTAAGCTTTTTAATCCTTTTTATATTAATTTTTAGAGATTTACCTCTTTAATCCCAGTTTGTAACCGTGAATAATTAACATTCATATCATAATGAAGTTCAATGATTTTGCAGATTGCCTTGCTTGGTCATTAATTTGTTGTAAACAGCTAGTGGACCGATAGTGCCCACTGCTTGTTGTAAAACCTGTATATCTCAAATTTTCTTATTTCTTATGTACTTGTTCATTCAGCCTGGGGTTGCACTTAAGCATGCTAAGGAAGGAACTGAGAGCTCTGCTTTCTGGTTTGCTCTTGGAGGAAAACAAAGTTTTTCCAGCAAAAGAGTTATGCCCGATATTATTAGAGATCCTCATTTATTTACCTTTTCATTCAACCAGGGTAAGCTCATCTCTTGGTTATATTCGTTAATACCCTTTCAATCTTGCTGCCTGGATTAAATCATAATGGTTTCTAAGATTTTTCTTGCACTTAATGGCTTCATCTTCATTTATGCTTGTGTGAGGACTTTCCAGGAAAAATAGAGGTTGGCTTATTTTCCTTATGTTTATTTAGCTTCCTGTGCAAAATACCTATCCTTAATGTTGTGGTGCACCTTGCTTCCCCTCTTGTAGGTCACCGAAGTGTTCAACTTCTCACAAGATGATCTGCTCACAGAGGATATACTGATACTTTGCTCCCATGTTGAAGTCTTTGTTTGGATTGGTAATTCTGTTGAATCCAAGGAAAAACAAAAAGCATTTGACATAGGCCAGGTCTTTACCTTACGTGATTCATTTTTTAAAGATATATGGCAGTGACACTCTTCTATAATATTCATTTAATAGCTTTTTTTTTTTCAGAAATACATAGATCTTGCAGTGTGCTTAGATGGGCTAGCACCAGATGTGCCCTTTTACAAAGTCACGGAGGGTAATGAGCCGTGCTTCTTCACAACATATTTCTCCTGGGATAGCACAAAGGCTGCTGTATGTTCTGCAAACCTTACACTCCAATTTTCTTCCTTCAGAGAGAATCTATTGCATTGTTGTTCTTTGATTAAGTTATTAGCTGGTTTTTGCTGACATCTACAGTCTTTAGTACGTGCAACATTTTTTTTTTCAAATTAGTAGAGTACTAGAGCATTTCAATGGAGAATTAAAATGTCAAATAAATTGGTAACATGAAGGGAACAGAACTTATAGTGGAAACTTTAATATATTGTTTATGATTTTTCCTTGCCTTCATTAACGCTGTTAATATAATTCTGTCATTACTATATTTGTTTTACATCTTACTTGTTGGGCTTTCAGAACAGATCTTCAAAATTGATTGAATTGGAGGCTTTAAGCTCTTGCTTTTGAAAAGGGCCGCATCTTATGTATTAGCTCTTAATAGCACTGCTACATTACTCAGAGTTTTGATGCCTATATTTCTTAAATATGATGTTTGTATCAACAGTAAATTGGACTTCGGTTCCATCAATTTCTGTATTCCCAGAGACTTACCAACTTTGGATTTGCACTGTAGAACTAAAAAATTCAATTAATACATGCCTTGCATCAAAGAATGGCAAGTGATTAATAACTTCTTAGATTTTCTTTGCGGTGAGAAGTTCCTTTATTTTCTTCTTTCATGTTGATGTGCTATTTTAGGTCTTTACTTTCCCATGCTCTGTCTATGTTGCAGTGGATTTTTAATTCCTTTCTGATGTGAAATAGGCTCATGGGAATTCTTTTGAGAAGAAGCTTGCGGTGCTGTTTGGAACCGTTTTTCATGCTTCAGAGGTAAGTTTTCTTCTTGGAAGATAACTTTATTCTTAAAATACTGTAATATATTACATAAATTTCCAATCATTTAATCATGTTGTTTCATAATAAAAATGAACCATTCCAAACTTGATCAAGAAGTTACAAGGTGATTTTTAATCTAAGTGAAAAAGTTATTGGGGGATTCCTTTGAGCCTTTATCTAGTTATCGAAGGCAGTCAGTCATCTTCTTTAACTAGCTGATTTATGTTTCTATATGTCCTCATAGAATAATGTGACAACCTATTGTATATCTGGAGTGGGCTTGCTTCATGTATTAATATAGTGAAATATTTTCTTTCGTACAGTCATTGTTTAAAATTGCACAATATGAAACTCGTCTCAGTACAATTCCAGTAAAAAATACCTCGAGGCTTACGCCTCGAGCTTTTCTTATGAGGCTTACGCCTCAGTTTGGTTGAGGCTTGCTCTGAGGCACCTCGCTTTACTAGCATGAGGCGTACGCCTCACCTGATTTATATATTTTTATTAAAACTTACCTAAATCCTAAATTAAAGCCCTGAAAAAATCATGCCTTCATGGACCCCCAAGCCGCAACAACTTACTTTCAACCACTCAACCTCTAGCCCACCACCTTTGTCGTAGTCGTCACCATCATAGCCACTGTCAGGAATTACTTGAAAGCTGTGTTTGGGAGAGAAGATTCTCCTCTCGAAAGAGGATCAATTGTATCCTGCTTCTTGTTATTTGATTTTCTAGAAATAAAAATATGCTTTTTTGTCGAATCCCGTTGATTTGATTGCTGTTTTTGATAAAGAAAGCAAGGCGCATCAAAAGTCTAATTATTCATAGGAGCTTGCATCTATGGGAAATCTGAACTTAGATCTTAAATTCATTACAAATGAGGGCAAACTCTCTAAGTAGTGTTTTATCTTTAACTAATCTGCCTTCTAAAAATTTGACTGTGAACATAATCTATTGAAACTCTCCTATAATCATGCGGAGAGGCCATGGCGCCAATTTTTTGGAGCCCACAATATATATATATATATATATATATATATATATATATATATATATATATATATATATATATATATATATATATATATAGAAAAATGATTATATTAGAAAAATATTAATTAGAGATGTGCATTTATATCCCTATAGTTGTGAACATTCCTCATTTATTTATGTATATAAGAATGTTTTTAATGTGTATGTATGTTGTAGATGTGTGTACACATAAATTTGTATGTATGCACAGATTGAGGTCATTTTGACTTGAATCTAACTTATGTCTAGTCAAAGCAAATTGATTTTTGATTTAGAGTCCATTAAATTTTATTAGTATCTAGGTGAAAAAGTTGGAGAAGCACTAGTGGCAAATAAGATTAGAGAGAGTCAACTTAGATGATTTTTTCACATAAAACGTCGACCTTGTTATGACGTGGTTAGGATAGTAGATGTATTACATTTGGCTTATGTTAAGAAAGGTAGAGGTGGATCTAAAAAATCTTGGTTAGAAATTATTAGAAATGACATTCTTATTTGATTAAAATGAGAATTTGACTCTTTATAGGATGCAATGGAAAAAGATTCGTGTAGTTGGCCCCATGTAGTGAGATAGAAGTTTGATATTGTTGTAGCAAGTTTCGCACGTCGTTATGAGACCTGGATATGTATGGTCATCACTTTCAAAAACATGCAAAAAAAAAAACAAAAATTAAGCATTCTTTATGACAACGCATGAATTTGTATATTTCACGTCTTCTTTATCTTAAACCTCGGCATAATGTTAAGAGCACCCTTTGTTATTATGATGATCACCTTTGTATTCAAATCCTCCACAGAAAACTGCAATAGGTCCTTTTTTGTTTTCTTTTGCATGTGTCTAAGCTTATGTTTTGAGCCAATCTAACTACAAGTGGGATATGACCGGACATTTTTTTCACTGCTGCAGTCTAACGAGAAATCCAACAATACAAATCAAAGTGGACCCACTCAGAGGGCATCAGCTTTAGCGGCGCTATCTTCTGCTTTTAATCCTTCTTCTAGATCTAGAGATACAGGACCCAAGCAAGTCCGTTCAAGTAAGGGTGGTTCACAAAGAGCAGCTGCAGTTGCTGCTTTGTCATCTGTTCTAACAGCTGAACAAAAGAAAGCACAATCTGAAGGTTCTACAGGTCGAAAAAGCAGAACCTCCTCCCCTGATTCAACTTCTGCTGGTAAGGTGGTCATTATTTTTTCTGGTTGCTGTGCTGATTGAGTATTTATATGTTGCACCTGCTCAAACCCCCTACTCGCGGTCCTGTCCCACATAATAGCATCCGTATTTGATTTGTAAAGCTGTATTTCTATTTGTTAGGTTTCGTTTGGGACGGCTTTCTTACTGCTTCTTAAAGCAGCTTTGTAATATAAAAATTTAAATTTTTAAACTAGAAAGTTGTTTTAAGAAGGAATAAAAAAGCTGTCCCAAACGAAGCCTTAGTTGCACATTTACAGTGTAATGACTTGATATGCATTTCTGTAGCTTTATGAATATAGGTCTGCATATTAGACAACAGCACATTGTCATCGTTGTTATCCTCTCTATAGCTTTTTCCAACGACATCACTAAAAGGTTGACTTATGGTTTTTTTTTCCTTTAATTTATTGGCTAATATTTTAGTTTCGCAACCATCTATCATATGGTTAATATTTTGTTCCTCGTATATTCATAAATTATTTCTCTTTACAAACAAAATTTCTGCTTCATACCCTACATTAAGGTTTCGTTTGGGATGTTTTTTTTCTGCTTCTTAAAGCATCTTTCTAGTACAAGATCAAAAAATTTTATACTAGAAAGCTTCTTTAAGAAGTAGAAAGAAAGCTGTCCCAAAGGAAATGTAAATGAGAACTATAATCTTAAGTTTTGGATTGGTGGAAATTACATTTCTCAAGGGCATTTCTTTTTTATTTTTTTATTTTTAACAATAGAATCATTGAAGATGGAGACTCCGAGTTCTGAGACAGAGGATCCTGTTGAAGTTTCGCCATTAAAGGAGCTTGAAGTGGGTGTATTTGTATCAAAGAGCAATGGCGCAGTCGCGGAAGGTAACCAGAACTCATATGTAGAAGATAACAATGGTGAGAAAACCTTTAGTTATGAACGACTTAAAGCCAAGTCCAGCAATCCAGTTACTGGCATTGACTACAAGCAGAGAGAGGTGCGTGCCTTTAAGGCTTTATCAAATTTGTTCTTGCTATGATCTTGCAAATTAATTGAGATTTTGCCATCCTTTTCACCAGGCTTACTTATCCAATGAAGAATTCCAAACTGTTCTTGGAATGACAAAAGATGCATTTTATAGGCAGCCAAAGTGGAAGCAAGACATGCAAAAACGAAAGGTTGATCTCTTCTAGGCTTATAAAATATTTCAGTGGTGAAGTTCAATTGTTTTTATATTTTTTTCTTGATTATTCTCTTTCTCACTTTCTGCTTATTTGAGGGGTTGAGATATATGCTTATTTTGATGATTACTACTGCTAGTTTGCTGGGGTGATTTTTGCAGCGCTACAGGCATTCTTTCATTTGTAAAGGATCATTGGTGTTTGGGGTGCTCAGGGTTCTGGGCTTTAGCCCGTTTGTTATTATGAAGGGCCCATATGTATATATTTTGGGTTTCATGCATATGGGCTGTCTGTGTTGTAAGCCAGCATATACATATTGTGTGCTGCATTTAAAACTACAATGTAATGCTGTTTAAATTATTGCCAGCCATTTGCTTCGTGCAATTACATCTCTGGTTGAGTTTTGTTTATCAGCAGTTCTGAATCAAGTTTCTAATGTTTCACTTTGCGAGCGTATCGTGGCGATGGTTAGCCGTACAAGAAGGGCAACAGATTTGTTTCGTTTGGGTCGGCCTTCTTATTGTTCTTTAAAGTAGTGTTTTCTTAGTATAAAAATTTTAATTTTTATATTAGAAAGCTGCTTTAAGCAAAGCAGCAGTAAGAAAGTCATCTCAAAAGAAACTGAAATTTCATTTTGTTCTGTCTGAATAATGTAGTCTGTGAGAAAATTTGTGATGTAAAATGTTGATAATTTTTTTATTATCTTAGTTGTTAGTATAGCTGATTTAGGTTTCATTTGAGATAATTTTTTTACTTTTTAAAGTATTTTTTTTTTTAATTTATTTTAAGTAGCAGTAAGAAAGTGGCCCCGAAAGAATCCTTAAGCAGAAATATATTATTACAGGATTTTGCAAACACCAACTGTACTGGTAGTTAGGGGTGTCAATATTTGACACGACACGAAAATCCGACCCGGAAAATCCGGGTTGAACCTGACCCGATTTCAAAACGGGTCGGGTTCGGGTTCCAGAAATTGACCCGTTTAAAAAACGGGTTGGGTTCGGGTTGACCCGACGGGTTGCCGGGTCAACCCGCGAACCCGTTTAATTCAAAAAAAATCAAATCCCGCCTCTGCACGCCCGCGCGCCCACTCCAGCGCTCGCGCCCGTGTTGCTGCCTTGCTCGCGTTCGCCCCGCTCGCCCCCGCCCTCGCCGTCCGCCTGCCGCCGTTCCGGCGCCGGCAGAACCCAAACCGGGTCGGGTCCGGGTTCGGTTCACCCGGGTCAGGTTAGGGTCGACCCGTTTGAACCAGGGTCAGTTCCGGGTTCGACCCGAACCCGACCCGTGACCCGAAATTGACACCCCTACTGATAGTGGAGGAAGAAAAAGTTAGAGATACATTGAACGAATGAAAACCGTCTTTCATATCATTTTACAGCAGTTGGTAAAGTTTTGTATGTGGATCACTAACGTAGACCTAATGCATACAAGTCCATTGGTCATGAAATAGCTTAGGTGGTAAATTTATGTGGATCCACAACAGTAATGTTTTATTAATATGATCAATTTTTTTATTAATATGTTCAGCAGATAATTAAGAATTCTAAACACTTACGTTCATGATAAGAAATTTTGTGTGTTTTGATTTTGACAAGCTTCTATATACTTGAATGTAATTCTGGTAACTTTATTATCACAATTTATTCACCGCAATTTATTTTTTAGTCTTCATTATAAGCATTTTTAAGTAATTGTTCCTAACATAATTAGACACATTGTATATAAGCGTTATTGTTAGAGAACGATGAACCAAATAAAAAAAGAAATAGTAAGAACAATCCAAATACAAAAAGAAATAGGTTGAGCCTTACGAGAGGGCGCTGCCCCCTTTGACTCCCGATATATCTGTGAAGCGTACAAAAATCAAGGATATAAACAAATAGGAGTCGAGCCAAATTCTATACTTTTACTTATAAGTTTGCCTCCCATAAAAATTAAGGCTGGTTCCCCGCTGATTGGAGTTTACCAATAGAAGACTTGCTATAATAAAGAAAGAATATGTAATTGTTAGCTTTGAAATATCAACTTCAATTAAACTAAGGGGCTGCTTGGTTGCCTGAAAAAGAAATGCAGTGTAAAGTAAATGCAATGTAAAGTAAATATAATGCATTTCGAATATTTTGCTTTGTTTGGTTGTCTGCAAAAGAAACGCAGGAGATTTGTTTCCCTTGTTTGGTTAGGTATATCCAGAGTAAAGTAAAATTAACTTTTTTTAATTATTTTTTATAGGGAAGAGAACTACCTTCTATGAACACCAAAATTTAATTATGATCATTATATATATAAAAATATAAATATAGTATATTGTTTATTGTAAATTAGTTTATTAATTAAATTATTTACTTTAAATTTTATTTTAATGTTACTATACAATGGGCTATGGTCCGGTAGCTTTCATACAATTTCCCCTAAACTCTACATGCAACAATCGATATGAAAATGGATGGCTGGGATGAGTTAAGGCATTGCACTTGTATATTAACTTTATACACAGACACACTAATCTAACCTAAGTATTCCCATTTTCTCATTCCCTTTGCTAGCAAATGACAGGTTCAAATTTCCAGCATAACGATGTTCGATGCTCCCATTCACCACCATTCGATCCAGCTTCTCCCTAATCCCTTTAAGAAGCCTCTCCTGCAAAGCCGCAATCCGACGGCCATCATCCATCTCCTTCATGGCAACCTCGCAGGCCTTGCCAAAACCAACAACAAGCGGCGTAGGCATAGTGCCACTGCGGATGCCACGCTCCTGACCGCCTCCGCTCATCTGAGGTTCAACCCGGATCCTCGGGCGACGACGTAGGTAAAGTGCGCCAACACCATTTGGACCATAAATCTTGTGCCCGCTGAGCGACATCAGGCCTATCCTCATCCTGTCAACGTCGATGGGGATCTTTCCTAGAGCCTGAGCAGCATCAGTGTGGAAGGGGACAATCTCGTTATTGACTGCCATGACAGAGAAGAGCCCGGTGTCGGGGCGGATGGCTGAGGCAAGGCGTTCGAGGTCGACAAGACCGTTAGAACGAACAGGGAGGTAGGTGACATCGAAGCCCTCATGCTATAGGTGGCGACAAGGTCGAGGACGCACTTGTGTTCCGTTTGGGTGGTGACGACGTGCCTCTTTGGATTCCCAACCGTAGAGGTGGGTGTGAGAATGAGGGTTTCCGAAGCTTGAGAGGTAGAAGGGGAGCATAGCGTCGACGATGCCATGGCCGATGAATTTATAACCTGCTCATATTGAGCAGGTTTCTAATTCGCGCAAAATAGACTCTCTAATACACTCCTAATACTTCGGATGGTTTTCTTTTGTTCCGCTCAAAATTAACCAAACAATCAAATTTAGTAAATACATGTAATTATTTTACTTTACACTCCTAATTCATGCAACCAAACAACCCCCAAGTGCATGCTTAACATAAAAAATGGAGTGCTACTTATTTTTATGTAGGCATGATCCTTGCTAAAAGAGCAATGATACATATATGGATGAAGGGTATTGAGATCATGAAGTCTTCACCCTCTACAACAACTTCAATGAAGCTTGAGGAGCTAAAAAATAAGGAGTAATTGTAGCCCTAGATGCTCTAAAAGTGGAATGATAAACCATAAGAGAAGTAAAGATCACCTAAATCTATGAAATTAAAATATTAGTCCCACAGCAAGAAGTGAGATGTCCATAACTTAAGGGGTAACTAATGATAAGGGTGGTGAGGATCATGTCAGAAGCACATTAGGGAGCTAAACCACATAAAGGATCAAACTAATAAGGCTAAATGAAGCAAAGATGCTTAACTTGATCGACAAGTGAAGAAAGTAAATAGGATTGGTGAGTGGAATCAATAGGAATGATATCCATGATGTAGGCAGTGGGCTTAAATCATAGGTTATGTACATGGTATCAATGCTATTAGACAACAATGATTGAGATGGAACCCTTGAAAGGGATCGTTGGCAGATGATAAGGATCTTGGTGACTGGAACAACCTAACACAATATGGCACCACGAGTAGCAGATGATACAAGAAGGTTTGTCATACGATGGATAGGATAATTATGCTTGAGTGACCTTACCAATGCTAGATGATGGGATGGGGCTAAGGTCAGGTTGTTTGTGCGTATATAGAGGTCATGCATATGGATGAGCAGGCACACAATGCGGGCTAGTAACTAATTTGTGGTTATTGACTAAATTATATTCATAATACGAGGGAAAAAGTTAAATATGTGAAATATCTCTTATCCTTTTAGTGGGTATGATTGGTAAAATCAAAATCATAGGGGCAAGCAATTATCAAGGCTTTCAATATTAAATCACACAAAATATATAAATTCAACCTATTCCCAATAATATGATCAATTATTACTTATCATAATGAGAGGTTTACTAATAGTATTAACTAGTCCTATAACATAAGGCTATTATATTTAGAGCATTTCTTGATAATGGATGTACATATTATATATTGTAATGAAAAAGAATCATTTTTATACAAAAGTTCTCTTAAATTTTAACGTAAGCTTTATAGAGAACTCCTTTTAGTTCACCACCGAATTAAAAAAAAATACATTGTATATAAGAACCAAAAGTTTAGAAATAGTCGATTGCTTAACTATTCATTCATACTCCATAATAGGGTAGGCTCCAAAAATTCATGAATCGGCCTCTCCGAGCTTTTTTAGTCGACGGAAGAGTTTTAACGAGATTTAGGTTCCAGGAAAATTTTTTAGAAGGCAAATTTGATTTTAGTTAAGACACTACCTAATTATCCCTCATTTTACAAGGACTTTATGATCTGAGGTATGATTTTTTGGAGGTATAAGCCCCTATAACCAATTATCCCTCTTGATAATGAGATAACACTTTTGATTATGACTAGTCAGTAGATAGACACTGAGTACCCAACATATAATAGCAATAGCTTTAGGGTTTTAAATTTGGATTTGGTATTTTAAGATTTAAAATTTATCACCGTATACTTAAAACGAGTAATGCGAAAGTAATGATAGGCCTGATCAAGATCCCATTGTTCTATCATCCCAAGCTATTATGGTCATTAGTCTACTTAGTCAAATGAAGTAGTCGACCCAACCTGACTAAATGATCCTTATCGACGCCATGAGTTGCTTCGTCTAAGGATACCTTATAGACATAAGGTGAATGTTTGTTTAAAGGGATATATTTGAGTCCAACTTACTAATTAAGAGCTTTATGCCCTATAAATTATACTCTATTGATTCATTACCTAAGGATTTAGAGCCATTGGGGAATATATAGGATATGGCCATGATCGTAATTTATTAGTATCATTTGGTGGCAAAACCACCTAGTTAAAGGGCCTAGCCGTAACCGTTTACCTATGGTGTTATTTGATGGAAAAATCACCGGTTAAAAGATACATATCACGTCCTCACTTTCAAGAGATGATTTGATAATGAATCCTAATAATATTCTCCATTAGATATTTGCTATTTATGAGTTAAAGTGATTTTCAAATTATCCAGCTCAATAAACTGTTGCAAATGGTGGATAAATTTTTTTGCTTTAAGTATGTAAGTGATCAATTTCATCTTGAAAATTAGTAATTTTTTTATTTTTTGAATTTTTATTAAAATCAGAGTCTCTTAAATTTTAATTTTAAGACTTGAGGGTATTTAAAAGATAAAGACCCATTTGATTGATATTCACTTTCAACATGATTGTCATCAAGGATTATGGGTAATTTAAACTTCATGATTTGAAACTTGTTGACTCTTTTTGTTTTCGAATAAAGGATCAGGTTTGACTTCTAACTATTTGCTTAAGAAAAATGACGCTTTAGCATTTTTAGACTTAGGATTCTATTCTCCTTAAGGTACATTGATTTTTAATTAATCAGGTTTCTCCTAGGAGTGTATTAGTAATTAGATCTAGGTTCTTATTTTCTATGAGCACAAGCCTTCATAGTTAATTACCCCTCCTATTTTTTGTTGGAGAAAACTCTCGATAAAGAATGAATTAGCTTGAAAATATTTTAGTCTCGTTTGTGGAGGAGGAGGCGGATCTAATTAAGATCCTATGATTTTTTCGTTCTGATAATCTCGTAGGTTTTAGTCTACCAATACTAACAATTGTTGATCATAGTGTCCAAAAAATCTGAATAGAAGTCATGGGTTGCCTCATCTCAAGGATCATAAGTAAACTGAAGTAGTTAGATGTAGGTTTAATATTATGATGGCTTGGGGGAATGTCTGTTAATTTATTTAGTTTGGGGCTAATGACTTCAATTAGAAGTTGCTTGTAGGTTTGATTTGCATTGGGTGGGGTTTACAGCTCCACTTATGAGTTCTTGCATTTTTTATTTGGGTTAGGGCTTAGGGCTCTACTTAGGAGCTGCCTGCATGTTTGATTTAGATTAGGGCTTACGACTCCATTTAAGAGTTTCCCATATATTTAATTTGGTCAAGATTTACAATTCTGCTTAGGAATTGCCCGAAGGTTTAGATTTATATTGAGGCTTACGATTTATATTGAAGTTGCCCATTAGTTTTATTTAGGATGGGGCATATAGCCCCACTTAGGAGTTGCCCACATATTTGATTTTGATCAGAGATTACGACTCCACTTAGGAATTGCCCATAGGTTTAGTTTAGGACAGGTCTTACAACTTCCATTGAAAGTTTCCCGTAAGTTGGTTGAAAGTTTAATACTTCTCTTAGAAATATCCCAAATAGCAAGTCTTACATCTTCCTCAGGAAGTTGCCTAAAATTTTAGATTTGTTTTAGGTCTTACGGCTTCCCTTAGAAGTTGTCTGTTGATTTTCTTGAATAGGTCTTAAGACTTCCTTAAGAAGTTGCATGTATGTTTAGGTAGGTCTTAAGACTTCTACATTTAGAAGTTGCCTATATATTTGGGTAGGTCTTATGGCTTCTACATTTAGAAGTTGCCTATAGTTTGGGTTTAGGGTAGGTTGAACAAAAACTACTTTAGTTTACATTTATTTATTATCTCTACACCAATATTTTCATTTCAGTAGTTTCTCTTCTTGATTCAGCACTATTTCTAATTACAGTACTTAGCTTTTAGCACAATAAATTTTTTTATAGTACTTGTTTTCTTCCTTGAACTAGAATGTGTCTTCGAATGACTATATTCTTGGTATGATTATCAGGGCCTTTGTTTGTCATATATTTTACAATAGTCTTTTATATGCAGACTATTAGAAGGCTCTCCCAAATATTTTTTTTTTCATAATATGGGCATTGATCCATATTAGGACAGTATTTATTTCCTCTCGTTATTAAGAATGGCGCTTAATATCCTTTTTATAAGGTTTTTTTGAAGCCTTATCTGTCCAGGAGTGAACCGCATTTGAAAAGATGACTTTATTGACAAATTTTCTCAATCTTCCTTGTAGATTTATGTCTTCTTTGTAGTATTTTATGCGTTACACTTGCATGAATCTCAACGCACTTGTAATTTTATATGATTATTGATGCATTTGAAAGATGCATTTGCATGATCAATAGTATACATATAAATGTTGCTTAGTGTTCTTGTATAGTGCACTTATATGTCGTAAGTACATTTGCACTATATAATTAGAAGATATATAAGAGTTTTTTTTTTTGGTGATTTGACATGTCTCACACATTTCACTAAGAGAATTGCATAGCTCATGACACACAACAGTGTACAAGTGTTCATGAGATGTACGATGAATTCACAGGAATGTCTCATTCCTTTTGGTAGTTGGCATGCATGTTACCTAGAGTACTTGCATGCCTTTTTTCATCAGGGTGCATTTAACTAGAATAACTATTAGGAATATGTGGTATTCATACATAACAGTTGCTAATATATATACACTTCCTAGGAGCATAAATATATTTATATTTTTTTGGTTAATTATCGCTCGCGAACTTTCATATTTTAGCCCTTAACTTACCTTTCACATATGTATCTCCCTTTTTCATTTTGCTTTTGGATTTTGGCTCAGTGGGTCCCATAAGAAAATCAATTTTTTAAGGTTATAAATAGGAGGTCATTCAATTCATTTTAGTTTTATGTATTTTAATTCAGAGCTAGCATGTGTTACTAAAGAACTTAGGTGTGCACAAGCGAACTAGAAGCTAAGGGTAAAATTTTGGTTCCTGCTCATGTTTGTTGGCGAGAAGTCATTTTTCCTACAAGTTTACTATAAATTCTAAGGCATTTTAATTTTAATTTTTTTTATTTTATTATTTGCAACGTAGGTTTTCATGCATTTTCATTTTGTTGGCCAATTTAGTTTTACATTTCAATTCCTATAAATTTAGTTTGTTCCTTATTTTGGTCTAAATTTTGAAAGCACTCTAATCTTCTCCCTACGTAGGGGGATATATTGGGGTGTTAAGCCTTCTCATCAAGCCAAAAAAGGTGTGCATAGTCTGTGTCGTATAACACCGCAGCTGAAATTTTCAAATCTTGCCTGCCAAGAAAGGCAATTACAAGTACTTAAGATTTTCATGCATAACAATATTTCTCCATCTGCTAAGAAAGACAATCAATGGTACTTAGGATTTTACATACACAATAGTATTTATTCTTCTGTCAAGAAAGACAGTCATGAGTACTAAGGGTTTTACATGCACATTAGCATTTACCTGTCTGTCAAGAAAAACAATCACAAGTATATAGTATTTCATATATTGCAATTCATAAAACAAAGCTTGTGTAGGGTCAGGGTTATATCTCAAAATGTGCGACGATGAGGACGATGATGATGAGACAATCAGGCAAGCCAGCACACGAAATTTCTCCTTTTTTGGCTTATTTTCTTTTTTTAACCCCATTTTAGGTAGAGAAAGTCGAGAGATAGACTAGAAAGATAATCTTTCTCTCCAATTTTAGAGAGAGAAATTATTCACTCATAAGTAGAGAGAAAAAAGTGGGAGTAAGAGGGAGCTATGAAAGATAACTTAGAACATTTTCTCTCTAGTTTTAGAGAGAGTGTGAGAGAGGGCTAGAGATTTTGATGGATGACGTGGTGTGAGAGTTGTAGGAAGAAGATGTGAGGTGTTTGAGAGAAAATCTCTCTCTCTCTCTCTCTCTCTCTCAAATTTTAGAGAGAGAAAGAGGGGGCTAGGGTTAGGGTTTGATAAATGAAGATGAGGAGGAGGCTAAAATTTGGAGAAGAAGGCAATAGGAGGAAGAAGAGGAAGTCTAAGTGGAGAGAAAAGAGAAGATAAGATGGGAGGAGAGGAAAGTGGCAGCAAGCCAAGTGGACAACAGTGTCAGGCCGGCTGGGCTAGATGGCAATGACGTCGGCTAGTGGTCAAGCTAGCAATAGCCGATGACCTTGAGTTACACGAAAAAGAAGAAGATCAAAAAATGGGGTGGGCTCATGCGTGTAAGAGGGAGCGAGAAGGATAGGGCGTGCTTGAGGGCTGAGTACATGAGTGAGTCAAGTGAGGCAGTTGGGTTTGTGAGTAAGGGGTTTTATTAGGGGGTTTAGGGTTTTAGGTTTATATTTTTTTTCTCTTTAAATTTATTGATATTAAATTCTCTCTCTTTTAAGTTAATAATAAATATTTATTTATATTAATAATGCCTCAAACTGATCATCAAATCATCAAAGATTGTGCACATTGATTTTGCCTCAATTCATTTGTACCAAATTTTGATTTATGTCACTCGACGACCCTGGCCAATTTAAGTGTTGATCTTGGTTGTTTCTATTGCACTGACCGCCCAATGCTGTTTATTTTGAGAATGGAGGTCATTTGGGCCATTTATATGTTTTAGTTGCCCTGAACATCCGATATTAATATTGAGGTCAACAAATAGTTTGAAAATGATAAAAAAAAAATCAGGTTTGAATAAAGCTTACCAATTTCAATATTATATCAAATTTATCCACATGAGTATAATAAAAAATATCTCACACTAGTTGGTATGTGGCAAGCTTTCTTTATATCTATGAACATGCCTTAATATTTCCCAATGGGTAAATTTATGAATTATGAGACATAAAATGCACCCCTCTAATCGTTAGTCCATGCAACTTCTTGTTAAATTTAGTCAATAAATGAATAAGTAAATTAGGATCCATAATAACCCAAAATGATATAACCATCATATCTTGATTAGTAAATAACAGTGCACCAATCATTTACACTAAACCTATAGTGGTATATCTTTCTTTCCCTAATCGAAATAGCTAGTACTAAAAAGAAAAACCTTTGAAAGCTTATAAACCAATCTTAATCAAAACTTCTCACTCATGATTGCTAGGTAAGATTAATCTTAGATACAAAGGGTATAAACAAGTAGAGCCGAACTTGAGTTTGGGCTAGTTCAAGCTTGGCTCAACAACTCAGAGACAAAAGCTCGAATCAAGGTCATATGGTGAGCTCGAACTCAGCTCATATGAGTTGCCTCTGGCTCGAGCTCAACTTATGAACTTGCCTCACTTGGAACATCGTGCTGTCGATGTTCCAGTGGGCTTGGCTCATTGGAGAAGGAGATTGGGAGTCGAAGTGGAAGTCGGGATCCATTGAGGAGCTCAACTGTTGGAGAAGAAAAGAGAGTTAAAAAAATATATCAATGATTTTTTTTTTAAATAACAACACCAACTAAAAGCTTTCCGAAAAAAAAAAAACTGCAAGGAACTACAATTTGTATTAATCGCGTATTTTTTTATTGCATAAGAAACAAAAAAAAAAATTTAATATTAGATTAAACAGGCTAAGCTCACAAGCCGACGAGCCGAGTCTCTTCAAACTCGAACTCGAGCTAATTTAATATGTGAGCTTGAAGCTCAATAAGTTCGACTCACGAACTTGTTACCGAGCCGAGTTTGAACTGGATCACGAGCCGGCTTGGCTCACTTACAACCCTATTAGAAACTCATGCCTATGAGAAATTTTAAATCAAATTATAATTTTTTTATAAGAATATAATTTATAAGTAGATCTTATTTTATATCTAATTTAGCTTCTAATATATCAACATTGATACTAGCATCCTTTTATTTTAAAGTGGAGATTGTTTATATTCTACAACCATCATATGTGAGGAGAGAACAATTATTTTTCCAACATGAACCGCTTTGAGTTATATTCATCCATTATTTATAATAGCAATACCATATTTCTTAATTATTTTTGGAAGGTTATTTTTGGTTTGATAGACACCATTATAAAGCAAATCACAACCATTCATCCACATAAAAATGGAAAAAAATAGAGGTTGCATAGTGGATAATAATCTATAAACTAGGAATTTATAATTCATTGTATCTAAAGACCAAAAAAACCTTTCATATATATAATATTCTATCCACTATGCCATCTATGAGAGAAATTATTCTGTGCGGAGTCCGAACACGTTCGGCGTCTAATCTAAACGTGCCACGTCATCCAATGCGCTATTCATTGGGTGATGTGGCACGTTCGGATTGACCTTCGGATGAGTCTGGACACCGCACATTGCAATTTTTTCAACCATGAATCAACATCAAAGTCATTCTGATTAGAATTGCCTTCCAATAAGTGGATATGCACTATTGTCAAAACAATGACTTAAAAGCTATTTGAACCATCACTATTAGATGAAAGGTAAAAATAGGAGAATAATTCCTAAAGTTGAGGATTTCAAATTTAATCTTAAAGGCCAATTATAAAAGGATTATATTATGGATATATTAAATCATCTCCAACCAAATTATTTATGCTGGTATGTCGTCTATCATTCATTCCATCCGAACGCTAAATCCACATCAAATTCAAAAGGAGAACTGGCACTATTCACCGACACTAATTTTTTTAATTAAAAAAATTAAGTTAAAAATTATAGGTTATGAAGTATGGATTTTTTATTATTGATAATTAAAAAACTAATAATTTATAAATACATTATTTTTTATATAATTAAATTTCTTTCATTAGGTTACTCATTTTAATTATTTAAAATATTTTTTTATTTATAAATACAATATGTAATCTATGCTTTCTAATGTAATTTTTTAATTTATTTAATAAATACTTTTTATAGTAAGATTTATTTTTGTCAAAAAAATTAAGCTTAATTTAAAATAAATGATAAATATAAAGTTATGATTAAAAATAAATATAAAAAAATGAGAAAGAATATACACAAATTAATATTTTTTTAATATTAAGAAATAAAATTCAGTTGAAGATAAATTACTGTAATTTGAAATGTTACGGTATTTTGAAGCGAAAAATGAGTTTTTCGGTTGAGACCTCAAGATGGTATAAATGAGACTTTACATCAAAAACAGGCATAAGGCAAATGGTATATATTCAAAATAATTAATATATTCACATGCACGAATAATGTTAAGCAAGACATGATCTATATAAATTCACAAAAAAAATTGAGAAGAAATATCAAACCAAGACAAAGATGGTCAAAGGCAAAAGTCAAGGTTGACCCTTATAGTGTTAGTGGCTTGGGCCCACATTTAGGTCAATTTGGACTCATTCAACTTATCCTTATTTTAAATATTGAGAAGTCGCCTTAAAACTCTCACAAAATAGCACATTACTATGTGGATATGAAGCTCTCTTGACTCAAATAGGAATTCCATCACAGAAAATTGGAAGATTTATATACTTTTAAAAAGGCACAAATAAAAAATTTATTTTATTTTTTTTATTCATTTCAAATGCATTAAAATACAATCGCCCGGTAAATACAATGACCACCGGCGTGAGATGAATGGGGGGTAGGTCATTGTGATGGCGACTAGCGATGACGAGTAGTAGAATATGGAGATGACGAGAGGGCCTTTGGGTTGTGGCAAATAAGAATCCAAAGCCACAACCCAAAGGGCGAAAAAAATATTGTGAAAAAAAAAATAACTTTTTAATATTAAAAAACAATAGCTAAATAGAAAACGTGGCTGTGATTCCAAAAAAAACTGTCTCAAATTAAGGTTTCGTTTGGAACGACTTTCTTACTGCTTCTTAAAATAATTTTTTAGTTCAAATTTTTTTAATTTTTATATAAAAAACTGCTTTAAGAAGCGGCAAGAAAACCGCCCCAAACGAAACCTAAGTCTCTTAGACTTCATTTGAAATAATTTTTGTATTGTTTTTATAAAGCAGCTTTTTAATAAATTTTTTATTTCAAAAAGTAAAATTTTTTATTTCAAAAAGTAAAATTTTTACTAAAAAAATGCTTTAAATATCCCAAAACGAGAGAGACTAAAAACTATATAAAAACTAATTGAGAAAGCTGAAGGGATAAAAAAGATGTGCGCAATCAAAAAGATTTTTCAAGCCGCACAATCCAAAATTACATTAAATGTATACAGATTGACAGTATAACACATCAAAAGATAAGATGTGAGAAAGCTTTAGAGAGAGAAAAAAAAGCAAGTGCGAGCTCAAATAAGCTTCTTGAACCGCACCATCTATAAGCTATGTGTGAATTTACAGTAAAAAAAATCAAAAGGTGTGGTCAAAGAGGTTTCTTGAGCTCACCATATAAAATTAAATTTACTCTGTGTGAATCTGTTTCTACTGAATTGGACTTTCAAGTATTTCATATATGATCAAAAACATAGTTTCAACTATCTACAAACTTCACCCTTCAAAGAAATCCATGTTTCTTCCAGCAATGCTCTCTCTCTTTTATGACCAAAAATCTGTAAGGAGAAGAGGGAAAAAGAAAAAAATTAATAAAAATAAATTCAGTTTCATATAGTTTCTTTAATTCATGACAGCAGAAGAAACTGATTAAATTCAAGTGAACTAAGGAATCACCTTAAGATCATCATAATGATGGGTTGGTCCCTTCTCCTACCAACGCTTTTGAAATTCTTCTCATCTGATGCGGCTAAAATTGGCAAATGGTTCTGAATATGTCTTCTTTGCTGCAGGTTTATCCATTTCTGGATTCCCAAACACCTTCCAAAATCTCAAAGTCTCGTCGCCGGCTGCCGTCGCCACCGTGCAGCCATCTGGGCTCTGCAATTCCAAAATTTCAGTAAAAGATTTTAATGAAATTTTTACCAAGTACCAGAGAAACTGTAATACTTACCTGAGTCATATGTAGAACTCTAGAAGTATGTCCACAGAGCTCAGCTACCTTCACCATAGATGGATACTTCCACAATGTGAGCTGGTTCTGACTGTAGCCATGAGAGGTAAGTAGCTCACGCTCATTTTTGTTCCATAGAAGCCCACAAATCTGTGAATCTGTCTCTACTGAATTCAAGCAAGCACCAGTGAGGGTGTTCCAGAACTTGATGCATTTATCGGCTCCACCTCCACCTGAAGCAAGCAAATTACTCTGGAAGGGGCACCAAGCCAAAGCCTTGACTGCTGCATCGTGACCCTCAAATCTATGAAGCCATTGGTTTTGATTCCGCGCTGCTGCAGAAGAAGAGGTAGCCATGGATTGATCCCATATATGGATCAGGTTGTCATTGCCACCACTTGCAAGCTGCTTGCCAGATTCTGACCATTTCAAGCCACACACTTCTTCCTGGTGACCTCTGTAGCTCTTTACTACATGGTTTCTTATCCTCACATCATTGTTCACTATCTTTCCATCCATTCCACCAGTTGTAAGGATACTGTTGTTCCAAGCAAGAGTTCCAACACGAGATCTATGTATTTCATTTAGTGTTCTTAACTGTTAAGCAAAAAAAAACTTGTTACTATAAAAACTTGAAGAATAATCTTCTTACTGAATTATTGTTTATGCTATCTTTTGCTGATTTTGCAGTTTAAAGCATGTTTGAAATGTTAAAATGATCCATAATAATTTAGTCCATAAACCTACTCCCTTCAAAGCCCAACGATAAACAAAATCAAACATGATTGATACTGTTTGTATGCAATAAAAATTATTTAGAAAGGACTTGCTACATAAGATAATTTCAAAATTGACAAAATTCTACTAACCAGTTTAGCTGAGTTTGAGTCCCACAATTGAACATAGGAGTTGTTCAATCCAACTGCAATGTGCTTCCCATCAGGAGCCCAGCTGACGCTGGTGACCGGACCAAGATCATCGTCGACGGTCACAAGCTCAGATGTCGAACCCTTCGAAGCATCCCACAAATATACCGTGTTTCCGAGGGCAATGGATAAGACATTTCTGCTTCCCCAGTCGAGGACATTCAGATAGAAATCATCCACAAGATCAGGAGCATCTAATGTCCTCTCAGCCGACTGCATATTACAACATGCAAAACATAACAGTTTTAACAAATATAAGCAAAACAGTAATAAGAATCAGCAAATATAATATAAAAGTAAGAAAAGGCTTGCCTGTGGAATGTATCTTTTTCTCTTTGTAATCTTGCTATGGTTGGAAGAACCAGCTTCCGAAATTGCAATCAGCATTGAATCTGTGGAAATTGGAGTCTTTCTGTTGAACGCCAAGATCCTGGTTCTGTTGTTCAGCAAGGTCTCAGCGAGAAGCTTACGATAGGCCTCTTTTGCAGGTGAAACAACTCCAACGTTCTCCTTTTCCTTTCTGGGTTGCGTTAACAAGTAGCGGGCAACATCAAAATCCATTGCAGATCTATCTGGTATGAATCTGTCTCCCTGGTATCAAACAATAACAGTAAGACCGGAAATTTTAAAAGATCAGATAAAAGCGTAAAATTTAGCTTGAAAAGATTCATGGAGCAAAGAAATTGCAGAAATTTATAAGCTTCATGGACATAAGAACTTTTAAAAAATTAAGAGACTGTGTAACAGAACACTAGAGATGATCCAGAAGGTAAGAAGACAACCAAAATGCGTAAATTTACTGAAATGAAGAATCAAAACAATATTAAAAAAAATTGTTATTTCAAAGAAAATGGATTCTTACGCTTTGCCTGTAAGAAGTTGGATTCGAAGAAGAACTGCGGAGAGGAGGGATGTACACTGTGGATCCAACTTTTGTGAAGGGTTTACGATATCTTGACCAAGGCTCTTCAGTTGAAAATGATAAAGAATTAACAGATCCTGCATCCATTTGTTAGACCAAATCGAAGAAAAAAGAAAGAAAGAAAGAAGAGGAATAAAGAAAGAAATTAAATTGAAAACCTAATTGTCAGTGAAAACCTGCAATTAAAAAAAATCACAGTTTAAGAAGATGAGAAAGAGAAAGATCCTTATATTTAGAGGATGGAAGATCGAGATCGTAGAAACGAGATGCTGCCGTCCTTTAACCCTTCTTCGCTCCTGAGAGGAAGAAGAGAATCAAACAAAGCTTTGTGAGAGAGAAACCTCCGTTTCTCGTTGGCTTTATAGATGGTGGGCTGCGACTCGGATCTTCCGTAACGTCTATATTCAACTCAACGGCTCCTTTCCCAAAACAAAAACAAAAAAAATCTTTCCTTTGCTCGCCGGTATATTTGGTCTGGTAACCGGGCCAAATTTTAGTTGATAAATCGGATATTTTTTTATTTGGAAAGAAATTGAATTAGAATATTTTGATTGAAAATTTTTAAATTTGTTATTATTTTCGATGGAGAAACCATAAAAATTTAAAATTCTTCCAAGCAAACTCTGATCAGTACATTCTCACCTAAAAATGTTCCTTCTAATGTGTATCATTTAAATTTTCAATTTCAATATTCTCAAAATAATTTTACTCTTATGGTCTATTGATATGAACATAAAATGCAAATATAATACATCTCATATACAAAATATATTTATTATTAAAAATATTAGACAAATACATTTTTGAAGCATCCTTTATATATATAATGAATATTATGTAAATTGATATAATAAAATTTTTATTTTAATTGCTCACAAAATAAAAATAAACAATAAGAATTTTAAAATACTTTAAACTCGTTTGAAGAACAAATAATTATTTGATATTATAGATTAATATTATTGAAGTTGAGACAATTGATTCGTTTATTAAAAAAATAAATAAATATTAAAAAGGTTTTAGCAAAATAGAGTGGAATAAAGTAAATGTTATTAGTGTATATATATATATATATATATATATATATATGCTTAACTTAAATAATTTATGTAGCAAAATTTAACAATTTGTCTTCTAAAAGTTTATTTCGGAATTAAAGCGTTACTCCTCGACAAACTGAAGAAAGAAAGGAGCCACAGAGAGGCTGAGGCGTGAATTTTGGAGCCCACAATATTTTAATAAAATATTTAAATTATTTAAATAGACAAACACTCTGAATAAGTTTGCCTCAATAATCATTAATAAATTCCATAAAAATAAGCAATGATATAATGAAAAAAAATTAAGTATATCTTAATCTAATTTTGATATAAATTAATGTGTTATTTCTATTATATCTAAGATATTTTTTTGAATAAAAACTATGTTATGATTTTGATATAGATCATATTAGAATTTGAATGAAAATTATTGGATTTACTTTAAATTAGTGAAATACAAATTTCATTAATCTTAAAATAAATCTAACAATTTCAAGTCCATCTTGAGATAATTTAAATCAGAATATTTGACACAAAATTTTTTCATAAATTATTTTATTTTAATTTAATAACAAATTTAAAAATAATGTAGTTATACATATATATAAACCACAAAGACATGCTAAATCCATTGAAGGAAAATAATAATAATTAATTAATAATTTGCATTTTGAAACTTTTTTTTAAATTATAATTTCACAACCTATTTTTAAGACAGTTATTTTTTATTTAATTTTTTTTTATTAAAATTTTTATACTTAAAAATTATTTTAAAAAACAGCATATATATATATATATATATATATTCCAAATGAAGCCTTACACGATAAACTCTCTATTACCACAAAAACTCTTATAATACAACCAATACAAAGTTTTATTATGAATTTAAATATAATATCACATTAGACTATAATAAATCCTTAAAAAATTGCCAGTTTCAAAAAGCGTAATATAAAGATAGAGCTAAATCTTCAAAATTTTAAAATTATTGTTTTCTTATTAAAAATAAACTGTAGGAACTTTTATACAGACTGTAGGAAGTAACAGAAAACATTTTCCAGAGAGTACTCCGAACTAGCTTTATAAGTGGATCGAAAAAAGCTGTTTATGAAGGATAAAAACAAAAGGTTTACAATTTCAGAGATTTTAACTAGCATTGCAAAAGAAAAAGAATAACTGGTTTAGAAACTAAATCCAATACAAAAATGGTAGCTTGGAACAAGAAGCAAACTGAATTGAGACAAACAAACTCTCCAAAGTTACAAATAATTGGAAATGAACCCGTGCCTGCCAGCAATCTCATTTATTTGCTTCTATAAATTCTTTATATTCCTTCTTCATTTTAACGCCAGGGACCGTCCTGCATTTAGACAAAGTATCATAACGCATCAGTTAGTGGAGAGATTATTCTGTGCGGATACCGAACATAGCTTATCGTCCAGAGGCGAACAGGTGCATCCACATCATCTAGTACCAAGCTCGGTACCGAGCAGTACCGATTAGGGAGTGACGTGGTGTATTTTTATTGGGCTCTGGATGACGTTCGGCGTCCGCACAAAATGTTTCATCTAGTTAGTGACATATTGAACAATTCAGCAACATTTTCATTTTTTATAATAATATGAGAGATGGAGAAATTCAGGCATGAGAGGTGAGATGAGAAGTTTTGTTCTCCTGCTACAAAAGATAAAGGAAAAAAAAACTACCTTATCATTTCTTTATTTTTGAAAAACTGTACACAAGGTGTTCCCATAATTCCAGCTGCTTCAGCAATTTCTGGATCTTCCTCTATGTCAATCTCAACATAATGCACATCCTGATCAAATTCATCAATTACCTGCAACAATGAAGAAGTCATTAATGGTAAAAAGTATCACAAGGCTACAAAAATTGTAAAACAAAAGAATAACTTCCAGATAACAGAGAGATTATGCCATAATATTCAATATTCATATGACTCCAATGTAGACCTGCTAAACGGAAGAGGGTTGGGAGACACGGAACAGTTCAGACAGATGGGGAAATGTATTTTTTGCAAATAATAATAAAAGCAACCAAAATATGCATAAACGAAACATTTACGGTAAAACTGTACTTAATTAGCCATGCTATATTATATTAGGCTGAGAACAGAAAAAAGCGAATCACATTATATTAATTACTTAAACAAATTTATTTATCAAATATAAAAAGTTTATTTTAGAAATTAATTAAATTATGATTTTCTATATTTAAACTATAAAGTGGAGAGAACAAATTCTATTATTTAAAAATAAAAAATAAAAAATATTTAAATATACTTAATAACCTTATGAAATTATCTGTTATTGTAGGTGATTGAAGTCAAGAACAAGGACAAAAAAAGGAAAAGCTATTTAAATCAAAGTGAGTATTTATGTTCTAATTTACAGTAATGATATTTGTTTCTCCTATACATAATACATAATATGTTGTAATTATTTAATTTTTTTGCTATTAATGTTCTATGATTTTTCTTTATTGAAGACAATTGATCATGATTAACTAAAAGCCTTGAATTTTTATATCATAGAGAGGTCACTCATCTGATATCATGATGCTTAATATATCTCAATACGAAATGATATGAAAATGAAAATAATATGATTTATACTTGCATGTGTATGTTGAATCAATGGAGCATATCCCCTTATGGTACTTACTGGCTGGGGCTACAATGTTCTCATGCACGTAAATGGAAAAGGTTATGGAAACAGAACACCTTTATTAATACTATTTTAGATAATGGCTCATGCGACAGTTGCATTATTTACGAGAAATGATCAAGATACAAATAAAAATATGACATATGCATAACATTGAAAGTCTTGAAATGAAAGGATTAAATAGAATTATTTTATGCATTGAAATAATCATATATATTGTTCCAAATGTCTTGGGTTAGAGTAGTTTAGAAGTATGATTTTCTCAGTGAGTTATTTTATGACTCACTCTTAATTTTGTAAAAGAAAATGTATTATTCAAAGCTTAAAATGAGTTGAAGAGAAGATAATATAAATCATAGGCGTGGCTCACCAGAAGAAAGGTATTTATAATATTTAACCTTGTCTCAAGTTTTGAGGTTTATAGTGGCATTTTCAGTTTATTGGAGATAATTTTAGCAAATGAAATTTAATTAACCGTCCGAACGTCTATTCTCACCTCGTTAATTCGAGTCTTCAGAACGGTTCGTGAAATATAGTAAGGCCGGTTCGTGACAAATATTGAGGCTAGGATAAGATGGGATCAGTGATCGCTTTCATCCTAAATTTTCAGCAACCATTTTTTGCATGCAAGTTGTACTTGTCTCTGCTCTCTAGCAGTTCACGCCTAGGTTCCAAGGCTTTGCAGATGGGGTGGATCTGGGTCTGGCAAGGAGAAGAGCTTACCCATTCTGACTATAACTTTAACGAAATGGTACATTTCCTAAGAACCCAAATCAACATTGGTAGGTCAAAGCATAACTGATATAACTTCTCATAATTATCGTAATCTACTTTTCATTCTTTCCAATAAACTTACTGTTGAATGATTCACAGTAATAAATTTTCTGAAATTAAAAAAAAAAAATTCTTTTATAGACTATGGCAATTGAAGGACAGATACTAGAGGGTCACCTTGGGATGGAAATCTTGGGATTCTGCATAGGAAAGAAGCAATGGGGGCTTCCTCAAATCACTAATATGGCCGCTTCTCCATTTGGATGGCATCCAATGACTAACGATTTGAGAAAATTTAATAGGCATCTATAATCTTATTTTCTAGAGAGTATATGATCCATTTTCATAGTTTTTAAAATGTAATTGATTCCATTTTATTTCTTTTCTTTTAAGGTTTATTACAACCTAATTCTACCCATCATAAAACATTGCAACTAGTATCTGTTCTAGTCAAATAAAGCATCGAGTATTTCATATTTATTCTCTCTATTTCTCTTCTACATTTTACACTTACCTAGCTCCATAAAACTCCTTACTTATAATACATGTATAAATTAAAGTGGAGCAATAAAAAAAAAATTAGTCGTTAATTAGAGATGCACTTAATTTTTTTTAATAAAGTGCTAGGCAAATGCGCAAGTTAGAAAGTTTTAAATCATAATATCATTCAAGAATACATTAGTTAAGTTGAAACACATACACATCAACTTCAAATCTGGGTAGTGAAGCACTAAAACCATTTTGCATCCCTAATTTCCTTATAATTTGCCTCCTTCGAATAAACACCACCATTGTCACCCATGCATGTTCAACGATGGCAAGCACAAGAAGAGCCATGCTGGCAGCCAGCAGAAAAGGAAGATTGTCAGGATTTTAAGGAAAATTTGGTCTGCAGACTTAATTTAATAAACATTAATAAGTACTTAAAGTGTGTTGATTTGGGCTATCACGATCATAAGTGTGGGCTCCAAAAATTCGGCCCCGGCCTCCGCCCGACTTGTTGCTTTTCCTTCTTTTTCTTTTTTGGGGGAGTTTTAACGGATTAAGTTCTGGGGTAAATTTTGAGAAGGCAGACTGGTTTGTAGATAAGACACTACCATGTGATTTCTCCCTCATTTTACGAGGACTTTATAATCTGAGTTCTGGTTTCCTATAGGCGCAAGCCCCTATAATTAATTACCCCTCCCGATAGTGAGAGAGAACTTTCGATTAAGGCTAGTCGTCAATCAAATACGTAGAGAATACGTGTATCTGGTGTATAGTAGCAGCATGGGCTGGAATTGAGAATTTGGAAAGTTTGGATATTAGAGGTTCAAGGTTTGATAGTTAAAATAGAAATTTTCACCATCTTGCACTTAAAGCGGATGGTAGGGGAATGGATGATAGACCCGATCAAGATCCCATGTTTCCGTCGTCCCGGGCCATCGTGGTCCCTGGTCTACTTGGTCAGAGGAGGTAGTCGATCCAGCCTGACAGAAGGATCCTTGTCGGCATCCATGATTTGCTTCGTCCAAGGGGACCTTATAGACTTGATGTGGGTATTTGTCTAAGGGGACAAATTTGGATCCACCTTAGCTAACAAAGGGCTTTGTGCCCTATCGATCATATCCTATTGATTCATATCTCAAGGATTTGATGCCACTAAGGAGCGTATTGGCTCTGACCATAACTAGTATTTCGTGGTACCATTTGACGGAAAAATCAATCGGTTCAGAGGGCCCCGAGTCATAATCGTTTATCCTGCGATGCCATTTGGCGGCAAAACCGCCGGTTAGAGGACATGTACCACGTCTTGCCTGTTTGAGAATGGATCCTAATGATATTTTCAACTAGGCATTAGCTCTATATGAGCTGAAGTAAGTTTGAATTTGTCCACCCTGACAAACTATTGCGGATGGTGGATGAATTTTGCTTTAAGAGTATTTGAATGGATAATTACAATTTTAAACATTTTTGGAATTTTGAATTTTGGACTTTGTGGAATTTGGATTTTGAATGGACTTTTGGGAGGCATTTGAAAGTATTTAAATCACCTCTCTGGTAGAGATCTACGTTCAACGTGACCATCATCGGAGTGTTTGGGGTCATTTCCCTTTATTGATTGAAACTTGTCAATTCTATCGAGTTATCGACAGATGATCGGATTTCGTAGTCTTTATGGCCTTGGGAATGAATTTCTTTTGTTATAGACTTTGAAGGCCTAATATAAATCTATGAGATAAATATTCCGGTCGACTGTCATCTAAACTCTTTTAGAGTCTTATCGGGTCCATTGGGAAGCGTCAAGTAACACTCAAAGATGATTGGGTGTAAGGGACGTCATTTAGACGCTCAGTTAGGCTCACTTAGACTCACTACAGGGTGCAGAAAAATTTAGACAGCAAACCAAACAGTTGGTGAAGAAGCCTAGGTGTTTAGGATGAGTTTTGGGATGGTTAAGGATAGAAGGGCAGCACCAAAACACTCTAAAACTAAGCTCCTAAAGGCTCCAAAGGTTGCATGAAATAATAGGGCAGCAAGCTAAAGGATGGACAAAGTTATCTAAGCTATTTGGGTGGACTATAGAGTGCGGACAGCAAGTGACTACTACCTAAAACTCTTCCAAAAGGTTACTAATTGGCGCAGGAATTAAGTGGACAGCAAGTGTAGACAAAAGGCTAAGAGGCCCAAACTAAAATTGATGCTATGGGGAAGATGGCAGCACTCACACAACAAGATATGCTCATGTAATATGAAAAATTTAGTGCAGATTTTTCTGGACAGAAAAAAAGGAAAACAGAAGATAAGGCTATCTAAATGATGCTATGCATGAAAACCACTAAAGACAAATTAAAGAGAACTCCTATGATGCATCTAGCACAAGTCAAGCATGCTAGCCATGCTCTGATACCAAGATGATGTGAAACGTACATGCAAAGATGATATACTTAATGAATTTGCACGCTTAATTTTAGAGAGAAGAAATAATTATGTCTTTATGATGATTTGAACGACGAGATAAAACATTAAAAGCGGTAAAACGAGCTTAGGCTAAATCACATATAAGGAGTTGAGATCGTAAAACATTCAATTTAATCTAACGATGCATACGTGATTGATTTTCAACGATGAATCCCTAAAATAACAGTGAGAAGCATTAATATGATCTTCATGAAGATAATAAATTCACATTCAAGGATGCAACAATGAAGATATAGAGTCGGGTGTCGAATTT
This sequence comes from Dendrobium nobile, assembly GCA_022539455.1. Lineage (NCBI taxonomy): Eukaryota > Viridiplantae > Streptophyta > Magnoliopsida > Asparagales > Orchidaceae > Dendrobium > Dendrobium nobile. The sequence goes on from CM039723.1 coordinate 69,963,592, forward strand.
ACCCAAAGAAAAGAGAGATACGCACTCCGGCAAGGTTGTTTGAACGCTGGGAATGAAGTGGACAGCAACCACGAACCTTCATGATGTTGCTGGATAGCAATCTGGAGCTCCTAGGTGGCGGGACAGCAATAAGAGCTTACTGAAATAACTGGACAGCAGCTCTGAGCATTTAAAACAATTCTGGGCTGCCACCTATTGGGCTTAATAAGACCTTGGACAGCTGCTGTGGAACGCCTGGAACTTCTGGACAGCGATTAGTGCTGTTCCAGGATGCAGGACAGCAAATTGTTTGCTGAAAACTGTTGACTGGAGGATTCTTAGCAGGGAAACTACTGAATTTCCTTGGCAGGAATTTCAAGGCAGCAGGGTAACACGTCCAGGAACTTGAGGCAGCGGGTGTGGGAACCTTCTGGACGGCATGACAGTAGGAAGAAGCCTGCTGGTATTGTGAACAGCAGCTAGGGGTGTTTGGACACCCACTATGGAGGCTTGACCAGCAGTTTTGGCCCTTGAGCGTCTCTCCAAAGATGCGGGACAGCAGGAAATTGTATGAAACTGGTGGACAGTGGGCTGGAGGAGAACAGCCAGTAATTTGGGAGAGGGTTCAGTCGTGAGCTAGAGGGAGAAGGAGGAATTTAGAAAACTGAAATTAATTTCAGCTTCAAGTGGTTTTGGAGGGAGATTAATTTGAAATTTCAAATTAATTCAATAATAGCTATGGGTATTAATGGAGGAGGTAATTAGGGGCTGATTTAATGGAGCCATTAATGTAATTTGGAGAGAAAGATGGCCCATTAAGGGGGGCCGGACACATAAGGAGGAGAGAGGGGCTTGAGTTTTGAATAAGTGGGGACCACCAATTTAATTTCAGATTTTTACAAAAATCTGAAATAAATTTTCAGTTTTCTTAAGGAGAGAAAACTTCCATTTAGGAGGGCAATCAATTTAAACAATTTGAATTTCAAATTCGAAGTTGAAAATCAATTAAATTGATGGCGTAAATTAAGGAGCTAAATTAGGAAACAATTAATGGCTCATGACAATTTGAAATTTCAAAATTTGAAACTCCATGGAAGGGGCGGCCGGCAACTAGAGGAAGGGCAAGGGGTGGGTCACGGCGTGGGGTGGCCGGCCGGCGGGATGTGGCAACCAATTGGCCGGCGGCTTGGACGGCTCAGGGCTAGGCGGCGGCAATTGCAAGGGGAGGAAGAGAGGGAAAATTCAAGGGATTCGAGCGACTACGAGTTCACTAACCTCATTTGTCTTCAATCCGGATTTCCACACAATTAAATTGGACGAACGCTAGAACTCACAAAGAGATCTAGTTCCTCCGACGAACTCACTAAGAGATCTTAAAAGAAAGAACTCACAAAGAGATAAAAAGTAGAAATTTTCATTTATAAATCATCATCCCAAAATGTGGGCTCCGAAAATTCGGCCCCAGCTTCCCCGCCGCCCTTTTCTTTTTGCTTTTGGCGAGAAAGTTTTAACGGTATAAGTTCCGGGGTAAATTTTGGAAGGCAGATGGGTTTGTAGATAAGACACTACCCAGAGATTTCGCCCTCATTTTGTGAGGACTTTATGATCTGAGTTCTGGTTTCCTATAGGCGCAAGCCCCTATAGTTAATTACCCCTCCCGATCACGAGAGAGAACTTTCGATTAAGGCTAGTCGTCAATCAGATACGTATAAAATACGTGGATCTGGCATATAGTAGCAGCATAGGTCTGAATTTGAGGTGTTTGGATATTTGGAAATATTTAATATTTAAAATAGAAATTTCACCATCTTTCACTTAAAGCGGATGGTGGGGGAATGGATGATGGGCCCGATCAAGATCCCATGGTTCCGTCGTCCCGGGCCATCGTGGCCCTGGTCTACTTAGTCAGAGGAGATAGTCGACCCAACCTGACAGAAGGATCCTTGTCGGCAGCCATGGGTTGCTTCGTCCAAGGGGACCTTGTAGACCGGGGTTGGATGCTTGTCTAAGGGGACAAACTTGAATCCACCTTAGCTAACAGAGGGCTTTGTGCCCTATCGATCATATCCTATTGATTCATATCTCAAGGATTTGATGCCAATAAGGAACATATCGGCGCTGGCCATAACCGGTATTTCGTGGTGCCATTTAGCGGCAAAACCACTCGGTTCAGAGGGCCCCGGGTCATAACCGTTTATCCTGCGGTGCCATTTGGTGGCAGACCGCCGGTTAGAGGACACGTACCACGTCCTTATTGGCAGGAGATTGTTTGAGAATGGATCCTAGTGATATTTTCGACCAGGCATTCGGCTCTTTTGTGAGCTAAAGTAGTTTTAATTTGTCCGCCTCGACAAACTATTGCGGAGGGTGGATGGATTTTGCTTTAAGTGTTTAATGGTTAGATTTTCATCTTTAAATATTTTTGGAATTTTCTGGATATTTGGGATTTTTTGGAATTTTTGGGTGGAATTTGAAAGTGTTTGGAATGGACCCCTCCGGTTGATATCTTCAATCAACGCGGCCATCATTGGGGTGTTTGGGGTTATTTCCATTTGTTGATTGAACCTTGTCGACTCGGCCGAGCTGTCGACCGAGGATCGGGTTTCTTGTAGGCTTTATGCCCTTGATAGTGAATTCTTATTGTTATAGGCATTGAAGGCCTAATATGAATGTATTAAGACAAATATAACGGTCGTCACAACCGTATATTTGTTTGTTGGTTCGAACCCTGTCGACTTCTATTGATCCGTATAGCAGGATCAGGTTCGAACTAGAATTCACTTATCGACCCGCACAGCATCCCTAGGCGTCACGTGTGTACCAATAACACGCTCGCCGGGGCCCAAGCAAGTTACGATTGAATTTACCCCTTGTGTACCTATATGTATACAAACTACGGTGCACTTATGTGGGGGTACTTTAAAATATTTTGTAGTTGTGCAGGTAACAGCCATTTGAGTGTGCACAACTTTTCATTTGAGGGCTTGTACACGACTTCTGTCCGCTAGCACGAGTATTGCGGATCCGGTGGCGTGGCGTTTTGATGTTGACTCCCCTTTCTCATTCACCGGGGGAAAGTCTTTTTGAACCTTAAAGTTCATTGCTTTGTAGATTGTCCTGAGACATTTCATCGCCTTGATGTTAGCTCCCCCTTTTTCTTATTCACTGGGGAAGGATCTTTCTGAACTTTGAAATTTGTTGCTTTGAAGATAACTCCTTTTAAGATCATCAGTGTAGTTGACTTGTCATTTCTGATATTTGTGGATACCAGAACTATTTTCTTCCCGGGTATAACATTAAGAAGAGACTTTGGAACACCAGGAAGTTTGGTTTTAATTTGTTCAAATATTTCCTCCCCTCTGCCAGGGAGTACTTTTTTCGTACATCGAGTTGTCCTTGTACTCAGCGTACTTGTAGATTTTAATCACCGTTGTCGTAGGAGATATTTGTACTTGTGTCCATAGTGGTTCGCTATGCTTATGAGGTTCTCACTGTTGTTATCCACAAGCGGCTCGTATTTGTTTGTAAAGATCCGTTGTGTTTGCAACGAGCTCCTAGGAATGTTCGTAGGAGACCCTCGTTTGTCCACCTTTCACCAATCTCAGGTGGTTATTGTTGGGTTGCATTTGTTTGTAGGAAGGCGAATCCTCCATCATTGGTCTCCCCTATCGCCATCTCAATCAACAGGCACTGCTGTTAGTATTGGAAGTTCCAATACTGCGTGTAGGGATCACTCATGCATTCTAAAATCATTCGTTGATCTTGCAGGTATGATGCACCTGATCTTGCATGGAATGTTGTAGGAGTCCAGTATATTCTTCGTTTGCATGCATTGAAGTCTTGCAGCATACTTGCTTATATCTTGATTTTGATTACGAGGATATTGCAATATCTCTCCTACAAGAGTTCGTGGGTATTTGCATTTGTTGCATCTTAGTCATATTTGTTTACAAGGATCAAGGTATTTCATCTAACATTGAATCCAATGTCCTTGTAGCTTGAGTTCCTTCCTACATGATTCAAGCTTTGAGCTCCTTATATATGTTTGATTCCAAGGTAAGAGTTCAAGTGCTTGTTCAAAATCTTTCTGAAGTTCTTTGCAAGTTCAATTTCAAATTCATATTGAATTGGTTTTGAGTTTCAATTGCATGTTCGTATTGACTTGATTTTGATTTCAGTTTGATTTTATCTCATTTTGTTTTGATCTTTAGAAATCACTTAGAGCTCAGGTTATGGTCCACAAGTTCACTGTTTCTTCGTACAAGTCCTCGGCTCATTTTAGTTCTGTACATTTCTGTTCAAGTACAGGTCTTCTGAATTGTTGCCCAAGAAGGTCTTCAAATTGTTCAAGTCTTTGTACATTTCAGTGGAATTTTCGGCAGCACCCCGGCATATCCCCCGTTTGGGGGAAAATAGGGGAGTTAGGCCTTCCCACCACGCTACTAGAGCATGTATGGTAGGTGTCCTTAGACACCGCGGCCGTACAAATTTTATCCCATCACGCTACAAGAGCGTGTATGGGGTCTTCAGCAGTACCCATACGAGAACACCAGTAGCTCTCCCCACCACGCTACAAGAGCGTGTATAGGGCTCATTGACCTCGCCGTATGCTTCACACCGGGCTCCCTCCTACCGTGCTACAAGAGCACGTATAGGTGGTTCCCTGGTCCGCTGCAAACGTCGAGAATGGGATTTTGGAACATCATACCTTTGCGTAGCAGTCGTCGGCGATGTCGGTGTCGAAGTTGAGGTCGAGGACCATCCCCACCACGCTACAAGAGCGTGTATAGGGCTTACCCACCTCGTCGTATGCTTCGCACCGGGGTCCCTCCTACCGTGCTACAAGAGCGCGTATAGGTGGTTCTCCGGTCCGCTGCAAACGTCGAGAACGGGGTTTAAGTAAGAAATTTATACCTTGGAGTCGTCGGCGACTACCGACGGTGAAAGGCACGGATGTCGAGGTGAGAGAGGCATCGCGAGCAAGCATTCTTTTTTTTTAATTATAATTAATACTAATTATAATAATAATTAATTAATTATAATTTATAATTAATTATTAATTATTGATTAACTATAATTAGTAAATTAATCATAATTATAATTAATTGATGAATAATCATAATTAATCAAAGTTAATTACAATTAATCAAATAATTATAATTACTGATTAATAACTAATTATTGATTAATAATAATTAAATAATGAACTATAATTATAATCAAATAATTATTAACTATAATTAATAATTATTATAATTAAAATAAAATATATTATAATATCATAATAATAACAAATAAAATCCCCCTCCTCCCCCTCTCATCTCCTCTGCTTACGGGATCCGACCAAAGAAGCATGCGGTAGGGAGAAAATTACCTACACAGCCGCGAGCTCCTGTTTTGCTTTCAATCCAAATGTGTGACTTCCGATCCAAACAAGAAGGGAATGTCGTGGAAGGAGGCAAAGCCGAACAGCAGCGATGGGAGCCGAAGAAGCATACGCAAGGGAGAAAGTTACTTTCACAGTAGGCGAGCTCTTGTTGTTACCTCCAATCGGAGAGAGGGGAGAGCAGGCGGAGGAGCAAAGTCGAACAACCTAGAGGAGCCGGAGAAGGCCCTTGGTCGGTGAGCTCCCGTTGTTGCTGCCGCACGAAATGTTGTAACTTCCGATCCAACTCGTAGGGAACGTCGTCGAGGGAGCAGACGAACAGCACGGAGGAGTAGAAGAAGTGGCGGGATCCCGTTCTTACTTCCGATCAAACTGTCGTGATCTCCGATCCTTCACAGCAAGCGAGCTCACGTTCTAGCTTCCGACCAAAGTGTCGTAACTTTCGTTCCGTCCAGGGAGAGTGAGCAGAGAAGGCCGAATGCCTCCTTTCGTCGTCCCTTTATCGACGAGACCAAGTCGTGCGATGAAACGACGCGAGGTCGTGTGAGCGACGTGCGAGGGACGGCTGCGACAGAGTAGGTAAGGGATTTTTTTTTTTCTTTTGCATTCGTTTTTACACGATACAGGTCAACACAAAATACAAAACAACTAGCCTATAAATAGGCCTCATGAAAAGAAAAGAAATAAAAGACTAAAGTGCCCTTCGGGCTACAATAGTACATGACCACCCGTAAGGGTATAAAGGGAAAAACAATAATATGAAATAAACTAGTACATATAAATAAATAACTCAAGATCATAGCCGTTGATCTTCGATGTCCTCATCATTTATGGTGCCGAATGTTGGCCATTAAAAGAGAAGCATAATACTAAGTTAAGTGTGGCAGAGATGAGGATGCTCAGGTGGATGAGTGGCTTTACCCTTAGAGATAGGATACGAAATGAGCGCATATACGTGAAAAGGTTGGAGTAGCTCCAGTAGAAGATAAGATTAGAGAGAGTCGCCTTAGATGGTTTGGTCACATAAAACGGCGGCCTTCCGATTACCCGATTAGGAGAGTAGAGGTATTAGATTTGACTTATGTTAAGAAAGGTTGGGGTAGACCTAAAAATACTTGGTTAGAAAATATTAGGAATGACCTTTCTTTATTAGATTTAAACGAGAATTTGATTTTTAATAGGACACAATGGAGAAAAAGGATTCATGTAGCCGACCCCACATAGTGGGATAAAGGCTTGATGTTGTTGTTGTTGTTGTATCCCTTTCCTTCTGCCAGGGGGTGTCCATCTCCATACACCGAGTTGCCCTTGTACCCGACATACTAGTAGATCTTGGTCACTGTTGTCGTAGGTGACATCTGTATTTGTGTCCCCAGGAGTTCGTTGTACTTGTGATATACCCACTGTTGTTATCCACAAGCGGCTCATGTATATTTGCAGGAACCCATTGCATTCACTACAAGCTCCTAGAAGTGCTCGTAGAAGAGCCATTATTTTTGCATCATATTCACCTTTCACCAATCTCAGATGGGTTTGCTGATTGCACTTGTTTGTAGGGATGGACCTTCCACTATCAAGCGCCAGTATTGCCATCTCAATCTACAGGCATTGTAGGGACTGTCGTAGGAGTCTATTACACCTACATTATGTCCACCTTTGTCATTCACAACTTATTTGCGGCAATGGGTCCTCCGCTAGTGATCTCCAGTGTCGCCTTCTTCAATCAACAGGCAAAGTTGCTAGTGTTGTTGTAGTCTCCTTACATATGTTTGTCGGATAACCATCATATTTTTGACACATTTTCATTATCACTTCTTGATACGCTAGGAGGGTGTGTTTTCTTGAAGTTAGGTTATTGTTGATTGAAATTTGGGGACATTGATTATGTGTAGATTGCATCAATCGTCATATTCGAAGGTATCGCATTGTATTCATCACCCACCAACTTCTCTTTTTTGCAGAAAGCTTGATGTTCTTTGCTATCAAATAACGATTAGATTCATATGAAAACCTCTTGCTATAAGTCCCTTGTTTGCATGTGAATAATTCCTTTGGAATATTGTCCACCACAACTCTTTCGTTTGTCTATTGATGTTCATCATTTGATTCAAATTAGAGTCTATTGGGTCTTGTTGAGGTTAGGTCCAGTTTGGTCTGCAAGTTTAATTACATGTCCGTATTGATTTGAATTTGGCTTCAGCTTGATTTTATTTCATTTGGGTTTGACCTTTAGAAATCATTTAAATTTTGTTCAGGTTTAGGTCCACAAGTTCACTGCTCTTTTGAGTCCAAATTCTTGTTCTTTTGAGTTCAAACAGGTCCAAGTGCATGTTGACCTCCACAGATTACCCAAATAAACAAAAAGAATAAAAAAATCATCAGCATACCTGTAGACCGTCGGATCCACGAAATCGTGCCGAAATCCTGCTGCAAACGGCGCCGCTTCAGTCGATTTCCCGCGATTCCTGTTCAAACTCCGCTCAAGGAGGTTCATTCGCGTCGTTAAATAGTCACCTGAGCGAAGCTTTTGGTTGCTCTTCTCTCGTTCGCTGCTCCACACGAACCAAGGCCTCAAACTCCCTCTGTTTTCCTCTTCCCATTCCTACTCCAGATCCCGCATCTCCTTCCTTCATTCGCACTCCAGCCGGAACCCCTCCGATCCCTTCAGCTTGAGAGAAGTAGAGAGGAAGAGAGAGAAAAAGAGAAAGAGAGAACCCTACCTGGCCGGCGCCTCCTCTGCCCGAGCTTCCTCCACCGATCTCCTCTGCCCGAGCTTTCTCCACCTCCCATTCGCCCCTACCTGCACCAGACCAAAGCCCTCTTCGACGGCTTTCATTCCCTGTTGGGATCGAAAGTCACGACATTTTTTATTATTATTTGAGGTAAGGACGGGAGCTCTGCTTGCTACGAAGGTAACTTTCTCCCTCTCACGCGCTCTGCTTCGGCCAAATCCAGTGATGCCGCCGAGAGAGGAGGGGGAGAGATATTAAAGATTTTAATTAAAATTAATGATTATTAATTTTAATTAGAATTTATATTAATTATATTAATTATATTAATTATAATTATTTTGATTGATTATAATTATTATAATTAATTATAGATAATACTAATTAAATAATTTCAATTAAAGATTATTTTAATTAATTATAATTAACTTTAATTAACTATAGTTATTTATTTAATTATAACTATTAGAATTAATTATGATTAATTTTAAGTAATTAATCGTAATTAATTTTAATTAATTATGAATAATCTTAATTAAAGTTAATATTAATTAATTATTATTTTTTAATTAAAATTAATTAATAATAATTATCTATAATTAATTAAGGTTATTTATAATAAACTATTTTAATTAATTATAATAACTCATAATTAATTATAATTAATTAAGGGTAATTATAATTTTGTGTTATAATTAATAAAGTGGAGGAAATCCAAATGCTCTCTTCTCTCCTTCGATCCACGTGCCAACGACCTCGCGCAGGTATAAAATTCCTAAACCCTAAAACTTTGAAAACTCGTTCCCGGCGCTTGCAACGTGGCGAACGACCACCTATGCACGCTTTTCTCTAGCGTGGTAGGAGGGAATTCGTTGCGATGCTTGCGACGGGAGGGTAATCAAAACCCCATTTTCGGCGTTAGTGTCGGACCGAAAAACTAACTCATGCACGTTTTTCTCTAGCGTTGTGAGAATGGAACCCGGTGCGACGTCTACGGCGAGGCGGGGTCAATTATAAATTGCTTATTTTAAATCGGTGCCCGAAAACCCATGCACGCCTTTTTCCGGCGTGGTGGGGAATAAAAAAAATTATTACGGCCGCGATGTCCTCGTCCGAGGGCACCTACCGTGCACGCTTTTCTCTAGCATGGCGGGAGGCCCATTTTCCCGTAGTTTTCCCCTAAACAGGAGAGACGCCGGGAGGCTACCGAAATTTCGGGTGCACATATGATCATACTCGGACCTGATTTGGACTCAATTGAATGGTGGACTTGTGAGATCGGGCGTGAACCAAATGGACTTAAATAAATTTGAAATCATAAGACTTGAATTTGATTGAACTCAAGAGACTACAAAGGACTTGACTTGAACAATTTGAGTAAGGACATAGAACTTATACTCGAACAAGAGCAGAGAACTTATGAACAAGGATAGAACTTGATTGAACTTGAACAATGAAATGGACTTGTATTTGGACATAAACAAATGATAAACAAATAATTGAATCTAAGTGAAATAAGTTCATACTTGAACTTGATTGGAATGCCAAGTGAGCTTTGACATTGAACTCAAGCTTATGAATAAAGAACTTGATTCAAATTTGACTTGAGTAGTTGAACTCAAGTAAGGACTTGAATCAAACTCAACCAAGAAGAGTTTGATTTGAGCATGGACATGAACTCAAGTTGAACTCGAACTCAGAATTCAAATGAAATACACGGGATAATCAACATACAAGCAAGAATCAAATCGAGTACAACTAAGATGAAGGGGGAGCACAGAAATTTCTCTTAAGCAATAGCATAATCAAATCTCATGATAAAATATGATGCTCCCAAGAGGATAATACAACTTGCTTGCAAGGAGAGATCAATAAGATCTCTACCTATGAGTTATGACACGAAATCTCTAATGGATGTCAAAGAGCCATCTTGAATTCTTGTGAATGAGTTTGGAGCTTGTATTTAATAAAAGATGACAAGTATGATTTGTTTGAAGATCATAAAGCTCCTTCAACACTACAACTCATTTATAATGATTATGATAATTAAAGTGCAACCGCCAATGGGATACAAATGATAATAAAGACTCAAGCAAATGACTGATCAGGGATGATTGTGTCAGATACAAGAGCATATGATAGATGCAATGAGAGTAGATATTATCATTCGAACAAGCAAGTAAAACCCACAAACCACTATAGGGAACCTATCATGTCCACAAAGTGATATCCTCGAGCAACCTTCAACAAATACAAGCTCTCGCGAGCTACTGACAGAAGCCCATTATGCGTTGAATTCGTTATTTACAAGCAAATGCCAAGTGATGTATATTGGAGGAAAGCACCTACAAGTCATCGTAGAAGACTTGTCGTTGATTTGACATGTTATCTATGAGAAAATACAGCAAAATTATAACAAATATAAGCTCTTACAAATTATTGTAAAAGATCCCCATGTATCCAATACACTGTGCTCCCACTAGTAAAGATGTACAACGTGCAATAAGAGTATAAGCTTACGAACCGTTACGAGAGACATGTCGTGCATCCAATATACGATCCACAAACAAATACTGAAAAGACTACGACAGAGAGTGACTTCTACGAGCCATCATGAATGACCCGTCGAATGTCTAAAATACCCTTGCACAAGTGCACCGTAGTTTGTATGCACATAGCTACACCAAAAGGGGTAAAAGTAATCATGAAACCCGCATTGGCCCCGACGAGCATGTTATTAGTACACACGTGACGTCTAGGGATGCTGCGCGGGTTATTAAATCTGAACCCGATCCTTCTAAGCAAGTAAGAGTCGACAAGATTCAACAAATAATTATAAAATGCCCTCTAACACCCGCATGGGCCTCGGCGAGCGTGTTATTGGTACACACGTGACATCTAGGGATGCTGCGCGAGTCAATGAGTGAATTCAAGTTCGAACGCGATCCTTCTATACAGATCAATAGGAGTCGACAAGGTTCGAACCAACAAACAAATACACGGTTGTGGTGACCGGTGTATTTGTTTTAATATTTTCATATTAGGCCTTCAAGGACTATAATCAAAAGAATTCACTAAATAAATGCATAAAGCCTACGAGAAACCCGATCCTCGATCAATAGCTTGGTCGAGTTGACAGGGTTTAATCCATAAAGAGAAATGACCCCAAACACCCCGATGATGGCCGTGTTGAATGCAGATCTCAACCGGAGGGGTTCCCAAATATTTCAAATATCTCCCAAATATCTAAAGTTCATTTCAAAAATTCCAAAGCTCCACCCAGAATACTCATAAAAATTCAAAACTCCACAAAAATCCCAAAATCACAAAAATATTTAAAAATGAAACTATCCATCCCAACACTTAAAGCAAAGTCCATCCATCATCCGCAACAGTTTGTCGAGGTAGACAAATTAAAATTTACTTACACTCATAAAGAGCCAAATGCCTAGTCGAAAATATCACTAGGATCTATTCTCAAACAATCTCCTGTTAGTAAGGACGTAGTACGTATCCTCTAACCGGCGGTTTTGCCGCCAAATGGCACCGCAGGATAAACGGTTATGACCCGGGGCCCTCTGAACCGAGTGGATTTGCCGCCAAATGGCACCACGATATACCGGTTATGGCCAGAGCCAATACGCTCGTTATTGGCACCAAATCCTTAATATATGAATCAATAGGATATAGTTGATAGGGCACAAAGCCCTCTGTTAGCTAAGGTGGATTCAAATTTATCCCCTCAGGCAAATATCAATCCCAGGTCTACAAGGTCCCCTTGGACGAAGCAACCCATGGCTGCCGACAAGGATCCTTCTGTCAGGTTGGGTCGACTACCTCCTCTAACTAAGTAGACCATGGACCACGATGGCCCGGGACGACGAAACCATGGGATATTGATCGGGTCTATCATTCATTCCCCCACCATCCGCTTTAAGTGCAAGATGGTGCAATTTCTTAAATTTTCCAACATCCTAAACCCAAATCTATACTACTACCATATGCCAGATAACACGTATATCCTACGTATCTGATTGACGACTAGCCTTAATCGAAAGTTCTCTCTCGTTATCGGAAGGGGTAATTAACTATAGGGGCTTGCACACAAGGTTTAAAATTGCGTAATTAAGCCTCAAGGCGGTTTTTGTCCGTGAGGCGAGGCGTAAGCCTCGAGGCGATCTGAGGCGTAAGCCTCACGGACACAGAATTGCGTAAATGAAAAATTAAGGATTTTAGCAGGAAAATAATAGCAATATTGTATCTTGCAATAAAACATTTAAATGATATATGAAAATAGTGGAAAGTAAGAAAGTAGATGCAATAAAATCATGTCCCAAAGTATAAAATCACAAAATATTAGTTCAACAAAACTTCCAAAGTACAAAAAAACATATAAAATGCAATCATATCCCATCACTAAATGGGTCTTCAAGTGAATCTTCTTCTCCAATTGTATCTATGAATGCCATGTCATCATCATCTTCAATATGACTCACTTTTCTCTTCTCTTTTCAATAAGAGAAAAGATCATTAGCATGTTAATTGCTCACTTGATATAAATATATTGCGATAGCATATAAGAAGTTGTGGAATACATTTACTTGATTGTTGTGCTGCAGAGCTAGTGGATGTGTGTGGTGTGGTACTAGTGGATGTGCCCACTTGATCTGCTTCGCCCCTCAATACATCCACATTTAGATCTTCTAGCTGTAAGTCTGATAATGGAAAATCTGTCTCATCATCTATGAACCACTCATTATCAGACGACACATCATCACACACTAACGGGTCGTCATCATCCTTCAACCCTTTATTCCTCAACGTCCTATCTCTTAACCTCTTGTTGTGCATTATATATACGAGGGAGTTCATTCTGAGTGTAGATAGCCGATTTCTTCTCTTTGTTTGCACTTGACTATATGTACTCCAGTTTCGCTCACACCCAGAAGAAGAACAAGTGAGGCCCAACACTCTTATAGCAAAACTTTGTAATCAGGGGTGGAATCACCAAATTGGATCCACCATTCAACTGTTTTCAAGAAAAAATATAATTGGAACTGAATAAAGTGTCTTGCATTTACCAAAATAATTATACCTGGAGACCGTTTAGAAATGGTTGCTTTTGCTGCATTCAAATCAAAAAATTTCCTCCTCGCTCCCAAAATAAGCGCCATGTTCGACCCTATCATCAAATTGCTCCTGTTGCAAGTGTTTAGCCGTGGTACTTTTCTTCATATAAGCAATAATTTCCTCCTTCACCTTCTCCGGTACATTTGCACAGGGTGCTACGTTTTTGTGCGAGCATGATAGGTATTCCTTCATGCGGGTAACACCTCCCTTCACCACTTTATCACAAAAATTACATTTCAAATAAACATAACTCTTCTCTCCGCCGCCAATGTCAACTTATACACTATATTTCTAAGAAGGGTCCCTCCGCAATGACGAAGACGCATTTTCCTTGCCTCTAACCAAGATCCCTAATGAAAGAATCGAAAATCACACAAAATAATTCAAAAAATCTAAAACCCTAGAATTTCTTTCACTTCAAAAATCTAACCAAAAACTAAAAAAAAAAATACCTAAAATCGTTTGTGGACTTCTCCTACAAGGCGGCCGGACACTTCAACTTCGCCGGAGAGAGGCGGCGCCGGCGGGAGAGGCGGCGGGAAGAGTGGCCGACCAGCGGGCTCCTCTGTTTTTCGCGAACTGGAGATTGCGGGCGGAAGTTTTCGAGAATAACTTGGGCCGAACGGGTGTGGGGGAAAAGAACAGCTCATTTTAAGTGGGTGGGGCCATTTGGATGAGGCGTACGCCTCACCCATAATTGCGCAATTGAGGCGCGCCTCACACAGGGTGAGGCGTACGCCTCAACAAGTCCCCAAATTGCGTGCGCCTCGAGGCGCTTTTGGCCAGAATTGCGCAGAGGCGCGCCTCTTGTTGCGCAATTTTAAACAGAGCTTGCACATATATGAAACCAGAACTCATATCATAAAGTCCTCACAAAATGAGGGCGAAATCTCTGGGTAGTGCCTTATCTACAAACCCATATGCCTTCCAAAATTTACCTCGGAACTTATTCAGTTAAAACTCCCTCGCCGAATAAAAAGAAAAGCGGTGAGGCCGGGGCCGAATTTTCGGAGCCCACAGTGCAGTTGTAAATTCACTCGAAATTTCGGCAGCTTCCCGGCGTCTCCTCTGTTTAGGAGAAAACTACGGAAAAATTGGCATCCCGCCACGCTAGAGAAAAACATGTACGGTAGGTGCCCTCGTACGAGGACAACGCGGCCGTGAAATCTTTGTCCCCACCACGCCAGAGAAAGGGTCTTCGGTATCTGTTACAAGAAAAGCAGTCATTTCCCCTCAGGTACAGAGCCACGTACGGGTACTTAAAAATTGTCCCGACCATGCTAAGAAAAGCATGCACCAGGCCTACCCGCCTCGTCATAGGTTTCGCACTGGGTCCCCTTCCCATCATGCTAGAGAAAAGCTTGTATGAGCAATTTGCCGGCTCGACACAAACGCCAAGAACAAGATTTTGGGGCCGAATGATCGCTCGCTTACCTTGTCGTAGGTGTCGCACAGGGTTCCCTTCCCACCACGCTAGAGAAAAGCGTGTATGGGTAGTCTGCCGGCTCGACACGCACATCGAGGTAAGAGAGGATTTATTTATTTATTTATTATAATTAATTACAATTAAGGAAATTAATTATAATTTAAAATAAATAAATATAATTATAATAATTAATCATATTTAATTATACCTAATAATAATAAATTTAAATTAAAATAATTAATTTTAATTAATTTTAATAAATTATAGTTAATTATTAATAACAATAATCAACCATAATAATTATAAATTAATTATAATTTATTTTAATTAAAACTGATTAGTATTAACAATAATTAAATATAATTAAAATATTTAATTATAATAATTATAATTAATTATAATTAACTATTATTAATAATAACTAATTATAATTAAATAATAATAATAATAAAATCCCCCCCAATTCCTCTCTGTTTACGGGAATTAGCCGCAGAAGCGCGCGAAGGGGAGAAGCTACCCTCACAGTCGCGAGCTCCCGTTTTGCTTCTGATCAAACAGGAAGGGAAAGTCGTCCCAAAAGCGAAGTCGGACAACAACAAAGGGGCGGAAAGTTTCCTTTATAGCAAGCGGAGCTCCCGCTGCTGCTCACGATCAAAATGTCGGAACTTCCGATCGACTAGAAGGGATGGCGTCGGAGGAGCGAAGTTATCTAGCCACAAGGGACCGGGGAAGCATGGGAAATGGAGAAAGTTAGCTTCACAGCGAGCGACCCACGTTGTCGCTTCCGATCAAAATGTCGAAAGGGAAAGTCGTGGAAGGAGCGGAATCGCACGACCACGAAGGAGCTGGGGAAGGAGCGCACGCAAGGGAGAAAGTTATCTTCACAGCCGCGAGCTCACGTCATTACCTCCGATCAAAGCCGTAACTTCCGATCCTATAGGAAGGGACTTCGTCGGGGGAGAGAGTGAGAGAGATCGAGAAGAGCGAGAGGGAGAGAGAGCCGAGCTCTCTCGTTTCTCCGATATTTAACGTGGCAGAGAGGCGCGAGCGACATGCAATCGACGTGCGAGCGACATGCGAAGGTCGTGCGAGCGACATGCGAAGGTCGTGCAAGCGACATGCGGGATGGCTTCGGCTGACAGCAGGTGAGCGAAAAAATTCCTTTTTTTTTGTTTCTGTTAGACAGGTCAACAATAAGTTCAATCAAAAGGAATACATTTATTTATTTCTTTGTAACATGATAGGCCTTGCTTTTATGTCACTAACTAGGTCTTTTGTGGATATATCTCCATCAATTGATAACTCCACTATAATGTTAATCATTTCTTCCCTTTATCAATCATCTTGATTAACAAACTATACCCAAGTCTTAGGCAAAGGCTTGGTGATCATCCATCCCCTCCACAGTCAACCATATTTTCACACAGAACTCACCCGCCTTTCTTTCCTCGGTGACATTGCAATATAAAAGACCCATCAAATATGTAGTGTAGCACGGCATAATTTACATGAACATGACTTTAAAAAAAAAAAAAAAAAACAGTTCATGGAACCGATGTAAACCGTTGGGATATGGCATGCTGGTTGAAAAAAGGGAATTAAGCAACTAAAAATAATTTTGTACCTTGCTTAAAATTGGTTTCAATGTTCTACATGGGCCGCAAGTTGGAGACGTATAAAGCACACAAATTAGCCTAGGGCTTTCATGGTACAATTTCCGCAATGCATACTACAAAAGAGAAGCTTCGGTTAGAACTATTCATTGATTACTGATTGCAGATTTGACACACAACAAGAAACAGAATACTAATATGATAAAGTGCTTTCAAGTAAACATATAAGCAATTAGCTATGATCATTACCTGGCCCTTGTGTTTCGTAAGTGTCACATCAAAATGCCATTCTACATCCTTCTCTGTAGGTTCCTTCTTTACCTCTTCTGTTACAGGCTGTTGAAATGAAAATTTATGACGAAACAGAATGGGTTATCAGCTCATATTGCAGCTGCCAGAAATCGCTTGAATGTATACACTTTGGTCTTTCATATCGTGTCACCATGTATGGTTCATGTCAGAAGATGCTAATAGTTTAATGCAATACTAATTGTAAAAAGTAGGTCAAGTCAAAGGAGCAATAAAACAAGGGTTTCAAATTAGGGTTCTCTTTAGGGCAAGCAAGTCCCCACATTTTTTGCTAGCATTGGTTGAAATATGGGCTAGACACTGCCAAAACATGGTTGATCAAGACAAAATTTATGGGGCTGTTAGTTTTGCTGCAAAGTAGCAGCAAAAATGCAGAAAATCTTACTTCATGTGTTTAGTTTGAATCAAAAAATGATACATTTACATTGCATCTGCATAACTTTTAATACATTTTCTTATAAATATTCCAGGAAGGAAATACAGCCAATTTAGCAGCATTTACTTGGAAGGGGTGTTGTTGACACCGTAAATACGTTGCAACAAACCAAACAACAATCAAGACAGAAAAGTTGATGTGAAAACAATTTCAAAACAAGCGGTTTGGTATGAGCCTTAAAACCATGATTAAAAAATTCAGTAAAAATCTATTTACCTTGTAAAAATAAATGCAAGATTAAAATTCATTAAACAGAAACTAAATTTACCAAGTATTTCACTGTTGAACGGTATAAAATTACCAAAGCGCTCAAATAATGCACTTATATAACTGACAACAAGAGAAATCAACCACCTGGTGAAATTCAACAAGAAGATCATTGGCCACTAGATATCTCTCAACAGATAGAGCAGCAACACAACCAGATCCAGCAGCAGTTACGGCTTGCCTCCATTCATGATCCTATCATTGTAATCCATGAAAAGATACACATCAAATTATGCAAAAAAATATTTCCAACGGGATTTTTTTTTAACAAAAATAATTTCAATGGAAATTGAAATTGATTTACCAAAAAAATATTTGCAGATCTTTAGAAATGTTAGACTTGATTTTACTTCGGTTGGGAACTACAAATTCCACGCGCCAACCAAAGATTAAAAAATCACTACTTAACCTAGTGCACCCTTCAAGGTTATTGGCAACTGTTTTAACATCTGATTACCACAGTGGAAGTGTGATCTTCGGATAGACCAAAAGTTCAAAATAGTAGAAAAAATCATTCCAAATTGTCTGAATATGTTACATAGGAGTGGCATTAATCCTATTAAAAAAGTTATTCAAAACTAGAAATGACATTGAGAAATGATAGAGAGATGTTACAAAAGGCTTGCATTGGAGATGATGGCTTGAGGATGCAAAATTGAAGAAAAAAAAGTATCGTGATTGATAATACCTAGACCAAAAGGTAATATGATTAAAAGTTACCCTCTCTTTTTTTTTTTTGGATAAAATAGAATTGACACCTCTTTTAGCACTCAACAAAAAAGAATGGAGAATAAGAATTCATAAAATAGGAATCAACTAGCTAAGAAAAAGCTAATGATGATGCTTTGTAGCATATAACTTTTTCTTCAATGAAGGGTTTGCATAACTTTTTTTTCTTTTTCATATATACAATGTCAAGGAAAAAAACCAAACTTAATGCAAAAGCACCGACCAATGGCAAATATTATGAACGCACAAAATAGTGCGGAGATCAAGCACAACAAGAGACGATAAGATTTATATGGTTCAACAAAATGAGCCTGCCTTGGGAGAAAATAGAGGATGAAAGAGAGAGAGAGAGAAATAAAATAGAGAATAATAAGAGAGAAAGAGAGAACAAAGAAAAAAATAAAGCACAACTAAAGATACATATTTTGAAAATTTCTAAAAATGGTAACTTCCCACATAAACTATGGAACTGGCACAAAATTTATGAAATGGTGATGCTTACAATTCTCCAAGATGATACTCACCTTCCTCTTCCCTTAATCTCTTTTCTCTGGACTAATTTCTAAGTATATGTTGACCTCTGTATAAGAAACCAAAAGAGAACGAGAGAGAGATCGGGAATACCTCGTATCCCGCCGAAAGCTCCTGCAAATACCGCAAGAAATCCCGTCGATTCGGTGCTGCTTGAGTCGCATCCCGCGATTTGAGCGTAGAACCAGCCTCGATCGCTGCTCTTCGACGCCTTTAAAAGCCGACCGAACGAGGCCATCGTGTTCCCCATTTCGCTACGTTCTCCACTGCCAACGCTCTTCCACACAACCACATCCCGCTGCCTCCCTCTCTGCCCTAATTCCCGTCACTACCTCCTATTTCCCGCCGATCCAGAGAGAAAAGAGAAAGAGAAAGAGAGAGAGAGAGAGAGAGAGAGAGAGAGAGAGGTCGATCCACCTTACCTGAAGCCTGACGCCTCCTTTCCACTCCAAGCCGGAAACCCCTGCCGAGCTCTTCATACGAGACCTCCTTATCTCCTGCACCCGAGCTCTCTTCGCCTCTCACCCGACTACCTAGCCGAAGTCCACTCCACTTGATCGATCTCTTGCAGGTGCCGGCATTGACCTTGGCCGAACTTCTCAAACCACCTCCCTCACACGTGCTTCTTCGGCCAAGTCTCTTAAACAGAGAGTTTAAGAGACTTAAACTCTCTGTTTAATAAGATTAGGTTTAATCTAATTTAATTTTTGATTTATAATTAATTTAAATTAAATATATTTAATTTAAATTAAATATATTTAATTTAAATTAATTATAAATTAAAATGATTTACTTATAATTAATTTAAATTAATATAATTAATTGTATTTTAAAATATAATTAATTATAATTAATTTTTAATTAATCATAAATTAAATCTAATTAAGTTATGATTAATTTTAAATTAAAAATAATTAATTATAGACAAAATATAATAAATTATTTTTTTTTAAACTTAATTGTAAAATAAATCTAATGAGTTTATAATTAATTTTAAGAGTAAATATAATTAATTATGTATTAATTATAATTATTTTATAATTAATTATAAATCATATTTAATTTATAATTAATTATAAATTAAATATAGTTAATTATATGTCAAATATAATTAATTATATATATAATTTGTAATTAGTTATGAATTAGATATGCCCTTGCCTCGATCCACATGCCAACATCATCACATCGGGTCGCCAAGGTATAACCTCCTGAACTTAAATCTCTCTATCCCTCTCTTATCTCGATGTTCGTGTCGGGGCGGCAAACCGCCCATACACGCTTTTCTCTAGTGTGGTGGGAAGGGAAACCAGCGCGACACCTACGACGAGGTAAGCGAGCAACCCCTCGGCTCCAAAAATCTTGTTTTCGACGTTCGTGGCGCACCGAAAAATTGCCTATACACGCTTTTCTCTAGCATGGTGGGATGGGAACCCGGTGCGACACCTACGGCGAGACCGGGATATTCATAAGTACCTGCTTGCGGAGAAAAACTGCTTTTCTTGCAACAGGTACCGAAGACCCATACACTCCTTTCTCTGGCATGGTGGGGGCAAAGATTTTACACGGCCACGGTGTCCTTGCAAGAGGGCACCTAGGTGTCCTTGCAAGAGGGCACCTAGGTGTCCTTGCAAGAGGGCACCTACCGTACACGTTTTTCTCTAGCGTGGCGGGAGGCCCAGTTTTTCGTAGTTTTCCCCTAAACGGGGGAGACGATGGGAGGCTGCCGAAATTTTGGGTGAAAACATACCGCACTCGGACCTGTTTGAACTCAAAAAGGACATGCAAGAACTATAATCCGGACTTGAATTTGGTTGAACAAAATTGACTTAAGTGAACTCAAAACCAAACTTGAACTCAAATCAGAAAAACAACAGAGTTGGAGGACTCAGACTGAACGGCACTTGAACTTGAACTTCAATTGAAATTCAAACAAAGACTTGAACAAAATTTGAATTTAACAAATTGAGCAAAGGACTTAATTGGGACTCAAGTGAACTTGCATAATTTGAACTTAAGTAAAATTTGATTCAGAATCACAGTAGATGAATTTGACTTGAATCATGTACAAAAAGATTTGAATTTGCACACTAAACCAAAAAAAACTTGAATCAAATGAACAAAGCTTGGACTTGATTTGAATTAAGCACAATGGACATGAATTCGGTTTGAATTCGGACTCGGACTTTGCAAAACAACAGTGACTTGAATTTTCATTTAATGTGAACTTCAAATGAGAGGAGCAAAGACTTGGGTCAATTGTTGAACTTACATAAGACTTGAGCTTGGTCAAACTCAAAAGGATAAGTGAGGATTTATGAGCTTGATTCAATTGATCTAAATGAATCTAAAATTGAATTTGCAAGCATTAAACTCAAACTTGAATGAGCATGAGCTCTAAAGAATTTGAACAAGCGCAAGTGGACTTAAATAATTAAATCTGAATGTAGAGAACTTTGATTCGACCTATAGGAGTTTGTGAGCTTGGGTTAGAATGAAAAAGTTCATTGAAAGCCAAAGCTCATAATCATAGAGAATTAATCTCTATAGCAATTAAATGTCTCGATCATGCAAAGAACAAGGAACAATGAAGCAATAAAAGATTTACATTAAAATCTCTTTGAACATGAATCTCTCATGAGCAAATGAGGTATTCATGAAGGATCATTTTACAAGCATAGATGAGAAAAGTCAACACTCAAGATACAATCAACCCTCAAAGACAATGGAAGACCTTCAGTATACATATAAATAAAATGATTTCCATATTACCCACATTGGTTGGTCCACGAATTTGCAAAGAGGAGTTGGATGATGCTAATGGAATAGACCCCTAATGAACATGATCATCTCAAGTAGGGTAAAGAAATGATATCAAATTCATCATGCTTGTTGCAAATCACATTTGAAAATAAATGGCTTCTTGATTGCAAATAAAGGGAAGACTTGCAATGACTATAGAACCTACAAATGTCATTTACTCACATATGATGAGGAAGACTCATGCAATCAGAGGCCACTAGAAGGGTTTGATATGTAATAAATATAACAAGGTAACATGCGTGGATGCATTCGAGTAAATATCAACCTACATTCAATGTTCAAATGAAGAATGCGGTGATATACTTACAACCAACAACATAGAATTCTTCACAAATGCTAAGAATCTAAATGCTCAATGGAGGAATCTTGCTCAATGACTTGTGGTGGGATAGAGAAAGTTCTTATATCCCTATCGCTAACGACAATCTTACTCCAAGAAAATACATCAAAAAGAAGGATTGCGAGTCCCTACAAATTACTATGAAAAACTTATTCACACGACAGTCTACCTATACAAAGCAGCAAACAACTGATCAAGAAGCTGCTACGCCACGCCCCCGGATCTGCAACCTCCGTACAAGCAGACAGAAGGCGTATACAAATACTTTTAAAATACCCCTGCATGTGTACTGTAATTTGTATACACATATGTACACTAAAGGGGAAAATACAATCTCCAAACCCGCATGGGCCCCGGCGAGCATGTTATTGGTACACACGTAACGTCTAGGGATGCTGCGTGGGTTATCAGATTTTAAATCTGATCCTCCTTAGCATGTAAGAAGGAGTCGACAGGGTTTAATTATAAAATGCCCCCAAACCCGCAGGGGCCCCAGCGAGCGTGTTATTAGTACACATGTGACGTCTAGGGATGCTGCGCGTGTTGACAAGTGAATTCAAGTTCGAAATCGATCCTTCTATACGGGTCAATAGAAGTCGACAGGGTTCGAACCAACAAACAAATATACAGTTGTGGCGACCGTTATATTTGCCTTAATACATTCATATTAGGCATTCAAGGCCTATAACAATGAGAATTCACTATCAAGGGAATAAAGCCTACGAAACCCGATCCTCTGTCGACAGCCCGACAGAGTTGATAAGGTTCAATCCATAAAGAGAAATAACCCCAAGTACACCCCGATGATGGCCGTGTTGAATGCAGATCTCAACCGAAGGGGTGATTCAAATGCTTTCAAATGTCTTCAAAATGCCTCCCAAAAGGCTACTCAAAGTCCAAAGCTCCAAAAAGTCAAAAAAACCAACAAATCCCAAAATCCTAAAAATATTTAAAATTTGGAATTCAACCATCAACCCACTTAAAGCAAAATTCATCCGTCATCCGCAATAGTTTGCCGAAGTGGACAAAATTCAAATATTACTTCAGCTCACAAAGAGTCAAATGCCTAGTCGAAAATATCACTATGATCCATTCTCAAAACAGTCTCCTACCAGTAAGGATGTGGTACGTGTCCTCTAACTGACAGATTTGCCGCCAAACGGCACTGCAGGTAAACGGTTATGACCCTGGGCCCTCTGAATCGAGTGGTTTTGCCGCCAAATGGCACCACGAAATACCGGTTATGGCCAACGCAAATACGTTCCTTAATGGCATTAAATCTTTGAGATATGAATCAATAGGATATGATTGATAGGGCATAAAGCTCTCTGTCAGCTAAGGTGGATTCAAATTTGTCCCTTTAGACAAACATCCAACCCAGGTTTACAAGGTCCCCTTGGACGAAGCAACCCATGGCTGCCGACAATGATCCTTCTGTCAGGTTGGGTCGACTACCTCCTCTGACTAAGTAGACCAGGGACCACGATAGCCCGGGACGACGGAACCATGGGATCTTGATCGGGTCTATCATCCATTCCCCCACCATCCGCTTTAAGTGCAAGATGGTGAAATTTCTTTTTAAATATCAATTCTCTAAATGTTTCAACCCCAAATTCCCAAATCCAAACCATTCCAATTTCCAAACCCAATGCTGCTACTATATGCCAGATAACACGTATTCTCTACGTATCTGATTGACGACTAGCCTTAATCGAAAGTTCTCTTTCGTGATCGGGAGGGGTAATTAACTATAGGGGCTTGCACCTATAGGAAATCAGAACTCATATCATAAAGTCCTCACAAAATGAGGGCGAAATCTCTGGGTAGTGTCTTATCTACAAACCCATATCTGCCTTCCAAAATTTACCTCGGAACTTATTCAGTTAAAACTCCCTCACCGAATAAAAAAAAGCGAGCGGAGGCCGGGGCCGAATTTTCGGAGCCCACAGTATATTAGTTATTAGACCTTTATTTTCTACTCAAAAAAGTTTGCCACCAGAAGCCTTTCCCAAATTACCAACACTTTGCATGAAAATTCATGAAACCATATGCATGCAACCCGGAATATCAATACCGAACCAAAAGATAACCAACATAATCCCAATGCATAGAAAAAATTGCTAACGCATTTGACAATCCAATGTTATTTCCTATTGATAGGACTTTTAATGATCAAAATAAAATCAAGTTAAAATTTAACCTTAAATTATAAAAATACAAATTATCCTAATAAATATTTAAACATGATTTATCATTGAAACAAATAATAATTTCCTTGGATTCATGTCAGAGAGGTCTACTATGGAAGCTATACATCTATACTACTATATAAAAGTGGCTTGGGACTTCACCCATAGTAAATCTTGATCGTTCATCTATAAATCTTAATTTAATCTACAACGTCTATCTTTGACTCTTCAAATTCTATTATTTATCATATAAATGTTTATTTAACTGATTTTCTCTAAGAGCGTTTCAGTTCTTCTGCCATAAATACTTAATTATACATTTAATTAATTTATTTATTAGATTCCGTTTCACTTATTTAATTTATTAATTCTTCTAAACGTTTTAATTAATTATTGTCTGAACGTTTTACTGTCCGTCGAGTTTCCCTTGGGTTCCTTTTAAATAATTTAATTTATTAATTCTTCTGCTATAAATCTTAATTTAATCTACAACGTCCATCTTTGACTCTTCAAATTCTATTATTTATCATATAAATGTTTATTTAACTGATTTTCTCTAAGAGCGTTTCAGTTCTTCTGCCATAAATACTTAATTATACATTTAATTAATTTATTTATTAGATTTATTTATTAGATTCCGTTTCACTTATTTAATTTATTAATTCTTCTAAACGTTTTAATTAATTATTGTCTGAACGTTTTACTGTCCGTCGAGTTTCCCTTGGGTTCCTTTTAAATAATTTAATTTATTAATTCTTCTGAACGTTTTACTTAATTATTTATTAATTCATGTATGTATTAATGTTTCGTGCAAGTCTAAAGTCTAAACCCATTAATTATTTGATGAAATGATGCGAATACAGATCTATTGCATTGAAGGCTTTAAATGCATAACTGAAAATGCCTTCAATTTCATTAATTAATTACTATCTCGTTCTCTTGAACTTTCAAATCGTTGGCATTAAGCATCTCGCATTTCATGTTTTGGAAGATGAAGGAAACCGGCTTTTTTTTGCGCCTTCACTACCAAATCGTCGTTACATTCCGCTACTAAATTCTTTAAAACTACAATATTTATTTATTGTAAATTATTAATTTAATCTGCTCCATCTGTTTTTGCGCCTCATTGCATTCCGCGCGCCTCATTGCATTCCGCTCGCCTCCATTTATTTATTCGCTTCCTCTTCTTCCCGGAGACAGGTGAAATCAATAAAAAGTTTATTCGCTTTCTTCTCCTGTCGGATCGGAAGTCACGACGGGAGCTCGGGCTCATCTTCACATTTTTTTTACATCCTCTATTAGGTGTATTCGTTCACCTGCTTGGCATGAAGAAGAGTTTTGGGCCCTTGGCTACCAAATCGCTATTGCTTCTCTTCAACTTCTATCATCTTAAGGTTGGAAGAAACACATCCATTTTAGAACTTCCAAGCGTCTAGCCTGAGGAAAGTTTTACAGGTTATCTCTTCTTATTAAAAATACTCAATTAATGCGTGCTTGAATTATTGTTTTATTGTCTCTATAGTTAGCTTTCTCCTATATCATTTCCTTTTACTTTGATGAGAAGGATTTTTCCTCAATTTTTGATGAAAAAGAACTAAACAAAAATTAATTGTATTATCATTGTTATTATGATAATACAAATTCAATCACTCAAGATTGGGCATCTTCAAATTATTTTTAATAATTTTAATTACGTGATTTTGAAATACTTGAGCATATATGAAATGATCTCTTAATCTCTAAGATTATTTTTAAAAATAGTCAATTAATCAAGCATCTTTGGATATAGTAATAGAGATAGAAATGTGATTGAAATTTATAATGAACATTATAATAAATTATATGATTATTTTACTTTTATATTTTTATTAACATTTAAAATATATATCTATACTACTATTATAAAAGGGGCTTGAGTTTCCTTCCTCCGGGAAATCTTGTTCATTAATTCTACTTATTTTTTAATTATTTTGGTCGTCCATTCTATTAAAAATATTTAATAAATCAAAAAATTCACATCGCTTTTCAAAAAATTAAACACTTATCTCTTTAATTTCTTCACAGTGCATTAAATCCATCATCCTTTATTGTATTTTTCTGAGTTTCAGTAGTCTCATTAATAGCCCTGTTCATAAATTCTTCATTAAAATTCCGATTGGAATTCCTCCTCAACGAATCGTGGCCCTTCAATTTTCTTAATAAATATAAGTTTTCACCGTCTCTTCGAATTCCCCCGCCATCCCATTTATTTCTTCTTTCCATTATATTTTTTAGGTTGGTGGGAGGTCTCAAAGAGTCGTTAAAGAAGTTCCTCGATGTTGTCACGGATGAGCTCACTTCACGAGAGGAGTTCTGAAATAATCGCTAACATATATTAGTCGTTTTTGTCGGATCGGAAGCCATGGGACGGCTCGGGCTTTGCTTTTTGGTTATTCTTCGGCTTTGCGTTAAGGCAAGGTTTGAAATAGTCGTTAATGGAGCTTCTTCACCTTTTTCGTTTTTCTTCGGTCATCCATGAACGAGCTTTGGATGGTCTCTATGAAGGAAACGATCTTTCAGCCCTTTCGCAAGGTTCTTCGGCTAAATACCCTAGGCGGCTAGCTTCTTTTTTATGAATCCTAATATGCAAATGATTAACTTCTTAATTAAAAGATCAAAACTAATGGATGAAAGTACTATTTTTTATTTTTAAATTCACAACTTTTCAAATTCCACGCATTTGAAGTTATTCTTCTCGACCTTTCAATCAGAAGGAAGCATGTTGAAAAGCAAAAAACTTAATATTCCTTATGATAATCAAATAACAAGTTTATTTTTATATACTTTACATTGCAAAAGTGGTTCCCTTTTACATTATTGAAAGAAGATCCACAATTCTTTTAAGACTCTGTCATGTGAGTGATAAATATTGTTTAATTTAATAAATCTTGTTTGAGATATTTAATTTGTATTAATTCATATCAAAAATTCATCTATGTTTTCATTGTCATATCTTTCTCTTATAGATTTATTTATTTAGTTTTTATCCAGCCACCAAAATTTTTCTGCTCATAAATCACGAGTTGTCTAGCTTGATAAAAAAAGAAATAAAGCTTCGGGGGCTCTTCAGCATTGTTGGCCTTCAACTTAGTCATATTGAATGTTGTAAGCAATGTTGATGTTTTATTTTGTTTGCATTTGTGATTCGCTTCTTAAAGATTAATGAGAATTTTGTCATTTTGCACTTAATATTCAAATATGCATGTAATTTGAAAGGTTTGATGGAGAGAATAAGGAAGATCTACATATGCTATTTATTGATTTAGAAAAAGCATATCATAAAGTTCCAAGAGAGGTGCTCTGGAGAGTTAAAAAAAAAAGTTAATAATGATTATATTCAAGTCGTTAAGGATATGTACGCAGGAGCAGCTACTTGTGTTCAAACACAAGGTGGTTTGACCAAATATTTTCTATTTCAATTGGATTACATCAAGGATCAACTTTAAGCTCATATCTTTTTGCTTTAATTATGGATATTCTTACTAGCAATTTGCAAGATGATGTACCCTGATGTATGCTTTTTGCTGATGATATTCATCTTGTTGATAAGACTAGAGAGGGAGTTGGAAGAAAACTTGAATTATGGAGGCCAATCTTAGAGTCTAAAGGTTTTGGAGTAGATCTAAAATGAATGCATGGAGAGTAATTTTAGTAATAATAAATCTAGTGCGGCATTATGACTTTGGGCGATCAAGTCATTAAAAAGAGTACACATTTTGAATATCTAGGGTCTATTGTTCAAAGTGATGGTGAAATATTGGCAATATTATTAGTAGAATTCAAATTGAATGGTTGAAGTGGAGGAATGCATTGGGCATATTGTGCGATAGAAAAGTACCCCCCCTCAAACTTAAGGAAACATTTTATAAGGTGGTAATGAGACCTGCAATGTTTTATGGTGTAGAATATTGGCCATTAAAAGAGAAACATAAAAGTAAATTAAGTATTGCTGAGATGAGGATGCTGATAGGAAATAGTAGTAGAAACAGTAAACAATTTCTAAAATCAAAATTTCAACAATCTTGTCAAGTAGGTTGTGAGGATTTAATGGAGGAAACACAATAAATACACTCTTGATTGAATAGTAGGTGAAAGAAAATAGCAAGATACAATTGATCCTCAATTCGCGAGAAGGATATATCTCTCCTAATTCTCTACACGCCGCTAGAGCCCAAGAACACCAAAGCACCACACAAAAACTAAGAAAACTCAAGATAACCTTAATCCTAATACAAAACTCCTACTTGAACATACAATAATCTCCCCCAGTGACAAAACAACCTCCCAAATTCAAAATCCTCTTTTTGCCGCCTCTCTCTCTCTCTCTCTCTCTCTCTCTCTCTCTCTCTCTCTCTCTCTCTATTCAAGCAGTAGACCACACCCCAAAAGGGTGGGATTTGTTTGGGGCAGACACAGCAGGCTTCTGCCTGCTATAAACTTGGATCGGCCCCTTCTCTTGGGCCGGCTGAACCGGACTAACAATACTACCCTCACAAATAATCATCTTGTCCTCAAGGTGAAAAGATGGAAACTGTTATTGCACCATCTCACATGTCTCCTATGTGGCGATGTAGTCCAGTAGGCGTTTCCATTTTATCAGAACCTCCTTGAATCTCTCTTCTCCGTGACGAACCGCCATCAACTCTAGTGATTTTAAGACCACCTCAAAGTCCTTTGTTAGTGTTACTGATAACTCTGAACTAGCTACATGCTCCCCAATCGCTATCCTTAATTATGACACATGAATCACTAGATGTATAGTCACTATCGAGAGTAATCTCAAACGATAGACTACTGCTCCAATCCTCTCCAAAACCTTGTATGGGCCAAAGTACCTTTGGGCAAGTTTTTCATTCCTCCTGTTGGAGACTGTCCTCTATCTGTAGGCCTGTAACTTTAAGAACACCCTCTCCCCTATGTTGAATTAGATGTCTTTCCTATGCCCATCTATCTGTCTCTTTATGAACTGTTGTGCCCTAGACAGGTGCCTTCTTAGTTCTTCCAACACCCTATCTCTTTCCTCCAAGTACTTCTCTACTAAAGAGACTGGTGTGCTATGCTGTCCAAAATACACCAAGTGAGGTGGATCTCGTCAATACAACACTTTGAATGGGATCATCTGGGAGGCAGAATGATGCGAATAATTATACTAGTACTCCGTCCATGCTAGCCACTTGGCCCAAAGTTGAGGTGTCTCCGAAACAAAATATCATAGGTAAATCTTCAGACTCCTGTTTACTACCTCCGTCTGTCGATCTATCTAAGGGTGGTAAGCAGTACTCCTCTTCAGTACAGTCCCCTGAAACCTGAACAACTCCCTCCAAAAGTGGCTGAGGAACACCTTAACCCGGTCGGACACTATAGACTTTGGTATCCCATAAAGTCTGACCACTTCTCTGATAAATGTTATTGCAACTGTCATTGGAGTGTAAGGGTGTCTGTGGGCTCCGAAAATTCGGCCCCGGCCTCCGCTCGCTTTTCTTATTCGGCGAGGGAGTTTTAACTGAATAAGTTCCGAGGTAAATTTTGGAAGGCAGATGGGTTTGTAGATAAGACACTACCCAGAGATTTCGCCCTCATTTTGGAGGACTTTATGATCTGAGTTCTGGTTTCCTATAGGCGCAAGCCCCTATAGTTAATTACCCCTCCCGCTCACGAGAGAGAACTTTCGATTAAGGCTAGTCGTCGATCAGATACGTAGAATATACGTGCATCTGGCATATAGTAGCAGCAATGGGTTTAGGATGTTTGTAGAAATTGGATTTGAAAATTGAAGAATTTAGTTTGGAAGATTTGGGAAAATTTTATATTTAAAATAAAAATTTCACCATCGTTCACTTAAAGCGGATGGTGGGGGAATGGATGATGGGCCCGATCAAGATCCCATGGTTCCGTCGTCCCGGGCCATCGTGGTCCCTGGTCTACTTAGTCAGAGGAGGTAGTCGACCCAACCTGACAGAAGGATCCTTGTCGGCAGCCATGGGTTGCTTCGTCCAAGGGGACCTTGTAGACCTGGGGTGAGTGTTTGTCTAAGGGGACAAATTTGAATCCACCTTAGCTTACAGAGTGCTTTGTGCCCTATCGATCATATCCTATTGATTCATATCTCAAGGATTTGATGCCAATAAGGAGCGTATTGGCTATGGCCATAACCGATATTTCGTGGTGCCATTTGACGGCAAAACCACTCGGTTCAGAGGGCCCCGGGTCATAACCGTTTATCCTGCGGTGCCATTTGGCGGCAAAACCGCCGGTTAGAGGACACGTACCACGTCCTTACTGACAAGAGATTGTTTGAGAATGGATCCTAGTGATATTTTCGACTAGACATTCGGCTCTTTGTGAGCAAAGGTTAACTTTAATTTGTCCACCCCGGCAAGCTGTTGCGGAGGGTGGATGATTTTTGCTTTAAGTGATTTGACGGATTTATTTCAATTTTAAATATTTTGAATTTTGGATTTTTGGACTTTTTGAGTGGCATTTGAAAGTATTTGAAATTAACCCCTCCGGTTGAGATTTTCGTTCAACACGGCCATCATCGGGGTGTTTGAGGTCATTTTCGTTTGTTGATTGAACCTTGTCAACTCTGTCTGATTGTCGACAGAGGATCGGGTTTTCTAGGCTTTGAGCCTTTGTGAGTGAATTCTGTTGATTATAGGCTTTGAAGGCCTATTATGAATGTATTAAAATAAATACACCGGCCCCCACAACCGTATATTTATTTGATGGTCTGAACCCTGTCGACTTCTATTGATCCGTATAGAAGGATCGGATTCGGACTTGAATTCACTTGTTGACCCGCGCAGCATCCCTAGGCGTCACGTGTGTACCAATAACACGCTCGCCGGGGCCCATGCGGGTCGAGATCATATTTTCCCCTTTAGTGTACCTATGTGTATACAAACTACGGTGTAGGTGCAGGGGGATTTTGAAATATTTGTAGTTGTGCATGTGTCTATCGTTTGAATACACAACTTTTCATTTGAGAGCTTGTACACGCCTTCTGTCCGCTAGTACGAGTGTTGCGGATCCGGTGGCGTGGCGTAGCAGCTTATGGATTGAATTATTTGCTGCTTCGTACAGGTAGACTGTTGTACACTACTCGTTGCATTTTTACGGGTGGATCGTAGTGTACCAACTAATCTCCTGCTTTGGGTCGTAGGGGCTTGCCCTTGTTGAAGGTCTTCTTTATTTTGCTTGTGGATAGCTTTCTTAGAAACATCTTGAAGAATCAAATCACTGCTAAAGTTCTTCATGATCTACCTATAACTGAATGACACCTAGTTCCTGATTGTTGTTGGCTACTTCATGCGGACAATCATACTTAGTGTTTTATTTATCATGAAGCTTTACTCATTCAAATGGTTTTGTAATGCTTTTGTATTTGATTTTCACTTGTTTGCATTGATAAACTAATCTTTCACTTGTATGTTAATATTCGAATGCATCCAAATGTGTCACCTTGTTATATTCATTGCATGCAAAACCCTTCCGGTTTCAATTAACATGTTGGTTGTGGTATGAGTCTTTTGCAGTGTCATTAAACCCCTTCTGCTCACAGGAGATTGATGTGTTTGATTGGTGGACCGTTGCATTCACTTGTGTCTTCTAGTATTAGTAAGGGCTACCACACATCCACCAGATAACCAACCTCAGTAGTAGGGGCTTCCCTATGGTTTGTATAAACCTTTATACATTGACTTCCATTATTTGCATGCATTTTGTAGTACCATTTAGAGACTTCGCATGTTTGTTTGAAATCAAATCTCCTCTTATTTTATTGCTTGCAAAGTTGAATATAATTGCTTGTACTCCGATGTTGATCGTAGGCAAAAAGTTGAATATGCCACGGTTCTTCTACCGATGTCTTTGGAGAGTTCATCGAATCCATTATACAATCATTGTATATTCTTTTTGTTTCCTTCATGAATACATCGAGATGTTCATTACAACCACCACACCCCCTTTCCGCAAGCATGATTGTTGTTGTATTTGCCACCGTCTTCTTGTCACTTGCAAATGAGTTGAACGTGCAGGTTCTTTGTCTCCAAAGACGGTTCATAACATATATAATAAGCTCATATTCATCATTTATTTGATATTCATTCCTTATCTAGCATGAAGATTTTCAACACTTGTGGAAAACTTTAGATGTAGGCATATTGCCATATCGCTCACTTTGGTTGAATAATTTGAATCACTTTAGTTCATCATTCATTGTTCATGAGATAACCTTCATTTGAATGGTTGGACTTTTGTTGACTTATGATTTGCATCTTTTTTTGTTTTATCTCCTTGGAGTAGGATTGTTGTTGATGATAGGGATGTAAGAGTTTCTTTTCCCACCACAAATCTTTGTTTTCATCTCAATGCTCTTTCAAATGCATTTGAAAAATTAAAGTAATCACTTGATTTTGATGTTCATTAGAAAGATCTATGTCTTTAGCATTTGTGTTGATTTGATTGAGTACTTGCTAGGTTAAAGTCCCATTCCATGTGATTCATTTTCAAGTTCAACTTTGTTGTCAAATTTGAGTCCCATGTTGTTCAAGTCTTGTTCAAGTTCCACTTTTTGTTTAAGTCCTTAATATTTTCAAATAAAAATTCAGCAGCACTCCGGCGTCGTCCCCGTATAGGGGGGCTGCATCAGAGTGTGTAAGGCCTTCCCGCCTGCCAAGAAAGGCAGTCACGGTAGGTGTCGGGTGACACCGCGGCCGCAGTTTTAACCCCCGCTCGCTAAGAAAAGCGGTCACGGGGTCTTTGAGCGCAGATTTAAAATATAGCATTTTTCCCCGCCTAAAAGCAGTGACGGGTACTTAATTAAATAATTTTGCTATAAATAACAAATTTCCCCGCCTGCTAAGAAAAGCAGTCACGGGTACTTATATTTTCATGCATACGAATTTCCCCGCTCGCTTAGTGCGTCACGGGTACTTAAGTTTTTCCTCGCCCGCTAAGAAAAGCGGTCACGAGTACTTATCTCATGCATATAACTGTAAATACTAATTTTTTACCTTGGGTGCGCAGTAGTCGAGGCGGCGACGGCGGATGACGGCGACGTAGGAACCTGCGATGCATAATTAAAAGAATTTTACTTGTGCAATTTAATTAATTATATTTTTATTTGAAAAAGAAGCTAGAGAGAGAAAGAAAAGGAAGAGAGCCCTCTTTCTAGAGAGAGAAAGAGAGGGAAAGAGAGGGAAAGAGAGGGAAAGCAAGGATTTTATGGGTTTTTCTTGTGGAATGGATTTAGAGTGTGTAGGAGATTAGGGGAGTGGAGTTAGAGAGAGAAAATCTCTCTTTCTCTAATTTTTAGAGAGAGAAAGAGAGAAGGAAACTCTCTTTCTAGAGAGAGAAAGAGAGGGGAAAGATGGAATCTGAAGGGAATTTGTGTAGAGTGGGTTTAGGGGGTGTAAGGAAGTGAGAGGAGAGATTTAGAGAGAGAAAATCCCTCTCTTCTCAATTTTGGAGAGAGAAAGAGAGAGTGTGCAATTGTTTTCTCCCTCTAGGGAAGGAATTTGGAGGTATGGTGGAGAGGGAAGATGTTTGGGGTGGAGATGGAGCTATTCATGAAGAGATTTCTAGAGAGAGAAAATTTTCTCTCTCTAGGTTAGAGAGAGAAAATAAATGACGAAAATTTTTCTTTGTTGGAGGGGTGTAGGAAGTGTAGGGAAGTGTTTTTTGTGAATGAATGTATGTGGTTTAGTGAGTGGAAGTGAGAAAAAAAATAATTAGGGTTAGGGTTTGGTGTAGGTTTGAGAAAGAGAGTTGGAGGAGGAAGAAGAAGATGAAGGAGAGGAAGGAGAAGAGAGGGGAAGAGAAAAATGGAATGAAATGAAAGGAAATGTGGAGGGAAGATGAGGGAAGATGAAAAATGGAGAAGAAAAAGAAGAGGGAAGGAGGAAGAAGAAGATGGAGAAGAAGAAAATGGAGGAAGAAGAGGAAGAAGAAGAGGAAGAATGGAGAAGAAGAGGAGTTACCTTGCTTGGAGAGCTTGGAGGGAGGCCGACGGCTTGGAGTCGCGTGAGGGAGAGGGAGGCGTGAGATTGATCGTGAAAATGAGGGAGGGATCGGTTAGGAGAGTGTTATGAGGGTTATTAGGGGTATTTTAGGTATTTTTGGAATTTTTTATTTAGAAAAATTTATTTTCTTATTTAAAACCTCTCATTCTCTCCCTCTTTTTTTTCAAAACTCTTTAATTAGATTGCACAAAAATAAAAAAAAATTTAATTTTGCATCGAGTTGGTCGTCGCGTCGTCGCTCGCACAAGTCGTCGTCTCGATTCGCGCGCCCAAAATTTAATTTTTCGCCTACCGACGACCCCCACCAATATGGGTGTCGATCTTAGCTGTTTCCGTTGCTCCGGACGCATCGGCGCTGTCCGTTTCGCGAACGGAGGTCGTTTCGGCGATTTTGGGTTTTCGGTCGACACGCGTCGGGTGAGATTTTGCGCGATTTCGAGCTCTTTCGCTTTTCGAACTCATCTCGCGCGGTCGACTCGACCCGACACTAGTATTAGGGTCAACAAATGCCCCCCAACAAATGTGGTTCGCGCCTAGAGCGAATCACGTTTGTTGTATGCTGATTGACCCTGTGGATCTCTAGATATTTGTTCTAGATGTCACACTAGGGGTTTCATTTAGTGGATCTCCAAGAATTTGCTTAGATTTCACACTACTTTCTTTTAGTGGATCACCAAATTTTTATTTGGATGTCACACTAATCTTCTTTCTCCACTACTCTTTTGGATGTATCCATAGATGATTGAGATACTGATTTCTTTTGCCTTGTGCTTTGTGCTGCGGACAATGATGGAGAATTTTCTGATTTGTCTTTATTGACTTGTCGGGTGATGTTTGTACCTTCGGCCCTATGCTTCTTGCTTTGGTGGGCTTGTTGAAGGAGTAAATGCCGATGACCTAAACCTTTAGATTTATATTAGGTCACTGGCGAAAAATCATCGGTCCAGAGCTTTGTGCATAACGGACTTGGTGATGACATAATCCACTTAGTTCAGCCTAAGGCTTTGTGCGAACTTTGGGATATTTTTCTTCGGTCCTTTGCTTTGTGCTTTGGCGGACTTGTTGAAGAAGAATTCCTTCGATCCTCGCTTTGTGCTTTACGGATTTGTTGAAGGAGTTGCAGGTCATGGATTCAGTTGATAGTACCGAACGTAGGTAGCACCTTGATCCTTAACCACTTGAGAAGACTGTAATCTGAATCACTTGAGTTCATCAGATCGGGAGAGCTAGAATTTGATAGCTCTTCGTCTTCTGGTTGCTGAGATGGGGGTTCCTCTACTGCGGCCTTTCTTATGGCTTGTTGAGTAGATGGAGCTGCCAGCGATCCGGCCATATTTGGGCTTGTTGGATCCGACCTTTTACACCCATTCAGGCTTCAGACTCGAGCTATGGGAATTGCGCTTCCTGATGCTGATTTTGCTGAAGTTAGCAAATTTGGAGTCATCCTTCGTGGTTTTGGATATTGGAGTCTACGAACATCTGGTAGTTGCTCGAGGCTCATCTTTCCACTGGAACTTTGATTCTCCAGTCATTTGGAAGAATTTAGTAGACTACAACCACTTGAACTTGTCGAGTCAAATTGGCCTTTATTCTTCCAACAGTCCCTACTAACGGGTTGACGAAGTGGGGGTTCCGCTACTACGGCCGTTCTTATGGCGTATTGAGTAGACAGAGCTGCCAGCGATCCGGCCATATTTGGGCATGTTGGATCCGACCTTTTACACCCATTCGAACCTTAAGCTTCAGGCTGTTGAAAGACTTCAAGCTTTTCCGGCTCAATTTTGTAGGAGTGTGTAGCCACAAAAGTCATTTTCTTGACCTTTGAGTCTTGGTTTGTTGGAGAAGGTGTTGTCTCGATCTTTTGAGAGATCACCTGCATGTACTTTGGAAAACAAATATTTGTATTCTTTAGCACAAAAGAATATCTGGATTGATAATTTTAAATATTTATTCAGGGATCTCGGCATGCAGCGCGATGTCGACCCGAATAAATATTTAAAATGCCCCCGGTCTCACAGGGACATTTTAGAATGTAATAGATTTGGAATATAAAATTTTAAATATTCATTTGGGGATTTCGACGTATAGCACGATGTCGACTCAAATGAATATTTAAAATGCCCCCTGTCTCGTAGGGACATTTTGGATAGGCTTTGTATCTTTGAGATTTTAAATATTTATTCGAGGATCTCGGCACGCAGCGCGATGTCGACTCGAATAAATATTTAAAATGCCCCCAGTCTGATGGGGGATTTTGAAATGCATTCTTGTTATGCAAGAGAATTTCAAAAAAATAAGCATGTATTGATAAATATGCATGTAAAAAATTTGACCATCATAAAGTACATTGGCCATGAAATTTTCATGCATGATACTTCTTTAGATGTCGACCGTTGATAGGTGGCATAGGCCTCTGACCATTCAGATCAATCAACTGATATGCTCCTCCTTGGTACACTTTCTCAATGACAAAGGGGCCTTCCCAGTTTGATACAAATTTTCCACCGATTTTTCGATGTGGGATGATTGGTCTTCTCAGCACCAGGACCAGTTCCCCTTCTTGAAATGTTCGAGGGCGCACCATCCGATCAAAGGATTTTGCCATTCTTCCTCGATAGATTTCTAGGTTTTGTTGAGCTTGTAACCTGAGTTCATCAAGTGCATCGAGCTCTTCCATTCTGAGGCGGGCATTTTGCTCTTGAGTAAGATCGTTCTGGATTGCTACCCGGAGTGACGGTAGTTCGATCTCCAATGGTAATACGGCTTCGACTCCGAACACTAGAGAGTAAGGAGTGGCTTTAGTTGGTGTTTTGTAGGTTGTACGATAGGCCCATAGAGCTTCTGTCATCTTCGTATGCCACTCTCTTTTGTTCTTGGTGAGAATCTTCTTCAACAATTTCACCAGCGTCTTGTTGAAGGCTTCTGCCAATCCATTTGCCCTTGGATTATATATGGATGAATATCGCCAATCGATTTTGTGCCGATCAACGAACTTGTAAATTTTTGTACTTTTGAAAGCAGTACCGTTGTCTGAGATTATTCGGCGTGGCACACCAAATCTATAGACAACATTATGGGTGAAAAAATTGATCACATGTTCGGATGTGACCTCTCTGAATGGAGCTGCTTCTGCCCACTTGGAAAAGTAATCCGTCGCTGCTAGAATGAAACGGTGTCCCGATGATGACGGCGGATCTATTGGCCCAATTATGTCTGTGCCCCAGCATTCGAATGGCCAGGATGCTATTGTTGGGTGTAGTGGATTTGGCGGTTGATGTATAACATCACCGTGGATTTGACATTCGTGGCACCTCTTAGCGTGATCGATACAATCCCTGACCATTGTTGGCCAATAATAGCCCATCCTTTTAATTTTTGCGGCCATTTTGGGACCTGACTGATGTGCACCACAAAGTCCTTCATGGACCTCTGTTACCACTCTATCAGCTTCCTTGGTCCCTAAGCATCTTAGCCACATTTGATCAAAAGCTCGTCGGTACAATGTGTCGTTAACAAATGCATACCGCAATGCTCTCTTCCTAATTTGCGTGGCAAGAGATTTATCTGTTGGGAGTTTTCTTTCTTTGAAATACTCGATGAAGGGTTGCCTCCAATCATCTTCTACTTCAACATCTAAGCAATGCAGCCATGATTCTGAAGCTTGACTAGCTTTACGTCTCTTGGCTATATGATATCCTTCTGGATAATTTTCCATAATAATCTGGTGAAGAGGTTGAGGGTCACTCGGAGTCGTATCTCGTTTGCTTGAATCTGATACTTCTTCTGCCCGCGGGAATTGCAACAGGGCGGGTTCCAACACCCGACGGTTATAAACTCCGATATATATAGGTCTCTCCTCGTTGGTATTCGCCATTTCCTTGGCCAATTTAGCCAAGCAATCTGCTTTGGCATTTTGTCCTCGGGGAACTTGAACTATTTTAACATTTGGCACCTGTTTCAGGAGCTCAAGGGTCCGCCGGTGATAATGAGCCAGCTCAACCTTACAAATCTTGTAAATGCCCAAGACTTGATTTATCACAAGTTGAGAGTCGCCGAAGATTTTAAGATTTTGAATTTTGATATCGATTGCAATCTCCAGCCCTGCTATTAGAGCTTCGTATTCGGCTTCATTATTGGTCCGAGGTTCAGTCAAACTGAATGAAAATCTCATTATACCTCCCTCGGGTGCTACGAAAAGGAGACCGATGCCGGCTCGGGCTCTTGCAATATTTGGAGGTCGGACAGGTCTAATAGATGATGCCCCGTCAAAGTACATCTCCCAGAATGGTAACTTTTCGTCCTCCTCAACCTGCATGATTTGCTCGTCGGGCAAATCATCATTAAGCGGGGAGTCTGCCGGGATAGGATGCGCGGCGAGAAAATCTGCCAAGGCTTGTCCCTTTACCGCTTTCTGTGGCATGTATGTGATATCAAATTGTAGTAATATCACTGCCCACCTGGCTAAACGACCTGTCAACGCTGGTCTTGTCATCAAGAACTTCAGCGGATCGATCTTTGATATCAATGTGATTTTGTGAGACAGCATGTAGTGGCGGAGCTTTTGAACTGCAAAAATCAGCGCCAGACAATGCTTTTCAATAGGAGAATAACGACTTTCTGCTCCGATCAACCTCCGGCTGATGTAGTAGAGTGCATTTTCTTTTCCTTCTTCATTATTCTGAGCCAATAGTGCTCCGAGGGATTCTTCTAACGCTGCCGTATATAGTATAAGAGGCTTCCCCGGAATTGGCGCTGCGAGAATGGGTGGATTCAATAAATATCTCTTGATACTGTCAAACGCCTCCTGACATTCTATATCCCATTTGAAGCGGACGTCTTTTTTCATCAGTTTTGAAAATGGTTGGCATCTACCTGACAGATTTGATATGAACCTTCGAATGAAAGCCAGTTGTCCTTGTAAAGAGCGGAGCTGTCGAAGGTTCTTTGGAGGTGGCATCTCCATGATCGCCTTGATCTTGTTGGGGTCGACTTCAATGCCTCGATGTCGAACAACATAGCCCAGAAACTTGCCGGAAGAGACCCCAAAAGCACACTTGAGAGGATTCATCTTCAAATCATACTTCCTGATCCTTTCAAACACAATCCTTAAGTCATCCAAGTGGTCTCTTCGGTCTACGCTCTTGACGACAAGGTCGTCCACATAGCACTCGACCTTTTGATGTATCAGATCATCAAATATGTGAGTCATCGCCCGCTGATAGGTTGCACCAGCATTCTTCAGGCCAAAGGGCATGACTGTGTAGCAGAAAATCCCGATGGGTGTTCTGAATGACGTGTGCTTTTCATCTTCTGGAGCCATCTTGATCTGATTGTATCCTGACGATCCATCCATGAAGGAGAACATGTCGTAGTTGGACGTATTGTCCACCAGGAGTTCGGATACAGGGAGTGGAAAGTCATCTTTTGGGCACGCCTTATTGAGGTCCCGGAAGTCGATGCAGATACGAATCTGGCCATTCTTCTTCTTCACTGGGACGATATTTGCAATCCAATCGGCATATTTTTCTTCACGAATAAAACCTGCATCAATTAGCTTCTTTGTCTCAGCAATCACCTGCTCTTCAATCTCCAATCTCATTCTCCTTGGAGCTTGTTTGACGGGAGCTGCATCAGGCTTGATGGCTAACTTGTGAACTGCCACATCAGGGGATAAGCCTGGCATCTCAGCATATGTCCAGGCAAAACAATCCCTAAATTCACAGAGCAGCTCTTTTATTTCTCTTATCTGTTCTTCGGGTAGGAGGGAACTAATAAAAGTCGGACGAGGGTCTTCCTCAGTTCCCAAATTGACTTCTTTTAGCTCATCCATAGTGGCTGCCTGTCCGCCATCTTCAAGCTCTTCTGGTGCAGGTTCGGCATCAGCTGGTTGATCATCATAATATCAACTTCATATATTTCCTCATCATCGTTATCATCATTTGACTTCCCCGCACGTGATTGCCCGGCAAGTCTCCTTTTGGGGACATTTTTGCACGATGAATCCGAGACCTCTCTTTGCAGCGATATCTTTCTTTCGTAATGCACGTGGATGTCTTCCATACCAAATGCTCAGGCAAAAGCGAAGTTGTTGTTTGGAGGTGGGAATGTTGATTTGTTTTTGCAACATTTTCCGAACATTTTTGTATTAAACCTAGGCATCCTCGTAGGTATTAGCTCCCCAGAATCAACGAGCCTACAAAACCAGTCGCGATTTGCTTCTTCTTCACGCTCTCCACCTTTATAGAATAAACTTCCTGACCCGCCCCTTTTTCTATGAGGTGGCACATAGAATGTTACAAGTTCTTCGATATGATGTACCTCTCGAGGAGTAATTTCCTTGAAATGTTGCATGGGAACGCGCGTGACTACGAATACGCTGTCCGAGATTGACAAGTTACTCATTCTTCTTGAGAATACACACTGCACATTGCTCGTGTAGGTAGACTCATAATCATAGTCAGAATCTGAGTATTCAGCCTTCTTTTCCCTTTGGCAATTGACTGACATGCCTTCCAAGATTTTGTAGGGGTGACCTCATCTTCATCTGTGTCGCTCCCTAGGTGAGGTACATGTTTTCTTTCTTTAGTAGCGATCGCTGCTTTGGAAAGAGTTGGCGTTGCCTTCTTTCTCCCAACCTGCTTCTTTTCACCTTCTTGTTTTGGTCGCTTTGTAGTTTTAGTACTCGACAACTGGACCTCAAGAGAGCTCGATGGCTTCAGCTTCTTTGGAATGAAATACTTGGCATCTTCATAAATTGTAGCTTCGTGCACTGCAAAAGGTTGGATGTCACCAGAGATCCTGAACTCTTCTCCATCCTTAATGTACTTCATGCACTGATGTAGTGTTGATGGGACAATACCATACTCATGCAACCAAGGGCGACCTAGGAGCGCCTTGAATGAAGTATCTGCATCAATCACATGAAATTTGGCTTCTGTATGAAGCTCCCCGAATGTTAGGGAGAGCATGAATGATCCTAAGGTCTTCTGCCCTTTCTCGTTGAAACCATGCACCATTAGCTTATCCGACCCGAGATGCTGCACGTCGAGGCATAACGATCTCAGCGCTTTCAAACTTATAAGGTTGATGGAGGACCCAGGGTCGATCAGAATTCGGCTGATTATCATTTCGTCGCTCTCTGCAGTAACGTACAGAGGACGGTTATGATCTGCCGTCCCAAGCATCATGTCTTCTTCGGAGAAGGTAATGAACGGCTCATTACGGGCTTGTAAGACTTCTGTCATGTTACGTTCAGCAAAATATGCCTCGTACCTTTCGGGGTCTTTGAGAGCCTGAATCAAAGTCTCCCGAAGATCCTTAGACATTATCAGAGCATCGTATATGCTAAGCTGCGCCGGGATTTTCCTCAGATGGGATAAGATATTGTAATCTATCCCATTGACTGGAGTGTCCTTCTTTCTAGAGTCCTTGGGGATGATATCTTCATTGACAACTATTTCTTTCCCCTTGTCTTTATTAGAGATTTCCTTCTTTGACGGAGTTGGCAACACCTTACCGCTTCTTAATTGCACTTGCGCTATTTCATCTGGCACAGGCTCATTTGATGGAGCATCTTCCTCAGAGTTGGTCATCATAACATCCAAAGACTCATTTTCTAGTTCAGAATCACCCTCCAATCTCACATGCCCCATTTGCGACGCTATATCTTGCTCGGACTCATTCTCATTTGGAAAAAATAGATCTTCTTCTGAACTATAGTCCATTGATGATGCCACAAGACAAGTTTCAGAAGCTGCTTCTTCGACGTATTTTTCTTTTGTTGGAGTCACTAGTGTTACTGAAATAACCCGGCAAGTTTCCACAGGGAGAGAATCTTCACCCGTTTCTTCTGCTTCAGCCACTTTAAGCTTTGACATAAAGTCAACGAGCTTAATGGGACGTCTAACAGTTTGGTAATATTCATCCAAACTGTCAATGACCCTTTGCGTTGTTGTTTTCTTCTCATTAAGCTTCTTTAGTTTGGTCCTTCTTTTGGAAGACCGTACTTTTTCAGATTTTAAATAACCGGCTTGGTTGGGATGTTGTTTAGAAGTGGATGCTCGTGCCACAGGCATCCCTTTTAAATCCAACACCGGATGGGTAGGAGATTTCCACTTCACACATGGAACTCCTTCAAGTTGTTTTAACATTTTTACAGTCTTCTTGGAGACCGCAGTCTCCCACTTCCCTTCTTGAGTTGATTCTCTTTTGTTTCTTTCTTTAGTCGGGGGTACGGAAGAGGACGTAATCACCCGAGTCGACTCTTTTCTGGGGTATGCCAACACATTATCCGACAATGTGACTTCCCCCTTTTGATATTTTCTTTCTAACCAATCCTTAAAGATGTAGCAATCTTCAATAGGATGACTAAGTACTCGGTGGAATGGGCAATAATTCGGGTCACCAGTATGTTTCGATTCTTCGGGCCTCTTGCACTCTGGCAGTTCTAGGCCAGTTTTTAACGCTTGTCGAAATAATTTGGCAACACTCTCCCTCTTAAATGAATATTCTTTATTCATTCTTTCCTTGAGGGACGGGAACGTTCGATCACCATTTCCTGTTATTTGTCTCGGGCGTTCTCCTCCACCCTGAAACATTCGTGGTTTGTCATTTCCCCCAAGTGTCAACTTTGGTTGGGGGTTAGGATTATAGACTTGCTTCGGCTTGTCTTCATAGTGTATCGGTTGTTTGCCTTTATCTACATTATAAGTCACTTGTTTTCCTTTATCAACTCTGGAGAAAAATGTAGAGTCGGCATCACCCCTTCTGGCACCTGAGGCTTTAGCCTTTTTGAGCTTATCAGAGTGATTTTCTGATTTTGATAAGTTCAGTTTTTCGAACTTCGCCACTCTGTCTAGCAAGTCCTGAAATGTGGTGATGGTGGCCATACATAAGAATGGTTGCATTTTATCATCGATATTTCCCATTAACAATTGCACGGCATGTTCTTCTTCCAATTGTTGTTCACATTTCATGCTCAAATTGCGCCAGCGAGTTATATATTTTGTCACTGACTCATCCCTTCTTCGCTTATCTAAGGCGAGATCAGCGATTGTTATCTTTTCGGTCGCGCTGGCGAACCTTTTCACAAACATGGCTTCTAACTCTGCAAATGTTCTCACAGAGTCATTCGGCAATTCAGCATACCATTCAAACGCAGTCGAGGTTAAACTACTAACAAATTGTCTGAAAAGTAGAGCGTCAACACCACCCGTATTACCACATGTGGCTTTAAACTGAGCCAAATGCTG
The DNA here is from genome assembly GCA_022539455.1 of Dendrobium nobile. Classification (NCBI taxonomy): domain Eukaryota; kingdom Viridiplantae; phylum Streptophyta; class Magnoliopsida; order Asparagales; family Orchidaceae; genus Dendrobium; species Dendrobium nobile. Next base: position 70,006,791 of record CM039723.1, read on the forward strand.
TTTGGGGTTACTATTACCATTGAATGTGTTAAACTTCGGGACAGAATACCCCTTTGGGTATGGCACCTGGTCAAATTCAACAGGATATGGACGGCCTTTGCTCACAAGTTTTTCTGCTTGATCCAAAGCTATGACAGCTTTAATCTTCTCATTGATGATTGTCTCCAACTGTGCCACTGTCACAGGCTCGGATGTGCTTGCCACATTTTGAGGAGTAGGTTGGCGAACTAAACGATCATTCTCAATTCCTCCTTCATGTGAACCTCGTACTCCCGACACTTGGGGTGCAGGATGAGCTGGCGGATTAGCGAGACCACTACTTATCGCCTGATGATTGGTTTGTTGAGCAGGTGTAGGATTAACAGTGATATTTCTCTGCATCATCTGCATCATCATAGTCATTTGCGTCATCATCTCAGTCATTTTGGCATTTAACTGAGCAATTTCTTTATCCTTCGCCTTCATCTGACGATGCATCTGCCTTTGTGCCTCTGCTAGTGTGGTAGCATCAGGGAACAAAGGATTTTCTTCGAATTCCTCCTCTTCTTCATTCTCCGAGGAGTCAGCATCTCTACCGGCAGTGGATCCAGCCCCATATTGCCGCTGGTATACCCGCAAAGGCGGTCGCTCATCATCATGTTCCACCATATAGACCACTTCAACTCCCATGGTCTCTTCATCATCTTCATCATCATCTTGTTGTGTACGGATCTCCGAGCGGCGTCTCCACTGAATCTCCGGTTCATTACTTGGTACAAAAAACTCTTCGATCCGTGGGCTGCGATCGAAGTTAGTTTCCTCTTGGGATGATGCAGTTGGTTGATGATGGGATCCCCTGGAGGATTCTCCGGGGTGTCGACCATCAAAGGAATGATCAATTGGGACCTTCTTAGGGACCCATTTTTTATGACTTCTATTAATGGGGGCGGATCTCTGGGAGGCTGCACCAGATGTCACGCCCGTACTTATTTTTTTGTCAAGTGCTCTTCTTTCATATGGTCTTGACCTCCAAACTTGTTTGTCTTTTTGCTGGGCCCTTTCGACGGCGGATTCTTGGACGCGTGGTCCAAGTGTCACACCCCGATGTGCTTCCTGCGAAGTTGACTTAAATTTTCCTCGTGTTACCAAAGGTGGCAACTCTCTTGGTGGAGATCTTCTGGCCTCAATCACCATTGGCCTTTGGTACTTCTTTTTCATCAAACCCTTTTCTTTCACTGTTTTCAGGACCCTGTGCACTTTGGCGGACAAAGTCTCGGGTTCTTTCTTCTTCTGAGGAGCAAGGGTTTGGGGTTGTTGCTCCCAAAACGATTGTTTAAGTTCACCAGTAGAGCTGTTCCGTTTTACCCATTTCAAATTCTTAAACTTGTTCTGGGTAGGAACACTCGCTTCTGGTTCTTGAGCAGGTAGTGTGGATGGGTGGACTTGTAGCATCTGCTGAGCTCGCAGCTCTGCATTCATCCTTCTCCTCTGCCTTCTTGACGGCCTTCCTCCAGATGAGGAGGCCTCAGCATCATTCCTTCCAGGCATAGATATCCCAGTCGGCAGAGTGGTGGTAGCAGCAGGAATCACAGAAATTTGTTTCCCAGTCAAGACCCTTCTTGTCGTCGGGGTTTCAGAATTCGACAGCCTTTTGAAGACTGAGACCCTCTTCTGGGGGAACTCATTAGCAGTAACAACTCGGCCTGGTTGTGGTGGTCGTCGTGGAGGTGGATGCACGCGACGAGCAGCAACATCAGCAGCATAAGGCCTTCTAACATGCTTTTCAGTATTAATGCCGTATACTGGAACGGCATCAGCGCTTGCAGTAGCTGCGGAAAATTGTAGCCCACCAAATTGAATGGTGGCTCCGGAGTTTCCCGTATTAATGATAGCATTTGCTAGTTGGATGTTGGCACCACTTCCTAGCTGGACGGTGAAAGGAGTGTTCTGGAGGTCCATTCTGCACAAAATGAAAGATGGGGATTAGTAATCAAGATCTGATATTACCCCATACTTTCAAAGCGCAGGGACTCGACAGAACGAAATGATAAACATATAATCTTTATAATTTTCAAAATACTTTTTAGAGAATTTTTAATGAGTTCAATTAAAAAAGATATTTTATGAATGACCTTTAAATCTTAACTCATCAAATTTTGCTGCTACTATAGCTTAAATATATGACTAGCCAAATATGGAAAGAGAAACCAATCCCCAGCGGAGTCGCCAGAAATCTGTGGGCTCCGAAAATTCGGCCCCGGCCTCCGCTCGCTTTTCTTATTCGGCGAGGGAGTTTTAACTGAATAAGTTCCGAGGTAAATTTTGGAAGGCAGATGGGTTTGTAGATAAGACACTACCCAGAGATTTCGCCCTCATTTTGGAGGACTTTATGATCTGAGTTCTGGTTTCCTATAGGCGCAAGCCCCTATAGTTAATTACCCCTCCCGATCACGAGAGAGAACTTTCGATTAAGGCTAGTCGTCAATCAGATACGTAGAATATACGTGTTATCTGGCATATAGTAGCAGCAATGGGTTTAGGATATTTGAGAATTGGATTTGAAAATTGAAGAATTTAGTTGGAAGATTTGGAAAATTTTATATTTAAAATAAAATTTCACCATCTTCACTTAAAGCGGATGGTGGGGGAATGGATGATGGGCCCGATCAAGATCCCATGGTTCCGTCGTCCCGGGCCATCGTGGTCCCTGGTCTACTTAGTCAGAGGAGGTAGTCGACCCAACCTGACAGAAGGATCCTTGTCGGCAGCCATGGGTTGCTTCGTCCAAGGGGACCTTGTAGACCTGGGGTGAGTGTTTGTCTAAGGGGACAAATTTGAATCCACCTTAGCTTACAGAGGGCTTTGTGCCCTATCGATCATATCCTATTGATTCATATCTCAAGGATTTGATGCCAATAAGGAGCGTATTGGCTATGGCCATAACCGGTATTTCGTGGTGCCATTTGACGGCAAAACCACTCGGTTCAGAGGGCCCCGGGTCATAACCGTTTATCCTGCGGTGCCATTTGGCGGCAAAACCGCCGGTTAGAGGACACGTACCACGTCCTTACTGACAAGAGATTGTTTGAGAATGGATCCTAGTGATATTTTCGACTAGACATTCGGCTCTTTGTGAGCAAAGGTTAACTTTAATTTGTCCACCCCGGCAAGCTGTTGCGGAGGGTGGATGATTTTTGCTTTAAGTGATTTGACGGATTTATTTCAATTTTAAATATTTTGAATTTTGGATTTTTGGACTTTTTGAGTGGCATTTGAAAGTATTTGAAATTAACCCCTCCGGTTGAGATTTTCGTTCAACACGGCCATCATCGGGGTGTTTGGGGTCATTTTCGTTTGTTGATTGAACCTTGTCAACTCTGTCTGATTGTCGACAGAGGATCGGGTTTTCTAGGCTTTGAGCCTTTGTGAGTGAATTCTGTTGATTATAGGCTTTGAAGGCCTATTATGAATGTATTAAAATAAATACACCGGCCCCCACAACCGTATATTTATTTGATGGTCTGAACCCTGTCGACTTCTATTGATCCGTATAGAAGGATCGGATTCGGACTTGAATTCACTTGTTGACCCGCGCAGCATCCCTAGGCGTCACGTGTGTACCAATAACACGCTCGCCGGGGCCCATGCGGGTCGAGATCATATTTTCCCCTTTAGTGTACCTATGTGTATACAAACTACGGTGTAGGTGCAGGGGGATTTTGAAATATTTGTAGTTGTGCATGTGTCTATCGTTTGAATACACAACTTTTCATTTGAGAGCTTGTACACGCCTTCTGTCCGCTAGTACGAGTGTTGCGGATCCGGTGGCGTGGCGTAGCAGCTTATGGATTGAATTATTTGCTGCTTCGTACAGGTAGACTGTTGTACACTACTCGTTGCATTTTTACGGGTGGATCGTAGTGTACCAACTAATCTCCTGCTTTGGGTCGTAGGGGCTTGCCCTTGTTGAAGGTCTTCTTTATTTTGCTTGTGGATAGCTTTCTTAGAAACATCTTGAAGAATCAAATCACTGCTAAAGTTCTTCATGATCTACCTATAACTGAATGACACCTAGTTCCTGATTGTTGTTGGCTACTTCATGCGGACAATCATACTTAGTGTTTTATTTATCATGAAGCTTTACTCATTCAAATGGTTTTGTAATGCTTTTGTATTTGATTTTCACTTGTTTGCATTGATAAACTAATCTTTCACTTGTATGTTAATATTCGAATGCATCCAAATGTGTCACCTTGTTATATTCATTGCATGCAAAACCCTTCCGGTTTCAATTAACATGTTGGTTGTGGTATGAGTCTTTTGCAGTGTCATTAAACCCCTTCTGCTTACAGGAGATTGATGTGTTTGATTGGTGGACCGTTGCATTCACTTGTGTCTTCTAGTATTAGTAAGGGCTACCACACATCCACCAGATAACCAACCTCAGTAGTAGGGGCTTCCCTATGGTTTGTATAAACCTTTATACATTGACTTCCATTATTTGCATGCATTTTGTAGTACCATTTAGAGACTTCGCATGTTTGTTTGAAATCAAATCTCCTCTTATTTTATTGCTTGCAAAGTTGAATATAATTGCTTGTACTCCGATGTTGATCGTAGGCAAAAAGTTGAATATGCCACGGTTCTTCTACCGATGTCTTTGGAGAGTTCATCGAATCCATTATACAATCATTGTATATTCTTTATGTTTCCTTCATGAATACATCGAGATGTTCATTACAACCACCACACCCCCTTTCCGCAAGCATGATTGTTGTTGTATTTGCCACCGTCTTCTTGTCACTTGCAAATGAGTTGAACGTGCAGGTTCTTTGTCTCCAAAGACGGTTCATAACATATATAATAAGCTCATATTCATCATTTATTTGATATTCATTCCTTATCTAGCATGAAGATTTTCAACACTTGTGGAAAACTTTAGATGTAGGCATATTGCCATATCGCTCACTTTGGTTGAATAATTTGAATCACTTTAGTTTATCATTCATTGTTCATGAGATAACCTTCATTTGAATGGTTGGACTTTTGTTGACTTATGATTTGCATCTTTTTTTGTTTTATCTCCTTGGAGTAGGATTGTTGTTGATGATAGGGATGTAAGAGTTTCTTTTCCCACCACAAATCTTTGTTTTCATCTCAATGCTCTTTCAAATGCATTTGAAAAATTAAAGTAATCACTTGATTTTGATGTTCATTAGAAAGATCTATGTCTTTAGCATTTGTGTTGATTTGATTGAGTACTTGCTAGGTTAAAGTCCCATTCCATGTGATTCATTTTCAAGTTCAACTTTGTTGTCAAATTTGAGTCCCATGTTGTTCAAGTCTTGTTCAAGTTCCACTTTTTGTTTAAGTCCTTAATATTTTCAAATAAAAATTCAGCAGCACTCCGGCGTCGTCCCCGTATAGGGGGGCTGCATCAGAGTGTGTAAGGCCTTCCCGCCTGCCAAGAAAGGCAGTCACGGTAGGTGTCGGGTGACACCGCGGCCGCAGTTTTAACCCCCGCTCGCTAAGAAAAGCGGTCACGGGGTCTTTGAGCGCAGATTTAAAATATAGCATTTTTCCCCGCCTAAAAGCAGTGACGGGTACTTAATTAAATAATTTTGCTATAAATAACAAATTTCCCCGCCTGCTAAGAAAAGCAGTCACGGGTACTTATATTTTCATGCATACGAATTTCCCCGCTCGCTCAGTGCGTCACGGGTACTTAAGTTTTTCCTCGCCCGCTAAGAAAAGCGGTCACGAGTACTTATCTCATGCATATAACTGTAAATACTAATTTTTTACCTTGGGTGCGCAGTAGTCGAGGCGGCGACGGCGGATGACGGCGACGTAGGAACCTGCGATGCATAATTAAAAGAATTTTACTTGTGCAATTTAATTAATTATATTTTTATTTGAAAAAGAAGCTAGAGAGAGAAAGAAAAGGAAGAGAGCCCTCTTTCTAGAGAGAGAGAGAGGGAAAGAGAGGGAAAGAGAGGGAAAGCAAGGATTTTATGGGTTTTTCTTGTGGAATGGATTTAGAGTGTGTAGGAGATTAGGGGAGTGGAGTTAGAGAGAGAAAATCTCTCTTTCTCTAATTTTTAGAGAGAGAAAGAGAGAAGGAAACTCTCTTTCTAGAGAGAGAAAGAGAGGGGAAAGATGGAATTTGAAGGGAATTTGTGTAGAGTGGGTTTAGGGGGTGTAAGGAAGTGAGAGGAGAGATTTAGAGAGAGAAAATCCCTCTCTTCTCAATTTTGGAGAGAGAAAGAGAGAGTGTGCAATTGTTTTCTCCCTCTAGGGAAGGAATTTGGAGGTATGGTGGAGAGGGAAGATGTTTGGGGTGGAGATGGAGCTATTCATGAAGAGATTTCTAGAGAGAGAAAATTTTCTCTCTCTAGGTTAGAGAGAGAAAATAAATGACGAAAATTTTTCTTTGTTGGAGGGGTGTAGGAAGTGTAGGGAAGTGTTTTTTGTGAATGAATGTATGTGGTTTAGTGAGTGGAAGTGAGAGAAAAAAATAATTAGGGTTAGGGTTTGGTGTAGGTTTGAGAAAGAGAGTTGGAGGAGGAAGAAGAAGATGAAGGAGAGGAAGGAGAAGAGAGGGGAAGAGAAAAATGGAATGAAATGAAAGGAAATGTGGAGGGAAGATGAGGGAAGATGAAAAATGGAGAAGAAAAAGAAGAGGGAAGGAGGAAGAAGAAGATGGAGAAGAAGAAAATGGAGGAAGAAGAGGAAGAAGAAGAGGAAGAATGGAGAAGAAGAGGAGTTACCTTGCTTGGAGAGCTTGGAGGGAGGCCGACGGCTTGGAGTCGCGTGAGGGAGAGGGAGGCGTGAGATTGATCGTGAAAATGAGGGAGGGATCGGTTAGGAGAGTGTTATGAGGGTTATTAGGGGTATTTTAGGTATTTTTGGAATTTTTTATTTAGAAAAATTTATTTTCTTATTTAAAACCTCTCATTCTCTCCCTCTTTTTTTTCAAAACTCTTTAATTAGATTGCACAAAAATAAAAAAAAATTTAATTTTGCATCGAGTTGGTCGTCGCGTCGTCGCTCGCACAAGTCGTCGTCTCGATTCGCGCGCCCAAAATTTAATTTTTCGCCTACCGACGACCCCCACCAATATGGGTGTCGATCTTAGCTGTTTCCGTTGCTCCGGACGCATCGGCGCTGTCCGTTTCGCGAACGGAGGTCGTTTCGGCGATTTTGGGTTTTCGGTCGACACGCGTCGGGTGAGATTTTGCGCGATTTCGAGCTCTTTCGCTTTTCGAACTCATCTCGCGCGGTCGACTCGACCCGACACTAGTATTAGGGTCAACAGTGTCGTAGGAGAATGAAGTGAGCATACTTGCTCAATCCGTCCATTACCTCCATAATCATTATAAACCCTTCAAATCGAGGTAATCCATCTATAAAATCCATGGAGACCTCCTCCCATGCCCGATCTAGTAGAGCGGACAATAATAACCCTTCTGAAGCCATGGTCATGTACTTGTTTCTCTGACATACCTAACAACTAGCTACCAACTCTTCCACATTCTTGTGAATCCCCTTCTAATACAGCTCTGTGACGAGTCTCCTATATGTCTTTTGCACCCTAGAATGGCCCCCAATAGCGCTCCCATGGAACTCATGGAATAGGTGTAGAATATGGATTGATGTCCTAGGTATCACAAATCTCCAATGGTACAAAAGCCTCTCCTTCTCTAGAGAATAGCCAAGGTGGCTACTCCCATTTTTTCAGTAAGTCTTCCCTAATACTCCCCTACTCATCCCATGCACTTTCCTTCTTAATGGCCCCCCAATCAAACATCAACGATAATGATACTGCCATCTCCTGGAGCTCTCCCATATATCCAGACAAAGCATCTACTACCTTGTTCTCTATCCCAGGCCTATATTGAATTTCACAGTCATATCCCAATAACTTTGATAGCCACCTCTGGTGCTCCTTCGCCACCATCCACTGCTCCAGCAAGTACTTCAAACTCCGTTAATCTGTCCTGACAATGAAAAATCAACCCAACAAGTAAGGTCGCTACTTATGGATGGCTAACACAATGACCATTAACTCCCTCTCATAGACTGACTTCAACCTAGCTCTAGTTGTCAACACCTGGCTATAGTAAGCAATGGGTTGGTAGCTCTGCATGAGTAATGCTCCCAATTCATACCCTGATGCAATGTTTAAAATTACGCAATTAGGTATTGAGGCATTTTTTGTTTGTGAGGCAAGGCGTAAGCCTCAAGGCGTTTTGAGGAGTGAGCCTCAAAATAAAAAATTACGTTAAGTGCAAATAAATGTTAAAAGTAAATTTTTATATAATACTCAAATAATATGTTAATAAATGACATTATATTTCTATTGAACTATGAAATAACACAATGACATACATATGAAACAAAAAATTGCACAAGATGTAAAGTGACTAGTTATAAATTGCATAAATATACTTGAAATACAAATATTACATGAGCAAAAAATTAATAAATAAAGAAATTACATAAAAGTATCATATAATATCAAGTTTAACTTCAAATTCTTTTTTTCTCAGTTCCCTACTCATTTACATTTAATTTCTAAAAAAGACTAAAAAGTTGGCAGCAACCAGAAAAACATCTTTTTTGTCATCACAGATGTGATCTTTATTTGAGTCATCATTATAACAAATTGATCTCTCTCGTCTCATCTGTGGAGTCCAATGCCTCTCAATATACTTCATCTTTATTTATTTCAGGCATATTCCTCTTTCAAAAATATTTTCCATCAACATAAGGATGAGATTAATACTCCCAAATTTTTAGAGGTGGTGGTGATGTGCAGCTTTCAAGTCATCCTTGACGGAGGCCATGGCGTTGGTGGTTGTGAAGAAGGCGACGGGCTGGAGGTTGAGGCAATCGAGAGGAAGTTGCTGAGACTTGGGGTACACGAAGTGCGATTTGTTCGGGGCTTTATTTCAGGGTTTATGTAAGTTTTAATATATATATATATATATATATATATATATATATATATATATATATATATATATATATATATATATATATAGGATGAGGCGTAAGTCTCGCGTTGGTGAGGCGAGGCGTGCTCAAGGCAGGCCTCAACCAAGTTGAGGCGCAAGCCTTACAAAAAAATTTGAGGCGTAAGCCTCGAGGCGCTTTTCATTGGAATTGCGCAAAGGCAGACCTCAAAGCAAGCCTCATATTGTGCAATTTTAAACCATGCCCTAATGCGCCGTCTTCACTACAAAAATTTGACTGAAATCTAAAAGGGCTAGGACCAGTATGGTGGTCATACCTTCTTCAACCTCTTAAAAGTTGTTGTGGCCACCTCCCCCCACAAGAAGTTATCCTTATTCAATTATTCTGTTACTGGCCAAGAGATAGTTTTATAGCCCCCCATGAACCTCCTATAGTATACTGGCAGTCCTAGAAATCCCCTCAGCTCTCTCAAATTCTTTGGTAGTGATAATCTCACCATTGCCTTGATATTAGCCTGATTTGCGGTCACACCCTCCTAAGATACTATATGTCCCAAGTACTCCACACTAGCCTATGCAGAGCAACATTTCTTCAATTTTTTCTCAAATGATGCTCCTATAACACCTCTAAGGCCGTCCTCAAGTGCTCCCAATGTTCCTCATCTAACATGCTGTACACCAGGATATCATCAAAGAAAATCAACACAAATCTCCTGAGATAGGGTCAGAACAACCTGTTTATTAGGGACTGGAATGAAGCTGGGGCATTAGTGAGGCTAAAAGGCATCACCGGGAACTCATAATGTCTATCATGTGTTCTAAAAGCAGTCTTCAACAAGTCCTCCCTTTTCGTGTGGATCTGATGGTACCCGGACTTCAGATTTATCTTGGTGAAGATAACTACCCCACTCAGCTCATCAAATAGTTGATCTATCACTGGGATATGAAACTTGTCTATCATAATTTTCTTATTCAAAGCCCTGTAGGCCACGCAAAATCTCTGAATCCCATCATTTTTCCTAATCAGTAAGACTGGACTAGAAAAAGGGCTCACACTAGATCTGATAATACATGCCTCCAGCATTTTTCTAATCATTTTCTCAATTTCATCCTTCTAAAATTGAGGGTTACGGTATGGCCTGACACTTATGGGTGACACCCCATCCCTCAGGGTAATAGCATGCTCCTACTCCCTTGGTGGTGGCAATCCTTGAAGTGACTAAAAGACCTTACTGAATTGATGTATTAACGGTTGCATTGAAAGAGACATGTCTCCACCCTCCTACAATATGATCCACTCTAATCTCTGCATTTCCACCATGAAATCTCCCCACACCTCCTGTATGCTACTCACCATGATTTTAGGGGACATCATAGCTTCAGATAACCCTGCATCTCCCCTGATCGCTACTCTTCTCTCCTCCATCACCAGCACCATGGTCAGTGCCCCCCAGTTAATGTTGTTATTCTAAAAGGTCTGCAACCACTTCATCCCAGGATGACATCAGTACTTCCTAACTCCAATGGGAGAAAATCTTCCCTCACCTGAATCTCTTGTATGGTCAACACTACTCCCCTATAGATACCCTTGCCCATCTCCATCATCCTCGTGCCCATCATCACTCTATAGCTCCTTATATCCACCAAGTCACCCCCAATTGGTCCAAAACCTAGTTGGAGATGAAATTATAAGTAACCCCACTATTAATCAACACTACCACCTCTCGGTCTGTAATTTCCCCCTTCAACTTCATGGTATGACTAGAAGTGAATCATACCACTGAGTTCAGGGAGACATTTGCCACATCTAGATGCAATATCCTCCTATACCCTGGTTTCACACCTACCTCCCTCCTCAGCTTTCTCGTCATCACAGATGATGAGAACCTGAAGAGTCCAATCTTTGCACATGTGCCCTAGGTATACTTCTCATCACATCAAAAGCATAATCCCTTTGCCTCTTTTCCTGCACCTCCCCTTCAGTCAATTTTTTTTTTAAATTTCCCCCACTTTCTCCTTCGGGATCTCATAAAGGTTGCCCGGTGTAGGCCCCTTGGGTGCTAAGAAAGTGGTGGTCATCCTATATGAACCACCTGAACTGTCGCCTCTGGCTCCCCTCTCCTGGTACTTATGCTCTTCCACCAACTGAGCTAGCTCCATACCCTCTCCAAAGTCTCGAGGTCTCATGACTCTCACTGCTACTCAAATCTCTGATTTAAACCCCTTTATGAAATTTCCCTTCAGAATAGTCTCAAATAACTGATCCTGCCAACTTGTCAGGTACTCAAATCTCTCGCAGTATTCTGCCACCGAGCCTTTCTGTACTAAGGCAAAGAACTGCTCATAAGAGTCCCTTCCATGTTGGTTCGAAAATATTCCAATAAGCACTCTTTGAACTCCCTCCAACTCCGTAAGGGCCGCCTCATGTTCTCCACTGGTACCAAGCCAACACCTTCCCTTCCAAACATAGGTCAGCTGCCATCACTTTCTCCTCCTCCGTCAACCCATTAACAGCAAAATATCTCTCTACGTTGTATATACACCCGCGTGCATCCCACAAAGATGGGCATTTTTAACTTCCTAACCTTCGGATCCCCTCAATTTCCCCTAATTCTTCCATAGTTTCCCCTTCCCCAAGTCGGTGGTCCACCCAAGTGTCCTGATCCTCCCTTCCACATTCATATCCAAACTCCTCTTCGAATTCCCCCCTCCTTTCAAAATCAACACCTCTCCAGCCATAATCTCCCTCCCTCCTTCTCAATCAACACCACTTTGCTCATATCCCCATGTCCATGCCTCTCCCCATAACTTTCACCTCTCTCCTTCCTCTGGAAATGTTCCATATGGGGTCTTCTCCCTTCTCCCTCCTCCCTCCTCCCTCTACAATCTCTACATCATTTTCATCCCTACGAATTTCAAAATTCGTATTTTTCCTTTCTAGCCCTCTCTCCTCCGATATCATCATTTGATTGTGGAGATCCAACATCTTCTTCACCATATCACGTAGGTCAGAGAATTATTCTTCCATGGAGAAAATTCTGTCCTCCATCGTTGCTTTGATTTGGTTCATCTCCCCCTCAAGACATTCTTCCAACGCCTCAAAGTTATCGGCCACCATTGATACCCGGATTTTTGTTAGACTCAAAAGTTCGTATTTCCAGCCCAAAAACAGCAAAAATAATTGTTCGGGCAAGAAAAAAGGTCGAATGAATCAGCTTAAACAGCCCCAAAAAAGACCCAAAAAGCATCTATGATACCAATTTGATGATAGGAAATAGTAGTAGAAACAGAAAACAATTGCTAAAATTAAAATTTCAGCAATCTCGCCAAGCAAGTTGTGAGGATTTAATGGAGGAAACACAAGAAATGCACGCTTGATTGAATAGTTGAAAGAAATAGCAAGATGCAATTGATCCTCAATTCAAGAGGATCTATTTCTACCAAATCTCTAGATGTCGCTAGAGCCCAAGAACACCAAAGCACCACACAAAAACTCTGAAGACTCAGGATAATCCTAACCCTAATACAAAACTCCTACTTAAACATACAATAATCTCCCCAAATGACAAAACAGCCCTCCCTAATTCAAAATCCTCATGTTTCTGCCCCTCTCTATTCAAGTAGTGAACCCCAACCCAAAGGGCGGGATTTGTTTGGGGCGGACACAGCAGGCTTCCACCTGTTGAAAACTTGGACCGGCCCCTTCTCTTGGGCCGACTAGACCGGTTCAGGACTAGAACGGTCTAACAAATGCTCAAGTGGATAAGTAGTTCTACACTTAGAGATAAAGTGAGATAAAGTGAACGAGACTATACGTGAAAAGGTTGGAGTAGCTCCAGTGGCATATAAGATTAGAAAGAGTCATCTTAGAAGGTTTGGTCACATAAAACGTTGGCCTTTCAATGACCCGGTTAGGAAAATAGATGTATTAGATTTGGCCTAGATTAAGAAAGATAGAGATAGACCTAAAAAGACTTAGTTATAAAGTATTAGAAATGATATTTTCTTATTAGATTTAAATAAAAATTTAACTCTTAGTAGGACAAAATGGAGAAAAAAGATTCTTTTATGATCGAAGTTAGATCCCTTATAAAAAGGAATCCCCAAACCAATAATCTCTCAACATGTCTTATATCATCGAGAGAGCTTTCTCATTTAAAAGATGAGCCCTAAATCTCTCAAGCCAGCTAGAAGCAAGAATAAATAAAGAGAGACAATAATATAAAATTATAAAAATGATTAAATTAATATCAAGATTACCTAATTAGAAAGTTCTTCACAAAGTACATTACCATATCGATGGAATCAAAGACAATTTTCTAACATAATGTTACTTCCAGCTTGTCAAAATGATGCTCCACTATAGGGGTGTAAGCGAGCCGGCTCTCAACTCGTTAATGAAGTCACAAGTCGAGTTTATCAAGCCACGAGTTCGAGCTTGAGCCTAAACTTGAGCTTTTATATTAAACGAGCTCAAGGTCAGCCTAACTCGGCTCATTAAGCTGCTCGACACAAGGATAAAGTGAGAATGAAAAAATTGACACAAAACAATTAACAATTACATAAGCAGGGCACTTTTGGTGATTCACAGTATCCAAAGCATTGTTCACCAGAATGTCTTCAAATAGTTTAAACCTTAGAGAAGCAAAATTTCATGACAGGTTCTACAATTCAAGTATCTTTCAAAGTTAAAACCTTCCCCAATAAGTAACCACCATATCTCTTAACGAAATTTAAGAATCTAAAAGGTAAGGAAATTACTATAAAGTTAATTAATAAACTTTGAAGATAAAAGGGCAAATTTCTTGATGTTACCTGAACATCACCAGCAGCAAAGACACCTTCAACAGAAGTTTTTGATGTACCATCTTTGACAAATATGTACCCTGAGCTATCAAGTTCAACTTGACCTTCTAATATATGGCTGTTTGGAGAATGTCCTATACCATAAAATAGACCTTTGGCATCCAAAACTGACTCTTCCCCTGTGTCAAATCTTCTAAGTAATACACCAGACATTTGGCCTTTGCTGTTACTGACGACATCCACAGCTTCTGTATTGAAGTGCAAGGTAATATTCGGACTGTTGAGTACTCTGAAACATTCGCCATAAGCAACCTGTTAAACAAACATTAAGGAATTGCCTATCAAAAAAAATTTTCATGCAAAGTTGTATTGTAAGCTAGAGTTTTAATGGGTATGTCCATTATGATTTATATAAATTTTGATTATATACATAGAATCTTGAATTTGTTTAGTGGTTCTATAAATGAATAGATGTTTATTGATTAAAATTAACTTCCGTGCTAAATACTATAATGTTCTCAATGAAAAAGTCGGTGTTTTAAATTTTGTATAAGTTAAAAATTATAATAGGTAAGGTGTGGTTTTTTTTTTTTTTCCCTATTCACCTCATATCAGCCTAGAGGGGTAAACGTAACAATAATTTCCTCTAAGATAAATACACAAGGGCATATGTACACGTTATTATTATAATGTGCAGTAGGGCCCAATAATCAGCATATAAACACCACCACATGGATATGAAAATGCTAAATTTAAATGAAAGTGCATGTTTTAATCACCTGTCTTGCATAGCTTTGGATGCTCGTAGCTGATTCTTACGAACTAGTAAATGTACATGACGAGCATACTTGGTTAAGTACAATGCTTCTTCAGTAGCAGTATCACCACCACCAACAACAGCAAGAACTTGACCCTTAAACAATGGTGATGCACCATCACATATTGCACAAGCGCTTATCCCTCTGCTCCAAAACTCATCTTCACGTGGTAACCTAAGCCTTTTTGCAGTAGCGCCGGTTGCAACAATGATACTATGGCACCTTACCTGGAATAGGAAAATCAAACAAGTGACCACAATGGAAGTAGAAAGGAAAAACCAAAGTCAAATATTAATTCAAAAATACACAATTAGTTCATTTCCAAGTTTGTAAGCACTAAAAAAGCTTGAAAAGGTGGAAAAATAAAATCATGTAGCAGCTATTCTCGTAAAATTAATGAGAATGTTACAGAAACTACGAAAAAAACTGAACAAAACGGTCATGCACGTCTACATAAAATCACTAATTCAAAGATCTGCAAACAAGACAACACCCACACGGTTTCAAGCAGAATAACATAAGTCATGGAGACCAATCCGCTTCTTTATTAATCGCAATATATTTAATAAACATACAACCAGATATCTTCACTATCATCTTGGAAAGGAGATTACTGCAATGATTACCAGCAGCAGATCGCCAGTAAGTAACAAATCATCAATGCAAAATGACATTACTTTCCAAGAACTATAGATAACTGTACAAAATCCACATGTATTAACCAAAGGAACTCACTTTTTTCTGCTCTAGTAAAAGAACCGGACAATATGAAACTTTGGGGTGATATTTAAAAGATATATGGTTTCCTATAAAGGATACTAAAACCCCCCATCAAAATACAAGTTTGCAAACCAAGTTTCTACATATTAGAAGAGGTTGAATGTAACCCGAAGGATTCACTTTGTTTCAAAGCAACTAAACATATCATTTTCACCCTCGATTCATATTAAGTATTGATGCCATATGATTCATGTCTAAGTTCTTCTTACAATAGCAATGCAGATTTATATCATGTGATCTATTTCAAAATTGATAATGCCCTCATACTGTTCACATAAGAACCCAAAAGATTAATGCGCTACCAAAAAGCTCTATGCAAATATACTTGAGAAAACATCACAAGCACACATTATTAAAATAGGAAAGAGAAACATAACACATATATCTATGCAATCTTGGGATATATACATGACATAAAGTACAATCCCACAAATGAATACGGTCGAGCTTCATATCTGATATACTGAATAGGTATAACTATTAAAGACAGATGAAATGGTACAAATACATGTTAATGTGTTATGATGGGAATTAGGTATGTGACAGTTAGTTATTAATCCTTAGAATGACAACAAAGAACTGCAAGAGATTATCAACATCAATACATAAAAAAGAACCAAAGAAAATCTAAAACCTAGAAGATGATCAAGAATATTTGACTTTCAGGCAATCCCGTTTAGCTGATAAAAAAAAGTATGCTTAACTAACACAAGCAGCCTTTAAACAAGTGTTGCATGTTTACCAATCTAACACGATCACATGACTAGAATTAATTGATAACTATCATACAAAAAAGTTATCTTGAAAACACTAATGGAGAATGAGGATTATAAAAACAGGCCTTTTGAGTTCAAATTAAAAGTGAGAGAGACAAAAAGAACAAATTCGTGAAATAGAACATTATGCCAGCACATTACAAAGTTTCCAAATTCACCACCCTACCACAAGAAACCAAAACAAAATAAAAAACCAGTGTGCCCACCTCACGTTCACTACTCTTGATGCTAAAAGGCTGCTTCTTACATCAACAAATTCCACATCTTCTTGGAAAAGCTCTGCACCCCAACGCACAGCTTGCTTCCGCATCCTGCGAATTTAGCAGCGACAACAATTTCTAAGGAAATGTATGAAATCAAATTAAAATTTTAAAATAGTTCGTGACCACAAAGCAACCTTAGATCTAGTACAAAAAGCATATAAACAAATAGTTCCAATAGCAATAAATTTTAACTAGGCAGAGGTTGAGTGAAAACTATTACCTGTCCATCAAATCTGACCACTGATTCCATCAGGAAAACCAGGGAAATTTTCAACCTCGGTGGTCGTCATTAGCTGGCCCCCTGGAACACCACCAACTTGAAAACCTTCAAAAACTAACGGTTATAAATTGGCACGAGCAGCATAAATTTGCTGCTGTGTATCCAGCTGGTCCTGATCCTTGATAACCACATTCTCAACTCCCTTAAAAGAAGCTGTAGAAAGCATATTCATTACAATTATTGTATATTCCCCCCATCAATAACTGCATTGGCTCAATGAAAAGAAAACTACAGAATGCTATAAACTCAAGGTTCTCAAATTTAACGTGAATGAAATAACAAGATAAAAAGTTACGAAACTGCCAATTAATATCCAAACATAACTACAGAAATTATGGGTTGGTTCAACTGTGAATGAAAATGATTCAATGATTATCAAAATAACAGCATGAAACCTGATAGAATTGCACAGAACGATCAATAAGCTGGAAACCATGCAATTCAGTAATATTCCTCACAATCAAAAAAATCACTTGAGTTTAAACGCATAAACTTTCTTCAAAGCTTGCTTCATAAAACTCAACTCAAAATTAGATCACGTGTCACTTATGTTGGTGTCTTGGTGACCCAGTATGTATTAACTACATATGACCAACTCCCAACATTGTTTTACCATAAACAAGCTAAACATTAAGTAGGTATGGGGTTTAATTAGTGATGTTGTATCAAACTATAATTAGTATAAAATATATTTTAATATTATAAAGTTTCCAAAGCGATAACATGATAGCAAAATTAGAATATATTCAACTACACTGTCACATGATATCAAAGCATACATTCACAATAATCATCTATTACAGGTTAAAAAACTTAGTATTTCCTTGAATCTAATATCATATGCAACATCATTCTTGAACTTCCCTGAGTTTCCTTGCTGACTTTTTTCATCCAACCCAGTGGTCCAAAAAATAAAAGAAGCACAGCTTAAAATCTGAACATTAACTTCAACTATTTCAAATATCGTGGTTGCCTCTCAATTTCAAATTGTGAATATGTTTACAATGCAGAAATGTGAAATCCTTTAAGGTGAATTCACAATCTCTTTTCATCGAACTTGAAAGTGAAATAATTTAATGCACCAAGCACGAGGATGAAATGACATGGTATGGCATCAAGTAGAATTGAAATAAAGGAGTACAACATGTATGACCAAATACGCAATATAAAATAATATAATGAATGTTATTTTTCAGCATGCCGAACAAAAATAACATTGCTGCTTGATTATCCATAAGTTTGCCATGCACTACGGTTATGTTATACATTATCAGAATTGTTAGGATACCATAAGCAGCAGCAGCAACAACAACAACATCAAGCCATTATCCCACTACGTGGGGTCGGCTAGATGAATCTATTTTTCCCTTCTGTCCTGAAAAAGTCAAATTCTCATTTAAATCTAATAAAGAAAGGTCATTTCTAATATTTTCTATCGAAGCCTTTTTAAGTCTACCTCTAACTTTCTTACATTAGCCAAATCTATTATACCTCTACATTCCTAACCATGTCATCGGAAGGCCCCCGTTTTATGTGACCTAAATCATCTAAGGTGACTCTCTCTAATCTTATCTTCCACTGGAATTTTCAACCTTTTCATGCATATGCTCATTCCGTATCATGTCTATAAGAGTATAAAGCCACTCATCGAGCAGACCATAAGCATCATATAAAAATTCATTCTCTTTTCAGACATAAAAAATGTTGCTGGATTTATATAAAACAGTTCAGACATTTTCTGGGAATCCAGTAGAGAGGATGGTTTTGAAAAACTTCTATGAGGAGGATTTCGGCAAAGTTCTTTAAAAAACATTGTAGGAAACCCTAAGAGGCCCTGAATTTCTTATCATACGCCACTTTCCTCTTTCCAAAAAGTGCTTCAGAAAAACCCTATACAATTCGGGCGGGTCTCATTCCATGGTTTTCAAACTTCCACTTTAAGAAACCATATATTTCTAATTTACGAACAAGGATTGCCTACCATTATCATGCTATTTTACCAAAACTCAAGTCCAGCTCATCGGCACTTTCAATACTCCCAATGAATTTTTTTCTACAAGAAAACAAAATATCAAACAAGAAAATCTCAGAAAAATCAATTCTCAAGTCTACCTCACATCCAAACATAATGCTTTGCTTTATTTGTTTTGTATTCTGGCCATAAGTGACCTAGTTCCGGAAGAAAAAATAAAAAATAAAAAAGTGACCTAGTTCCTGGTAGTGCTCCTCAGTAGCATAGCCCTAAATTTGGATCCTCGGAGTCTCAACTGTTCACCATTTCATAAAGAATCACCATTGCTATTATTGATTTTCAAATTCCAACAATACTCTACCACTCATTCCAACAAACAAAAAGAATCCACCCGATTACCCAATGGAGATTCAGAATAAATCCAACACAAATATACACATCAAGATTCTAATTTATGCAGAAACGCACAGGAGTTAGTGGAGCAGGTGACAGAAAAACGATTAAGTTAACCAAACCTATGACTGAGGAACTCGTACCCTCATCATTAGACGACACATTCAGCGGACAGAGATGACTCCGACCGCCGCCAGGAAGCTACGGCGCGGGAATGGGTGAAGGCAGAGGGTGCGGCTGCGGATTCCGATAAGAGAGGAGGACGGAGGAGGTGCGGCCGCCGAAACAGCCGCCATCCCCAAACGAAGCGCCACCATTGGCCTGAACATGCAAAGGATGAAAGAGTGATGGACAGAACCGATAATGGAGAAGTGGGATGCACCTCGAGGAAATCGAAGGAGTCAAGAAATTCCAATAACAGCGCCTTTATGATGTTATCCATCTTTTATTAACTGGCGGAGGGCGATGCTGTCGTCATCTGATCTCCTCGTCCCCTATTTCATATACGTTCTATCCGATTTCTGTTTGGGTGCACGTTGTCTTTGGCCAACAAACATAGCTGAAGGCCGGGGCGAGGAATGTGGTTGCCTGTGTGGTATTTGGTGTTATTGGAGTGGAGATAAAAATTATAATTTATATTAAAATATTCTAATATAATTTATATTAAAATGAGGTTTAGAGCTTAGAATGCTCTCTCTTCCTCCCTGAGCTAGGGTTTTGGCACAAGAGCTTCCCTTAAAGTTTGTCATAATTTTCTTTCGTTCTTCCTTCACTTGTTTTGCTCAATCTCTTCTTTTTGAGTTCTGAATGTTTTTGTGTTGTTCTAGGGCTCTAAGTATAAACACCTATTGAATCAGGATATAGTTGCACATATTTTGACCCGACATGAAAGAGATAATTTTATGAATCATGCATTTGAAACTATATTGCATGTTTATGAGAATGTTTTGTATGCATGTGAATATATGAATCTACTCTAGAGCAGGTCCTGGGGGTTAATTCTCATGTTTGTGAAATTTAAAAATGTTGTCTTATGATGCCTACGTGGTGTGCTGGGTAGACGGCGCCACAACGCTGAAGTCTTTGGAAATTTGGCCAATTTAATTAGGCTATTGTAGCAATTAGAGTGGTGGCATTGCGGTGTTGTGGGCTCCTAGAGTGAGCACTGCAGCACGCGTGATTAGGCATTTATGATGCTCCGGTCAAATTTAATATTAAAACTATCATTTTCACTAAATCCACTCATTTCTTCCCTTAGAAGTAGTTAGGGTGCACGTGCGAGAGAGAGAGAGAGAGAAAGAGAGAGAGAGAGAGAGAGAGAGAGAGAGGAGAGAGAGAGAGAGAGAGAGAGAGAGGAGAGAGCAATTTTGGAAAGGACCGAATATAGTCAAAACTTTTAGACAACAAAAAAAAAAACTGCGCTGGACTTTACTCAAAAGGCTTGTCATTCGGTTAGCAAGTTTCAGGTTAGTATATCCTTTTTATGATAATTTTTTTCATATTGATCACTTGTGTATATATATATATATATATAATTGCAAGCCTATGGTTGTCAACATAATTTGATTAATAAGAACCACCAAAATGCTTAGACAATATCCCTATGTGAACATATATAAATAAACTTTTATCATGGATTAAAATCTTGATAAGGGTGTGATCCACTTCAAGAAAATAAAAACATTATGTTTGTGCTTGCAAAACTATATATAACCTTCTTTATTTTTTTAGTGTTAATTTTTTTTATGATAAAACTGATTATTATATTTATCAAAATTTGAATAGTTGGTCATCATAAGGGCTTCGATTTATAGGTATAGGAATATGCTTCTTGCATTCAAAATTAGTGTATTCAAAATTAAAAGAACCTTAAAAAAAAAACTAAATTGCCTTTTATGTGTGTGTGTGTGAATTTAATGTATTCAAAATTAAAAGAACCTTTTCAAAGAGCCTAAAATGCATATGGAGAGCTCTAGACATTAGAGGTTATTATACCCCACCTCATTTAGAAATTCTTTTACTCGAAATTAATTATTTTGGCATCTATATTTTATTTCACTCTCTCTCTCTCTCTCTCTCTCTCTCTCTCCTCTCTCTCTCTCCTATATTTTATATATATATATATTATATATATATATAATATATATATATATATATATATATATTATATATATATTTTATATATATTATATATATATATATATCATTTATAACCCTTCCTCTCATTCTTTTTTTTATTTATTTTTAAAAAATTATCTTATGACAGCCAAATCAGCTTCTCAGGTTTCAGATTATAAGCTTGACCAGCATAGTTAATTCCTTAGATCTTAGGATTAAAAATGATATTAAGGCCAAGGAATCATTTGAGGAGACTAGAACTCAAACATAAAGTGCAATGAATGAAATCTCAATCCTCATCATTAATAGAGCCAATATTAAGACCAAACCACAACCCATAATCTTTTATGTTAGTTGAGTCAGACATATTTCTTTCCCCACCACTAATAGATACCTAGTTCCTATTAAGATTAACAGTTATAAGAATCAAATCTAATAAGGTGTCCTTCCCATGGATATTACTCATATTTTGCTAGGATGATATTGATTATTTGGCATGAGTGTTACTCATTATGGTAGAAAGAATACTTATATTTTTAATATAATAACAAAACCATTAAACTCTACTAGTCAAATCTATATAGAACACTTATTATAGTATATCATAAGATATAAGTTGTGATTTGCAAACTAAATCTATAACAAGGAAATGTACTAATATTCAATCGGTTATCTTTAAAAACCCTAATACCATGGATAATATTATTAGTTTTATCATAATTCAAGTACCTCTATTTACCTAATTTTGTTATCTCACCAATCAAAACTATAGGAAATGGAACTTCTAAAAGGATATTTTCTAATCTAAGTATTCTTCAGTTGCTACATGTAAAAGAATGTAACCCTAAACTTTGATGATACTCACATACCTATTGTGATCTCCCAACTCCTTTTTTAGTATAGTTATATTATAGCTATTGTATTTTTTGATGAATTACCCCCCTCTTAGAACTATGACCAAACCATGATATTGATATTTAGTTCAATCTTTCTAAATTCCTAGCCTTCCTCATTATAGAATGAAATCCAATAAACACTCTAAATTAAAAGACAAGTTGAGGAGTTACTTAAGAAAGAATTAATATAAGAAAATATTAGTCCATGTGATGCCCGGACTTAAAAATTTTCAAGAAAAATGAAAACATGGAGAATATTTGTTGATAGTTAGACTATAAATAAAATTATTATAACATATAGATTTCTTTATTTCTTGACTATGCAACATGCTAGAGTTAATATTAGTGGAAATTTTTTTTTCTCCAAAATTAATCACAACAGTGGTTATCATCAAATTAGGCATTGATCAAGAGATGAATAAAAAATACTTTTTAAAAACTCTCAATATGCTTTATAATTGGTTGTTCATGCCATTTGGACTCTTAAATGCTCCTAGCACATTCATGAGGTTGATGAATACAATTCTTAAGCCCTTTATGGGAAAAGCTTTTTATGTTATTTTTGAATACATCTTGATTTTTGCTCAAGTGAAATAAGCCACATGCAACATCTTAGGAAAAAAGTTATACAACAATTTGAAGAAAATTTTCTTTTTACAAACTAACATAATTTTTTTTTTATTTATCATTTTCATTTTAGAGTAAAACCTTACCTAGCAAAAGTTGCAACGATCTTATTTTGGCGAACACTAAGAGTTTCAGAGATGTCAAAAAATTAATATCTAAATGTCTAACCTATAAATAAAATAGCCACCAAATAGAAAAGTTTGGCTAATTTATTGTTTTACTTGTCCCTTATAGGCCTCGTGAAGATCTCTTGATGAGTTTATCTTAGGGTTGCCCGTATAGCTCGAGGATATGATATGCATTTCTTGTATTAAATTGATAGATTCCCCAAGGACGTCCCTTTCCTGCCATGCTCTAAAACTAATGATGTTTGTCGTACTTTTAAAAATATTCTTTAAAAAAATTATGCACATTTATAGCCTTCCATCAATTATTGTCTTTGATCATGATATTAATTTTATTTAATATTTTTTAAAAAATATATAAAAATTATTTAGCACCAAATTAAAATTCTCATATGCTTTTCACCACCAAACTGATGGTTGAAGTAGTAAACTTAATATTAAGAAAACTACTTAGATATCTAGTAGGAAAATAGTTTAGGATTGTAGGACTTACATTTGCCCACATAAAATTTTTTTATATAATAATAATATAACTAGAAAAATCAAAGTGTTATCTTTTGAAATAGTGTACATTTATATTTTGAGTCACATTTGGCTAGAGTATTATCAAAATATCTAAATTTAAGAAATTACATGCAATGGCTTATAACCCTTCAAAATTCTCTAAGAAAATTGAATCTAATGCATATTTTCTTGATTTCCCTTTGATATATGAATCCATCCTGTTATTAATATTGAAGATAATTTATTATATGAGGGACTTAGGTTTTATTTGGGACGACTGTTTTTACTATTTCTTAAAGTAGTTTTTTAGTATAAAAATTAAAAAAATTGTATTAAAAGCTACTTTAAGAAGCAGTAAGAAAGTCGTCCCAACAAAGCCTCAGTAAACTCCACTTGTTCAATTTAACTGTCTAGTTGAAGATACAATCCTCCATTTACAAATTTTTTTTATTTTTGGAGATCAATCATATTATCTCTAAGGAAGCATCTACTGATCCAACTGTTGAAATCACGATTTAGTTCATTGGAATAATAAACCATCTATTGATGATAAATAGTTTTTTGAAACTTTTATTAACATGCACTTCTCAGCATCTTGAAATGAACAATAGAATCAAGAACCATTGCACAATTTTCTTTATTCATTTCAAATTAGGCTTTGTTTGAGACAATTTTCTTTACTTTTTTAAAAAACTTTCTAATATAAAATTTCTAGTTCAGCAAATTTTGAATTAAAAAACTGCTTAAGAAAGTAATAAGAAAGTTGTTCCAAACGAAGCCTTAATCAAATTCTTTATGTGGGCAAATGTAATATTGAAGAATTGCATGGTCCTAGTAAACGGTGGATTGAAGACTTGAAATGGAAATAATCCTGTAATAAATGAAAGCTGAATCTCTCTCTCTAAGCTATTTTTTTTTAGGGGGCCTCAAGCCGCCAAAAAAATTCAACAAAAAACACATAAAGTGAAAGTTTAAGCTTTATCCTCCTTAAGAAATTAATCCCCAAAAGAACTCATCAAGTCGTGACATCCAATCAGGTACAAGCCTAATTCATTTGGTAATCACTTTCTTCTGCTTGTTAGAGCGGCTTTCTAGTACAAAAATTAAAATTTTTGTACTAAAAAATTTGCTTTAAGAAGCATGAAAAAAGTCGTCCCAAATGAAACTTTGCTACTTTTTAAA